>JAJTUV010000091.1:600000-1144146 GCA_021653895.1 Mastomys natalensis
AACCAAATTAAAGATCTGGGATCTGCAAATAATAAAACACAGAAGCAGAAATGAAGAATTTAGAGTCTATATACCTACTTCAGAAGGAGACAGAACAAATCCTAAAGTTACCTAATGACAGTACTAAGTGAGGAGAAGCACTGAGATGACTAGTGGAGAAACAAGGAGTCAGAGAGCTCTGGGCAGTACTTAAAGGTACTCCAGACAGTGGGAGCCTACACAAAGATACTAATAAACAATTAGTGAGTGCAGAGGCTTGTGTAAAAAAAATCTAATATTATATTACTTAAGTATTTGTCTTTGAATTATATCTTGCTTCTAAAAATGTACTCAAATGAGATTAAGTGTGGGTTAATGACATAATTTTCAAAACATCATCTTCTTTACAAATTAAACCCCTAAGGAAAGAATAGTGACTCAGCATATTTCATTTTTGATGGGACCACAGACTAAAGGTTGCCAGTGTATTCTAAACAACTGTCCTCTTCCTTAAAAAATGGAGACAGAACAAAATAGGCAGAAATTATCTTCTTTTAAAATATCTATTAAATATGTCAAAAACCAGATTCCTCAGAGTAGGAAGTAAAGGTAATTGATAGGCAAAACTTTCACTCATTACCACCACCATCAATATTTCACCCTTAGACCTTCTCATTGGCTAAAATCAAAACGAGGGAGGCGATCATGCAAATACTTCCTGACTACTTAACTGAACAACAGATACAAGCCAGGGAACAAATACCAAAGATACGTAATCTCCAAAAGCTTAAAGAGCAGAGGGAGAGCAAAACAAAAAGTACAGGCAGTGTGTATACTGCATGCTCTGGCAGCAAGCATAAAGAACAGCTATAAAATGGAACCAATGATCATTAGCTCTTCTGTGGAAATCAGTCATAGAGAGATGTGCCCTCCTGGTTTTGAAGGAAGAACAGTTGTTCAGAACCAAGATGGAAGACGTCATAGCCAGAGGAAAAAGCAAGCAGAAGCAAGAAGGATCCAAATGGGCCTTGAGAAGACTCAAGTTAGAGTTTTGATATATGAAAGCACAAAAATAGAGCATATTAACTACTAATAGATACCATTCATGGAGATGGGAAAACTGGAAGAGTCAAGTGCTTGAAAGGATGGAGAGCAGAGAAGTCTCTTGAGTGTTTGCACTCTTATCTAGGAAGTGCTACCCAGGATGTTAAAAACTCAACATCTGAGTCACTGCTTTATAGCGGCAGTCATAGGAATGGGTTAGACCATAAAATGAGTAAAGGGGTTCGTGGAGGCAAGCCAAATCTGGACACAAAGCAACAAAGATAGAATGTTGACTTTTCTAGACCTTGAAATAAAAGACGAAGAGAAAAAATAACTAGCAAGTTGTGGTCCAATGCCAATGGGGCTATTTAATTCACAATGTCCTATGTCTACAGGTAAGCCAGGCAGAGACAGGTGGTAGAAACATAGGAAGCAAACTGGGGTTTACTACAAAATATCCTACAAAATAAAGGAAGAAATTATTTCAGTAACCTGAGAAAGGGTATCATCTGTAGAAAACAAAATTAATAAGTAAAAAAATATAGTCTCATGATACCCTATGATTCCTTTTCATTGCTAGGGAGTGGTATACAAAATTGTCATCATTTTAAACAAGTGATCAGGGAACATCATAAACAAATGAGGAATACCTTGATTTTGATCTTCTTAGAGTCATGAGTCATAAAGGATAAAACATTCTCCTACTTAATTTTTTTTTTTTTTTTACTAAAAATGTTTCATCTGAATGCAATAAAACACTTAGATGTAACTTCTACATAGAAAAGGCTAGGCATGGAACACTAAATCTAATGATGTTACAAGGAAATGACATAAGTAGATTATCAAGTAGAACATTCTGGTGCATTCCTTTCAGACCATTCTAAAGAGAAAACAACAAATGCTGTCTCCAATTGTCTTACTTTGAACAAATCAACTGTAAAATACAATTCTTAGATAATTTGGAAAGTTGAATATAAAAATTATAATAATAAGAAAGTTGCTCATTTTGCTAAATATGGTAAATATATTTTATAGGAAATGTTTTACAGAAAACCCTTTGAAATTAATAAAATGACATGGAAACTTGCAGATGTGACTGAAACATGACATGGTATTATTAGCCATACATGATGTGTTTACAAGTGTTGTTTTCTAGTCTTTTATGTTTGAAAATTTACATAGTCAAACTTGACAAAGAGAAGATGGTTTCCAAAACAGAGAGAAGTATTTCCATTCATCTTAGACTGGAATGAATGAGCTAAGAATGAGTACACATACTAACATTTTTCTAGCAACAGGGATGGAAAGAGGAGTTGGCTTCCTCTTATTTCTTTGTGACCTTCTGAAAGAAAAGATGGGATTTGAGGAAAGCAGTCACATAACACTGAGTAGGATGAAAATGGATATCAAATGACTCAACTTTGTAATTTATTAGGAAAGAGGCTGGCATGGGCAAGTAGAGGATCTCTCGGGGAACATTGTAAAAGATGGGGCAGAAGAGCCAGAGGACCAAGAAATCTGTTCTGAGTGTGTGCCTCCTAAAAATTACAGGGAAATTTTACTCATGATATCTCAATAAGACTTGTCTACACAAGATCTGAAGAAGGGCAACAGTAATAGACATGCTAACTTGGGTGGGGGAGATCTCATGGAGCCTCGTCCCCAGAATATAGAACTACAGGTGACTGAGAACTGCTGAGAGAGGGAAAATTAGTCTTTCTCAGGGGTGAGCCCCTGATTGGTTATCCAATACCAAGTGATCAGTCCTGAAACGCTCTACATACAAACAACACTAAATGGACCCATCAGGTTGTGTTCATATATCAATGCATATATAAACAAGTAAAAAAGAGGCCAGGAACTTGAAAGGGGGTAGCATATAGAACTGGAAAAAGAATGGGAGAAATGATGTAATTTATTATAATTTAAACAAGTTGAGCCTCGGTTTTGGTATTTACCAAATGATAAAAAAAAAAAAATCAACACAGCTGTTTACAAAGATTGCAATGCAATACAGAAAATTTTTATCTGGAAGGTAGTATAAACCATAAAATACCCATTACTATGATTGGTTTGCAAACATAACAAAAAGACTTTTCAGACTCTTGTACTCAAAGAAGAAGACAAAGTTGTAACAACATAACAGGTACAAGGTAAGACTGGCTGAAAGTATTAACTAGTTATAATTGAAGGCCTTTAATATAAAAGGAAATGAAAACTATTTGGTTAGAGGCTGGTAGAAAGGACAGAGAAAGTAAACCAAGAACACAGAATGAAACAAACTGGCACTGAAAGCTAAAGGTGAATCATGCCACGGAAGAAGTGGATAGTACTGGCAGGAAAGTCTTTAGATAATACTCACAGTATGAATGGAAATATGACTTTACTGGAGCCACTGAGTTACAGAACTCATTCACTCATTCAACATTTTAAATTCATTTAACGAGCTATAATAAGGTTCACATTTGGGTCTAAGGACTGGCAATGATGGTGGATAACACAGGTTACCTGCCCTTAGAACATTTACAATGCATACAGTTGGTAATAGAAATAGATATGGCCAATATCCACTCACTATCTCTCCTATTAAGGCTCTGGTCACTGTTTTAAACCCTTGAGAAAGAACAATGAACAAAACGTAAAAACACTCTGCTCTTGTGAGCACACATTGAGGAAAAAGAGAAATGTCAGAAGTGAGGAAGTGGCTAAGCAGTTACAGGACATAACATCAGGTGACTGATAGAGTCAGTGACTTTAGACTGGCAAGTCAGGGAACATTTCTCTGAGATGAAACCTTGGTAACAGGAAGGATACAATTATGGTGTGGGGATCTCTAAATCAAGCATTCAGGTAGGAAGCGTACATGCAAAGATGCTTAAGTAGACATGAGTTTGGTATTATTAAAGAACAAACACCATAATAAGAACGGAGTGAAGAGAAGATGTCTGTAATTACATCATAAATAAGAGAGGCCATACTGCAAGTGGTATGTATATTAGAAACAGCTTAGTTTTTACTCCAAGGTTTCCCTTAAGTAAAAAGGAAAAGCACTAGAACACTTTTGTGTAGAGAAGAAAAACAGTACAACACTTGAAGGAACAGACGGAAATGAAGTTGTGTTACTCTTACAGGTAGGCCCTGAGAAATACAAAGCTGGAGTGGATGCGAGAGGAAAATGAAGACTTGCTAGGAATGAGAGGCAAAGGTATGTCACTCCTAACATGTGCACAGTCTAACTCTGGGACACTATCTGCGAATGTGCTTTCTGACATTGTCTGACATGGTAAAAGAGACTTCAGATGTTAGGAATCTGTGGAAGATGACCCTGGGACATCCAGGTAGACCCACAGTAATCATAAAGATGCTTGTGAGAGGCAGGTAGTGCTCAGAGCCTAGGTGATGTGACGGGGACACAGGAATGTAAGTGCTCCTAGAAGCTCAAAATGGGGAGAGAACAGATTCTTACCGAGAACCTCCAGAATGAATGCAATCTTCCTGATACCCCGACTTTAGTTCACCCAAGAACTGGAAGAGCATATATTTGTGTTGTCTTAAATCTAATGGCATTTTCTTCTTAAATCTACCTAATGGCATTTTCTGCAGTAGCATGCACAGAGTCAAAAGAGTGATAATAAAAAGAGCCAACTTTCTTTAGGAGGAATCGGAAGCTGTAACTGAAACTGAGATACCTGAGCTCACAACTTCATGAACATGGCCATCTTAGGAGAAGAAGATCAAGGTGCAAATATAATTTGCAAAGGCAGAGTATGGGTGGGGATGTTATAACTGAGTCAAAGAAAACAGTCTGGGCTGATACAGCTACTAAAATAGAAGGATGACTGGGGTTAGGTAAATGAAGCTGACCAAGGAGGACTAAGTAAGGGATATCATTGTGAAGAGGAAGAGAGAGAGACAGAGAGACAGAGACAGAGGGGGAAGGAGGGAGAGAGGGGGGAGGGGGGAGGGGGGAGGGGGAGGGGGAGGGGGAGGGGGAGGGGGAGAGAGAGGACGTTTTGCATGAGGACCAAGCATATTTTGAAGACATCTGTACAGAAACAGATGAATACCAGTATTGTCAGTGACTCAGAGGATACAGGACTGAGAAACTCCTAAAGGGGAAAGGTGACACCAGAAGCCAAAGAGATGGGAGAAAACCACACTGTATCATCACAGAAACAATGTGGTGGCCAGTGACAAGGGCAGCTTTGAGGTCAGGCAGTTTTCAAATATCCACCGAACTGAGTATGTGGTAGGGATAGAAACCAAATTACGAAACATTCAAGCTAACTGGCAACAAAGATTGAAGAGACTTGTCAGCGGAGCCAAACTCCACTCATAGAGACTGGGGATATGGAAGAAAAGGAATGATCATGGCTGTGTAGAGAACCAGAAGAGGTGGGAACCAAAGTTCAAAGTTCAAGTAAGTGATGTGATGTAAGAACTGGGCCAGGCATGGTGGCACACACCTATAATCACATTACTTCTACTAAGCTAGAAAGAAATGTTAGTTTCAAGGCAGCATGGACTATACAATAAGACTTTGTCTAAAAAAAAACAAACACCTCATCCACACTGGGTGACTCTACCATGAAAAACAGGAGGGAACAGATCCAAGTTCGGGTAGGTTGGTAAGATTACCACTGTTATAAAGGTCAAGGAGTGGTTATTCATATAACAATAAAAGTCACAGAGTGAGTAAGAAGATCAGGAGTGGAAGAAGACACTAAGCCAGGCGGCAACTCTTCAATGACCAGATGGTTGTAAGATAACAATGTTAACAAAGACCTCTTCAGCTTCAGGGAGGTTACATTTTAACCAATCATAAGCTATTACAAACGATTACAGTTTTAAAAGTAATAGTCGTGAAGCTAGGCAAACTGTTGGGCCTTCTCTTATAATAGTTATGTCACTGTGAATTGTAGTACACTACTTAACTTTTTAGTGTGCATTCTGCCCAGCTATGCGTAAGGTTAAGAGGCGTTCAAACATCAGATCATGCATGTAAGATCCTGACCAAGGACTGGTTCCTGACGCTGAGCGCTGTCATGTGTTTAGAATGATGACAGCTAATATGGTGCATAATGTAGATAGTGCAGGGTTAAATCTGCCACAAAATGCTAACAGGGCATGTGGACTTTGAGGAGTTCTTTTTAAAGGAATCACAAACAATTTGTACGTTTCCTGCTTTTACTTCCCTTGTTCAGCCTCCCCACTTCATTTTGAGTTTATTCTACATTTGTGTTTCTAAACTAAAATGAGGCCTGACACAAAAAGAAAGCTAGTGTAAAAATGTGCATGAGTTGTTTGCTTTGTAACCGTTTCCTCAAGACAGCTAAGGTTCTCTTGTAAACATAAGTGAGCTTTGGGAGCAGAAAGAGCCCAGAAGTGTTTAGAGAGAACCATTTAGATGGTTGGTATCTAGAATGTGGATGAGGAAAGATCCATCATTGTAACTGGTAATGTGGTCACTTTGCAGTGTGAATTATGCTGAATAAATGAATCTACAATTTTGGTACCAGCTAGGTTCCTTAATGATCAACTCCCAGTGAGAACCTTGGCCCTGCGACAAGCTCTCCACAGACGAGTATCATTTTGAATCTATTGTTATAACTTGCAACTCCTTGCTGGGGCCGGAGGGGGGGTGGGGATGCATGTTTTGAACAGGTAACTCTGGGAGCTTGTGTCTGATCTCTTCTGAACCTCACTCCACGTGACTTTAGCCATTACTGACTTTGTTTTTTATCCTATTTGCTAAAATAAAACTTAGGTGCAGCTTTTCAGAGAGCTGTTGTCATAGTCAATGAGGTTTATCTGAGAATTATTATTGCTAATTGAATGAAGTCAATCTTAGGTGTGACTATAGAAACATCCTGAGTTCTGAGTTCCCCTAGTAAGTCATTAGACTCAGAGTTCTTTGAAATCCCTAATACACATGTTTTACTCTTACCTAGAAAGTATTAAAAAGCATTGCAATAGTATTAGAATTTATCCTAAAACCTTCTGACTATAGCTCTGCGTTTATAGGTTTTATGTAGAGGTTACGGTCCAGTTTTCCATATCAAATCTTTGGAACAAGAGAAAGACACCTATATTGGCTAATTTTGGTTGTCAACTTGACATATGTGAGGAAGGAACCATAATTGAAGAGCTGCCTCCATCAGATTGGCCTATGAACCTATCTGTAGGGCAATTTCTTGATTGGTAATTGATATAGGAAGACTCATCGCACTGTGGGAAACAGCATCCCTGGAGAGGTGGGCTTGGACTATATAAGAAAAGTATGTGAGCCTAGAAGGAAGCTCACAGAGCCTTTCCAGCATGGCTTCTGCTTTAAGCTCCTACCATGTCTTCCCCATTGGTAGACTATAACCTGCAACATGAAATGAACCCATTCCTCCACACGCAGCTTTTCATCAGTGTAACTAGAACAACACGTAAGAATTTCAGCACTTAGTCAAAAGACTTAAATACATTTCATTTATTCTCACCTTAGTAGGTATTTTGGGGCAAGAAGATGCTTGCCCTGTTTCTTCTGTAAACCTGTAATAATAGTATCTACCCCAAAATAAAGCTTAAGGATTAAATGAGTTTGTGTGGGAAGTAATTATAACAATGTCTGGCACATATTGTTATACGTGTGAGGTTATTACTACTTCACATTCAAACTTGAATTTGTGTGTATGTCTCTGTCCTCTCTCTATGTCTCTCTCTGTCTCTCTCTGTCTCTGTCTCTCTCTCTGTCTCTCTGTCTCTCTCTCTGTCTCTCTCTCTCTCTCTTTCTCTCCCTGCCTCCCCCTTCTTTCCCCCTCTCTGGTATGTCTCGAATTGAGCATTGATAGAAGTAACTTTGCATAGTAGTTAGGGTATATTTCCTGAAAATAAAATAAGCCTCAAGTCTTTAAGAAATTATTACCTAGAAGCAATAAGTAAAGCACAGAGATAAAGATGCAATTTTCTGGCGTTCTGAGCATGCACAAAAGCCCTGAGTAGACCCCTGGCATCAAACCAAACCAAACAGGGTAACAACAATAACCTAAACAATAAGACAGAACTGTTTATATTAAGGTAACTGCATAAATTAAATTTGAAGAATAAATTCAACTCTAACATAGTAAGTTTTCTTCTCATGCAAGACTCTAAGAATGAACTCTTTAAAAAGAAGAATAAAATCTAAAATAAAAAGAATTCTGCCTGTGATGACCTGTGCAGCAGGCTGGCACTGCCAGCACTCTGGAGGTAGACACAGGAGGGTCAGGAATTCAAGGTCCCCATCAAGTACACAGGGAGTTAGAGGCCAAGATACATGAGCTCCTTTCTCAAAATAAAACCACCACCAACAATAATGAGAAGATCAAGAAGAGGAGTGGAGACAAGTAATGAAGGAACCGTAGCAAGAATAAACATCATGAGAAGAAGATGCAGATGATACAAGATAACCAGAGTCCTCACTGCAAGTCATGAAACTATTTTTCCTACCTAGATCTATTTTTAAAATGAACATACAAAGATGCGTTTTACATGGCACTCCTCCTGTTCTCCACACTTCATAACATGACCAGTGTGGAGAAAGTGGATTATAAAAAGCAGGACTCAATTGTTTGAGCATTCTCCCAGGTTTCAGTGCCTGGAACACTTTGTGTAAATTTGCACGGACCCTTAGAAAAAGAGGAAGTGTTTGAGGAAATAGAGATCATTAAAAAAACAGCCACACCTATAAAATTCCTATTATGTTCCAAGTGAGTTTAAAGAGAAGCTTCCAACAACCAGCGTGCAACCAGAAAACTAAATGGTTATGTAATTCTTTCAAGCTCTACATTTTCAGTTATTCCGCACAGCAGAATAATGGCATATACTAAATCACAGTAATAAATAATCCATTACTACCTTTTATTATACTAAGTACTTGGAACTTTGACCCTATCAGGATGTTAAGGGGCATTAAAAATGTTATACAATGTACCCATCTCTCAAAGCTAGATGGCAAAGAACATGACAAGGAAAGATACCTATGGAGGCCATAGATCAAAGATGTATCTCATAAGAAAATACAGAAATCTAGGCAGGAAGGAGTGTCTGCTAAATCACAATTCACTTGTCAAATAATAAGCCACCTTTCTTTGAATATAGGAGAACTCTAATCAGTTACCTTTATCTCCCTAAAACTATAGTCTCTAAGAAAATATTGTTCTAGATGAATTATCTCTTTTCTAGGGGACAGAAGGAGTTACATCAGAAGGTAGTACATTAAAAACTCACCATTGTAAGCACGCTGACTGCTGGTTTCTTTTCTTTCTTCTCCTTTTTACTGAAAATAGAGCAGAATAATTACATGAAACTTTAAAAACCTTATACAAAGTTTACAATTGCTAAATCAATTTATAGAAATTTTGTTAAATGACAAGACAAAATCCATGTCTATATTAGTCAATGAAAGCATAATGATATGACATTTATACGGGTTAAATATAAGTATATTTTAGAAATCTACTCATGTGGTTATCAATGAGAACTGGGATTTTTAATATTCTTTGTACCTTAGATATTTCTTAATTTTCCTTACACACACCACACACACACACACACACACACACACACTTCTTTATAATGAGAAAAATACACTCCAAAAGGAATGTTTTGGATTTTATTCTAATTATGAAATAATTTATGCTTTTAAGATTGGTCATTTTGACTATTATCTAAGTCACTGTAGCAATATATGTCCTATCTGTAGACTGAATATTATTCTTAATCATTCTCTTTCCTAACAGTGATGATCAGATGCTGAATACAACTAGCCTAAGAAGCAGTAATTAAATCACTGTGTAAGGAAATCTAATTGAGAAAGGATATCTGCAGCACTAAGTGAACCATTACAGAAAGAAATACAATGGAGAAAAGATGCTCTGTAAGCAGCCAGAAAGCTGTCCTTAGACACAAAGGGTCAGTTCTCATCTTAAACTGCAGATTCCAGCTCACACTAACCCATTTTCAGTCCATGTAACAGCCACCTAGGATGTAAAAGCAAACTAACCATAACAAGTCTTATTTCTTTGTGTATAAACACTGTTAGGAAAGAAAAGCCGTATGTTTACAAGTATTTTTAAGTTCAAAAAGTATATTTGTCTTCTTCTTTTGACTAAATAACATTAAAATAAATCAACATTCAGTAGCTGTCACAATCACTCTCCACTTTATTCTTTTCAGGTGCTCACTGAATTTGGATCTTGCTCAAATGGCTAGACTTGTGGGTCATCATCCCTTAGTACCCTAGGCACAGATGGCATGTCTGGCTTTTAAAATTTGTATATATATATATATATATATATATATATATATATATATATTTTTTTTTATTTTTTTTTTTGTGGCTAGCACTCAAATGCTTATGCCTTTTACAGACAGAACCATCTTCTCCATGCTAATGAAAAGCTTTCTAAAGAAAAATGACAGTGGTTTCTTGCATTTGTCTTGATGTTAGATGGACACTGGGCAGACTATACAGAAATATCTTCATGCTTGGTTCCACCCTATCCCAGTAAAGAACCAGTCAGTATCCTGGAAACCAGGATGCGAAGACAGAAATAACTATAAATGGCAGAATTTTAGTTCTAAGTTCTTTTCCATTCTCTGAAACTGGTGCTACTTGGAGATGTTATAATTATATCTCAGGCACTAAGTAAACATTCCTCACACAATTTGTAAACAATTCTGAGGAAGGCAAACTTCATCTTTCTCTCAGGGAGGAGAAAACTGCAGAAGAGTGGAGTCCCACAGCTGGGACAAAACCCAAGTCTTAAACTCTGAGTTATAGGAATAACCTCCAAACTGCAAGATACATCCTCATACATCACTTTAGAGCACTTATATAGAGCCCAGAGCCTTGGTTTTGAACTGTAGTACCATAAAACAAACAAACTCAACAAATCATTTCTACGAAAAATGTATGCAGATGCATATAGTCCGGGGAGTATTATTATTCCAGCATTGTCTGTCAACCAAACTAAACGCTTCACTATGATTCTTATGTTATAAAATATGAGTATTGACAATAGCCTAAAACCAGTGGTGATGAGCAATTCTTACAGAAAAAAAACAAACCTGTTTGAATTAAAATCTGTAGGGAATAATAGCATACCAGTACCAAAATGAAGATCTGTGTAGGACTAGACACTACCATTTCCTTCCACATAGCCTCACACTTACTCAAATGTCTAACTGTCTGTGATGGACACAGTTCTTTAAACGATTTTTTTAAAGGTAAAATTAGGCTACCTTTCCTCCACAATGTGTCTTCCTTTGTTATAGAAAGTTTTTATGACTGAAATATGAAATAGTAGGAAAATGTAAAGATTGGTGTATAATTCACCTAGAAATATAAATTATGACATTTGACAATATTTACCATGCAAACAGTACATGGTATCAATTGTTAAGATTCTGCCAAACTATTAAACTGGAAATATTATAGTATTCATATATTCCACTCTCATTATCAAATCTAAGAAGCATAACCTCAATATTGAGATTATTTAAAATCCATCCCACAATTGTTCCCGAGTGTGTTTTTCTGTCATTTTTTGGTTTTGTTTATTTTTCTTTACTGAACTCTGAGTTAGTCGGAGCTCACATAACACACTTGCCGGTTATGTTTCTTTACTATCGCTTAATTTAGAAATCCCCCTTTTGTTGTGACACTGGCTTTTCTGAAACACTGTTGTGACACTGGCAAACAAGTTCCATGGTTGTATCTCCTTCGGTCTGAGCACAGATGGTGGCATATCGTGAGCGATGGTATTTAGAAATCAGATCTGTCGCTTGGAAAGCGTATTTCTCCTCTCCCTTCTGATGGACTGAAATGAATTCTAATGTCATAAGTCAGTACACTTTGACATGTTTGGTGGGTTCATAAGTAGGCAAGTTATCTCTGCTTTCGGCCTCAGACACTATCTGATGACATTCTTAACTTGTGGGTTAAAAGAAGCTTGTAATCTACTTGCTTAACACAGCTTCAAAGACTTAAAAGAGTCACAGGAATGTTATGTCACAGGCATAGAGGTAGGCTAATAATAAGGGCATTTTATGGGGGCTGAAGATTGCCTATGATAACTTTTAAGTAGGTTTCTTTCAACATTCTTACCTCTCCCCACCCTTGAAGTTCTATTCACTTAACTAGTCTTTGTAGAGATTTGAATATAAGATGTGGCTTCTTTCTGAAGCAATACAACCTTTTTAAATATAGAAACAGTCATTGAGAGCTAAACAAAATGTAATTTGGACTTCTTTTTCTTCTGCCACAAACATGATATCTATGGTTGCTTTATTAGAAACAAGATAATGGGCCACAGGAGAGCCCAAGCAGCATACGGTTCAGCTGCATGAGCGATCAACAGTGCTCATAAAGCTGAGGTCATAAAACTAAAAGGATGTGAGCAATGGCCGGTTAGAGGCTGAACAGAAGCATCGATCTGTCACACACATCTGAAGAACTGCTCCAAGCAGAGGAGTTCCTTCCACGGGCTGGTTTGCGTTTCTGAAGGCTGAAATAACACCCACTAATCATTTAGTACAGTGCTGGAGGCTACAAACTAATTGGCCCGAATGTACAAGACTTGTAAAGTACGAAAGTGAAACAATCTGACTACCTCTTTTTGTCCATCTTTGAGAAGTTCTTGTCTGCGCTTCCATTAAGGTCCTCTTCAAGTTCCATCATGACCTAGGGAGAAACCACAGTTCATTAGCCAAAGGCAGGACCAGAGCCCAGGCCGAGCTCACTGCCCTGCGGAGCCCAGCTACGAGGAGGAGCCCCGCCCTGATGCTCCCGGGCCGAGCCTGGAGGTAACTCACCCCGGGGAATCCCGGGGAGCTGTGTCACCCGCGTGGACCGGGTGCTCGACTCTGGATCGGGCCACCCCGCCCTGCTGGGCCCTATCCGCCCGGCGCGGCGCTCCTCCACCGGCGGCCCGCTGCCCAGCTAGCAGCCGGATCCAAGCGCGGGGCTGGAGCGGAAAGCACCAACCTGGGGTCTGCTGCGGGAGCTCCTGGTGCGACTTGGGGCTGTCGCTACTTGTTGCCCATGGACTCACGAGGATCCTACCACCCGGACCAGGCTCGGGTATCCGGAGCATCCCACTCTTCCTAGGAAATGCCTACCTCACGTGTCTCTACCCCCAGGTTTCCTCTGTAAAGTCCGCCAAGATGTAGGCTTTGGAAGAAGCGGCGGCTCTGAGTTGAGCGGAGCCTCGGAAGATGGAATCAGCTCCTGGAAACCGCTGCTCGACTGTGCCCTGGCTTCCTGAGGACAGGAGAGTAAACTTAGTGTGCTCAACCTACGCCCAGGCGCAGTCCCGCCCAGCAAGTGAGTTTGACCAGGAGGTTAACCAGCTCCCGCCCCAGCTTGACTCAAATATTATTGCTGGAGAAATTGCGAAACAGGTTGGATTTGTAGACGAAATGTGCAGTCTAGGGGAACCTCGCAAAGGTCAATTAGACAAACTCACATCCCTGAATCGTCAGAGACACACTTGCAAGAGTCGCATCTCTACATGGCCACGCACATGTCTGTATATAGAGTTGTAGATCTGTACTTGGCCCTCTGCATAGGACAAAGTTAAAAGACGCATTCTATTCATAATATCTAATAGCCAATTAAACAATGGGTACAGACCCTGCCTGTGAGTAAATTTCTTTTCTCTGAAGCACTCTTGAAAAGGATAAGAGAACCCCCATGCAGGAGCTTTTCTTCAGTATATTTCACAGTTCCTGAGGTATATTGGCTTATCTCTTTTATTAAACAAAACAAACCAGAAAGAGGACAATTTCCAGTATGTAAAATTGAGTATTTCAGTGTAAAAATGGTATTTAAAAATACTCAAACCAATGTCCATGTTCTTCAAGGGCATTTGAAATTTTTACAGTTCAACTGGGATTATTAAGTATAACTTTAACACATTACTTTAATGGCTATTTCTTTCTGTGTTTACATTTTATATTTTTCCTGAGATTTTCTTCAAACTGACCAGAAGTAACTGCAGTCTTTCCAGTTCAGATTCACAGATCAGTTTTAACTCCTCCAAGTGTTTCATTCTCCTGTACAGCAGAGCTAGTTTGTAACCTCTAATTTGCAGTATCCGACTTACATCTATGCCTCTGGACTTGCTGCAAGTATTGAGGAAAAAGGACATCTTTTCATTCTTTCTGCAGAGTGTGAAAGGGTTTCTTCTTCCTTTGATAGATTTCAAGGCCATATTTTGTTTCTACCTTTTATCCAAAAATGTCCCTGTTTTGACTCTTTCAGGAAGAGACATGTAATTGATTTAAAAAAAAAAAAAAACTAATACTGTTACAGACTTTCTAATAAGTCACTAGTTTTTTTTTGGGGGGGGGGTGTTCTCTTTTCTATTTGGCTGTGCTCATGTACAGCACCTGTGGTCTCCTAGGGGCATACAGATGTCTTCGTGTCCATCATAAGCATTTCTAGTCTTGGTTATGCTTCTGCTGTTTCTGTACTCTTCCAACTCTAGAGATCTCATCTCTCCTATATTTGATTCTGTACACACTTGAAGGAACAACACTACATAGCATTTCTTAAGTATTGGTTATATATGAGAAACTGTACCAAGCACTTCAAAAGGATAAACTCATCTAATCCTCACAGGAACTGATGAGGTTGTTACTATTTTTGTTTTTCTTAGTCCCAACAAAGGAAACAGGTCTACATTGTTTGTCAAATGCCACACAGCAGGTAAGCATCAGACCCAGGACTTGAAAGTGTCTTCATAACTATCCCCCTTTTATTCTTTTCTTCCTTCTTTTTAGGGGAGTAGGGGTGGGTTGATGAGGAGTGTCTCAATATATATTTCCAAATTGGTTGTGAGCTCTCAGTATCCCAATCTTAGTCTCTGGAATGTGTGGATTACAGGCACATACCACCATACCTTTACCCATAACCATCCTATACTGCAGACCATGACTATAGTACATTACTCCCTACCTTTTCTAGTCTCATGAGACTTCATCTTGGGACTCAACATAAGAAAAGCTACAGTGGATCCCTGCCACTAACTATATCACATCTAATAATTTACTTGGTTTTAAGGATTGTAACATAGTATTTCTTTCTACTGACTTTTTACCTCTCTTCTTTAAACCATGTCCCCCATACATCCATGCTCAATTCATTCCAACTGATACACTGCACCTCTCGGGCGCTGTTGTTGCTGTTGACACTCTGTTTCTCTGTTTTTCTACATGTAAATCTCTCAGTTTTGAAAACTTAGACTCAATGCAATAGGACTTAGAGGTTGGGCTTTAGGGAAGTGTTTGGGTCATGGGGCTCTGACCTAAGCAATGGATGGGTCCACTGAAGGATTCCTACTGTGGTGGACTACTGGGATTTAACTGAAACTTAGTAGGTAGGATTTAAATCAAGGGCAGTCTTTGGGGTCTGTCCTGAGAAATTATGTCTTGCCCTGGTCTCCTTCCACTGCCCCTCGCTTTCTAGCTGCCAAGGCATGAACAAGGTCGCTTTGCCACATGATCCCAGCCATGATGCTCTACTTCCCCCAGTCTAACCTTTTCTTCTTTGATTTTGATTCTCTGAGATATTTCATCACAGTGATGTAAAGCTAACATGCTTTCCCCTAAGATCTCTAATTATTCCACTTCTTCTTCTTACAATCTTCTTGTGAATTGTGTCTCTTTCCATGATTTCCGTAAGAATTTTCTCTATTTCTAACGCTTCTATTTACCTACTATAAATCCAAATGTAATACATCCTAAAAGAGGAACACCTTGATGAACTTATTTGACTTGAGGCTGAGAAAAACTATAACAGGATCAGTGCAAAACAAATGATTCACTTGTGCTGACAATAAAAAAGCCACAGTATTACAGTATCCACCCACTTATGCATAACTGAATTTTATGTGTGAAGGACATATGGCCAGGACATTGAATGACTGTACCAAACTCAGGTTAGATTACACCACCAGATTGCTTTTTAAACCCTACATTAGAGAACTCCCAGCTCTTGGATTGGCAAGATTTCTCAGTGGATAAAGGTACTTTCCATCAAGGCTGACAAAGTAAGTTGATTTCTCAGGACACACATGATGGAAGAGACTCTCCCATGTTGTCCTCTGACCTTTGTATAAACTCACACAAACAAATAAATAAAAGTATACTTTTACTTAAAAAACCTAAATTTTTGAATTTGGTAATTTTCAAACAGGCTGTTCTGCTGTCATTTAATCTATAATTCAATAATCGAAGCTCAGGTAAAATGGTAATAACAATTAAAGAACTTAATTTAAAATTAAGTGATTTATTAATGCACTCTAAGCAGAAATGATTTCCACCCTTCACCTATTCCAAATTAGCTTTACTTTTAATTTGATATTTATTAGTATTTTATGTGAGAATGGGTTTTTTTTTTAATTATCTGTGCCTTATGTAAAGAATACATATCTTCTTATTAAAAATACCATGTGTGCCAGGCAGTGGTGGCGCACGTCTTTAATCCCAGCACTTGGGAGGCAGAGGCAGGCAGATTTCTGAGTTCGAAGCCAGCCTGGTCTACAAGAGTGAGTTCCAGGACAGCCAGGGCTACACAGAGAAACCCTGTCACGGAAAAAAAAAAAAAAAAGAATAACTCATTGAATAAAGAAGTGGTTGCTCAGTACCTGAATGGTTAAATTCTCAGGTAGGTTATCTGTGTTGTTGCCATTATTAATATACTAGTGAGTAATTTAATTAAGAGTTTCAATTTGAAATGAAATATGAGCTTGGTTGTGTACACTTGTAATATTTAGGAGGCAAACTCAAGATCAAGAGTTCAAAGCCAGCTGGGCAGTGGTGACGGATGCCTTTAATCGAAGCACTCAGGAGCTAGAGGCTTGCAAATCTTTTTGTCCAAGGCTATCCTGATCTACAGAGTAAGTTCCAGAATAAACAGGGCTACCCAGAGAATCTCTGTCTCTCTCTGTCTCTGTCTCTCTCCCTCCCCCCTCTCTCTCTCACACACACACATACACACATATACACACCCCAAAAAACCCCAAAACTCAAAAAACAAACAAAACAAAACAACACCACCAAAAAAAAAGAAACAGCTCAAAGTCGCCCTGGACACATAGAAGGCCCATGTCACAAAAATCTTGATAAATAAATAATATAGTTTTCTTATACCCTTAGTAAATTTTCCCTCAAGAGATACCTAAAGCAACTTTCCTTAGATATTCAATTAATATTCAGTTGTAGCAAACCTAGTATATGTGTCTTTCTTTCTTATCTTAGTTTATAGGCAAACCTTTTACCTCAGACATCAGCACTAAGACATTCCTGATATAAATATAATGTTATCTTTAAAAGTTACTTTTTTACTCTTGGCAGGGTTCATAAAAAGCATCATTTCCTGTTTAGCTCTTTTCAATTGCTTTATGATTCACAGACTTTGAACTTGCCTAATCTCAAATGAACTTTCTCTTGAGAACAAGGTTAAATCAGTTCAGTGAGCCAGTGTTCGTTCATTTAGTTTTTCCCCAGTTTTTGTATTATTTGGATAATGTATCTATTTAAAACATACATCCATAAGTAAAAATTGTTTTAGGATATGGATTCATTGTTGGTTACAGCTCATTTTACAATAGAAACTTGTTAGTAAATACTTTTTTTTTTTAAGTTTGTATGAGGACTTCACTTATTCATTCAACAATGTTAACAAGTGAGTACCTCGTAGGTTTTATATGCTAGCCTAGAGTGCATGGCATATAACAAGATGCAAACAAAAACCCCTGCTCGGGTATATTGGAAAGTGCATCCAGGTAGTGAGACTGGAGTTTAAATAAGTGATTCAGTGTGTTCAAAGGCAGAAACTGCTCTGGGGACAAATTGAAAGGGAAGATAGCTGGTGGCTGTAGGCATGTAAAGATGCCAGATTTAAATAGTTTGGTCAGGGGAGATCTCGATGAAGAAGTAGCATTTAACCAAGATAGGAAAGAGCTGGGGGCAGTTTTGAGTGGTGCAGGTTAAGATTTTGGAAATCTTCAAAAATGAACTCTTAATCTTGTTTAGCATGTGTTCTACAAGAGGATATTTCTTACATACAAGTGTTTCTAGATGTTTGGGCTTGGAAAAGAACATAGAGGTCCTCTTGCATGGTGCTGAGTCTCTGAATGCTGAAGAACCAATGCTACCCAGCTGGATAGGAAGGTGGCTATGTTTACAACCTGGGGTTTGTCTTAGAGCTTGCTGTTCTAACGGCAGATGTGAACTTGGCAAATGTGGGATATGTGTTGGAGGGACAGGGTAATTCCATTCTGCAGATGTTTCCTCTCCACATCCAGTTTCTCTCATCTTGACTTTACTTTTGCCATTGATCAGACAGGCCAGCCCATTTTCCTTGCCACTCTTCAGGATCCCCCAGAAAGGATGTCAGTACGAGAAGGTAGACTATGAAGCAGACAGTCTATTTGCCTTTCTAGTGTCTGTCCCCCATGCACCTAGAATTCAAACTTCAGACAATTAAGTGATAAATTATCTTGAAAATATAGAAAATAATACCAATATAGAAAAATATAGGATGATGCTAACCACACTATTATAAAATAAATTATTAAACCTTTCACTTATCCTGTGACTTTTCTGAGGTCATGGATAAATTGTGATGCTTATCTTTCCAAGAGGGGAACTCTGTAATTCTGCCAAACATTTAGATGTGAAATCTATTGTTTGGCATAGTGTGCTACAACCTTGTTGTGATTGTAGCCCTACTCACCACACATCAGGCTACAGTGTTTATGTGAGAAGAAGCTTAATTTTACAGTTGATATTTTACTATCATACTAAACTTTGTTCTTTTTATTTTACTTGACTACCATATAGTACAACCAAATAGTTCTCACAAAATCTGGCATGTTGTCCTTATTGCCACGTAAAAGTATTTTTTAGTCTCCAGTTGTAATTGATGCCTTGGAGGCTTATTGCCTCTGTGTGTAACCTAGGTCTAGTCCTGGAAGCTTCCAGCCACCATACAATCTAATTTAGGCCTAGAATGTTTTCAGCCTCTGAGACTTACTGCTGAATAAGCTCACCCTTTCTTATTCTTTCTCACTCTAGCTGGCTGATTAACTCAGCTGTTCTGGCTCAAACTCCTCTCCAGGCTGACTGATTCCATTTGACTTCTCTTGGCTTCTCCTGAAATGTTGTGCTTGACCTCATACTAACTCTGGCAATCTATTCTAATCTTCTGTCTCCTTCTCATTCTCTGGTTCACTTTGTCTTCATCTGCATCTGGCTTGTTCTCTCTTTGATCTGTCTATAACTATCCTGGTAAAACTGCCTCCTCCTTTCTCTGGACTGACCCTCATGTAGCTTTCTTTTCCTCTCACTTCTCATAAGAGTTGAGTATATCCTATTCTGTCAAATCTTTCTCTGATTTGTCACCTTGTCTGCCACTCAATTAGACATTACTTTCAAACTTGGATACTTCCTTCTGCAAACTAACTTTACCTACATTGTTTTGGATTAAAGGTGTGTCCTAAGGATGTGTCTGTATTCCATCCAGGGGGATTAAAGATGTGTGTTAAGGACTGAGTCATACCACAACGAGAAACAAGGTTTTTTAGTAATAATACAATCTCCAAGTTCCCAAAGTGACCAAATATCCTCCACATTGCCATTTCACAATATGGCAAGGACAGTTCTTATTCTAGAGTCAACTTTTCTTCCTTCTCCTTCAACCCCATTGTTGTTTAAAGCAATACAATGTAGAAGTTATGATATATGGGGATGGAAAGATGCCTCAGTCAGGAGTGCTTGCTATGCAAGCATGAGGACCTGAGTTTGGTCCCCAACACTCATGTAAGAAAGCAAAGTATAGAGTGAAAGCACTTAACCTTCCTGGACTGAGGAAGCAAAGACAAGAGAACCTGTAGAGGTTGATGGCCCACTGGTCTAGATGAATCAGCAAGCTTCAGGTTCTGTGAAACACTCTGTCTCTGTACATAAGCTGGAGAGCAATTTGGGGAAACATCCAACACTGATCTCTGGATTTTACATGCATGCACATACATGTATCCCCTGACCTCTGGATTCCACACATGTACATACATGTGCCACTTGCATGCATGTCGCCATGTATGTATTGCACCACTCTCCCCACACAAAGTCATACTGTAGAAAATCCTGCTTGGGTGGGATAATGGAATGCACATTGAACCTTCCCAAACAGAATGCTTGATTCTGTCCCAAACCATGCTTCTCTTTTAGCATGCACCTATAAACACATGACCCCATCATCTGCTTGCTGTCAGTATCTTTAACTCCGCTTTCTTCTATATTCTGTACATCCAATTAGAATCTATTGTCTTTTTAAATAATGGCAATGACCTTGTCTAAACCATTATAACTAACACGCTTTTGGGGCTGCTTTAAGAGTATCATAGCTAGCAGTGGTGAGACATGCCTATAATTCCAGTATGTAGGAGGTTAAGGCAGAAAGGTCTAAAGTTCTAGTACAACCTGACCTACACCGTGAAATTCAGTCTTAAAATGGAAAAATTACAATACTGCTTTTGTTACATCCCCTAAAGACTTCTAATTCTTTCTCTTCACAATAGTGGAAGTTATATACACAATACCATATCATGCTCCTTGAGCAATGGCTTCTTGTTCTCAGGTTAAATTCCAAAGCCCTATATGATCCTCCTTCTCCTTGGCTCTCTCACCTCAGTCCATTTCTCACCTTCTTCTTTCAAGACACATACAGACTAATCTTTAGTTAAAGCATTAAAGTTTTGCTGTGCATTGTGTTCTTGCTATCTTCTCTCCTAACATGATCGTGTCTTCCCTCTTACTCAACACATGCACTCTTGTACACACATGAATACATGAGAGAGTTATTTAAAACATAGTATTTAAGTGGAGAACCATCTAGAGTCTGAACTTCTACTTTTGACATTTTCCTCAAATCATTTAGAATTAATTTAAATGTATCAATATTTGTGGGGGTTTGAATGAAAATGTTCACCATAGACTCATAAGAAGAGGCATTATTGAAGGTATGGCCTTGTTGGAGTAGGTGCAGCCTTGCTGGAAGAAGTGTGTGTGTCACTGAGGAGTGGGCTTTGAGGTTTTAGGAGCTTAAGCTAAGCCTAGTGGCTCTTTCTGTTCTAAACCTCTGAACTGTAAGCCAGTGCCAATTGAATGTTTTCCATTATAAGAGTTATCATGTGGTTATCATTATGGTGTCTCTTCACAGCAATAAAGCCTTAAGACAATATTGTAGCTTGAAATGTATCAGTTTTTGTTGTAAAGACACTTCAGACTTTCCTCATCAACATGCCAAGGGATGCTACTCAATATCACGAAGACTTCAAACCATCCTGACCAAGCAGCTGATATGCTCAAAAGTAAAATTAGCCTACCACAATTGATAAACTATTGTATATTAAAATAGTTTGATCAGCGGGTTTCTGAGTCAATTACTGGGTTACTCAACACTCCAGGTGGCCTTGGGGCATGGTAAGATTGGTAATTAAAGAAAGATGTTGTCATCATCTCTGAGAAGAATATATAATTACTAGGAGTCTGGGAGTAAGGGAATGGACCTTAGTCTCAGTGTCAGTACTGTACAGTGTCATATATTCCTTCATGTTCTGTGAAATATAAACCGAGAGAATGTCTTATGTGCTCACTCATGATTGTGAAATACTCTAGCTTAGTAGAATGCTTACTTAAAGACATTCTAAGACTTATACATAAACTATAATAGTGGACAATCACTTGCTATCATAGGATTAAAGGTACTTTAGGTAAGGGCACATCTCACATGAATGAGTCTCCAGAATATACTAAAAACACAGAAAAACAACTAAGTTTTTGAGGGTGATCAGTCTAGAATATGTTTGTCTTAGACTTCTGTTAGATTTTTTTTTAAAACTATTTTAACATATACTGATCCTGTATGTTAGCTCCTAGCAATTGTATGGCCTTAAGATGTTCTGAAGTATTTCCATTCTGATCTATCATATGTAGGTTTAAAAATCAACGAATTCAAAGACATTACAATATCTGGTTCACCAGGCAAACTTTACCTTAGCTCTTCAGAACAGAGAGCAACTTCTTTTTTTTTTTTTTCTGGTTTTTCGAGACAGGGTTTCTCTGTATAGCCCTGGCTGTCCTGGAATTCACTCTGTAGACCAGGCTGGCCTCGAACTCAGAAATCCGCCTGCTTCTCTCTGCCTCCCAAGTGCTGGGACTAAAGGCGTGCGCCACCACTGCCCGGCCTAGAGAGCAACTTCTATCAGTGGAATCAATGCTCAGTAATTCCATATATATGATTTATCTTTAATTTTGGCTCTTTTGAAGCTTATTTTTCAGAAATGGTTAGATTGAATTATAGTGACCTTATTCTTATAAAAATTTCTTGACTCAGATATAAAGTCTAAAGTTTCCTTGGTAAACCCAGAATCTACAAAAAAGAAATTGCCAATTAGAGAAAGATTCCTACCTTTCTAAGATCCTATGAAATTTTCATTTCTATAACCTTTTTCCTGAGGTTCATGATAATATTTAATTATCTTTTCTTTCTGTGGTCTTTTGATTTTACCAAACAGTTCTAAATAGTTTTATTGTATGAAGCTAAATTTCTGCCCCTAACTAAAAATATAATAAATAAAAAATAAAGAGTGATAATTATGTTTCACAGTTACAACATTTCTTAGTTTATGGCATTTCAAAGCTTATGAGTGATCTTGTATCACAAAATATCAGAGTAAAGATAGTCAAGGTGTTTGCTGAGCAAACAATGTTGCAATCTAACATAAAACATACTAAGATGTTAAGATTCATCCCTTTTTGTCTTTCTATTTATTTGTTTCTTATCTGCCACACTATAACTTAATAAACAAGTATAGTGCCCTGTCCAGTTTTATAATCCTCAAAAGTATGTTCATACAGTACACGGGATCTTATAAACGCTGGCTCAATTAAAGTGTGCAGTATGTCTAGTTGACTGAAGGTTAACAGAGGCATAGGAATTAAGTAAGTATATACAGAAAGTTTTCTAGAACAATCTACTTTATTGGATTCTGTGCCTGTTATCTCAGTTCCTTCTTGTTCAAAACTAAGCCTTTCTTACATTACTAGATGGATAAATCTGGCCATGAAAAATTCCAGTGACACCCAAGAACCTAAATGGTGCTCTGAACTCTTTTGCATGCTACACAATGGCTTCTGAATTTTGGTTTCCATTTCCTGTTACTGTGGTAGGGTACTCAAGAGCCTGGGAAAAGAAAAAAGAAAATAGCATGTAGGTCAATCTATATATGAACTGATCACAGCCCTTTTGCAAACCTTTCCTTGCTTAGTAAGCCATCAGAGGGATCTTAAAGGAAGGACAGAGAGGCTGTCATGTGGTTTAGTGTCTTACTACATCCAGCAAACAGCCCTCCCTTCCTTAAAACCTTAAGGTTTTAAAATAACCAATAAAATTGTCATTTACCATGTATAGGAGACAGAAAGCAACTGTTGCAGTGTTATTTGTCTGACTGCAGCTCCAATATCCTCCATGCTTCTTTGTTAACGTTGGCTATACTCTTTGCCTGAAGTGGTGTTTTTCTTATGTCCATTTTTTGTTGCTGTTGTTTTTTCTTATGTCTACTTAAGAAGTCCTTTAAAAATAACATCCTATTGTACCTATCTAAAACCAATGATACCTTCTTTCCAATTTATATTCACATGAAGACATGATGCATGTACTTTCTTTTTGTAACTGGATCTCAAGCTAAAGGTGGCCTTGAATTTCTGATTCTCCTGTCTCCGCCTCCTGAGTCAGTTTTGGGAGTATAGGAATGTGCTATCACACTTGGTTTATAAATATTGAATCCATAACCTTATGCATGCTAAGCAGGCAGGCACTCCATCAATAGATCACGCCCTTGCACTTGTTGGTGTTTTTAAATTATTGATGCCAGTGTTTGTGTCTCTCACCTTGTGAGGCAGTGGGCTGTGAGAGGCATCTGGGTACCTGGTCGAGCACAGGCCTGGAAATCCAGAGACCCTAAAGTATTCCGCCTTGCTCCTGGGCCCTGGTTCCTTTCACTTAGGACAGCCCTCTACAGCCCCTCCTGAAGAGAGAGGTTTGTGTCACATAGCACAGGTAGAGGGCATGACTACAGGCCATAGAGCCTCAAGAGATCTCCATATTAATGAGATATATAAAGGCCAGAGGGCATAGCCAAATAAGCATTCCTTCCCAGACCCTCCTCCTGCTTACAGAAGGTACTTAACCTCAGACCCGCCCTGAGAGCTTTACCCATTTTCCACCAATAAACCTTTTAAAACCATGGACTAACTCTTGTCTTTGGGACCTGCAGTGGAGAACCACAGAGGGGGGCCTTTGACTAACGAGTCACAGTCTAATTTCCTGCTGGAGGACTTCTCTATGTTCCAGCCACAGAGAGGCCACCAGCCTAGCCGAGCCAGCCATGACCCAGCCAAGTGAGTCACCTCAACCAAGAGTCTTATCCACCCTTAGGGGCACCCCCAGAGCTTCTTCCCCGGCCCCTCCCCCATCTCAACTCTTCCGAAGCCTCTCAGCTGCACCTGGGAGCCCAAGGGTCTGAGACCAGTTGATCCCTGCCCGTCTTCTTCATTTTTGTAATTCCAATATAATATGTGTCTAATAAATGATGAGTAAGTGAAATAAAAGAGGCAAAGTCAGGAAAGAAAATCAACACTCATTTCACTTATTTAAGAATAATAATTGAATACCTATTACGTGTCAAGTATATTTAGTACATTCATGAACAGGGCACGTATTATTCCCTTTAGGAGCTTGAATATTAGTGAATAAAGATAAAGAGTAAATAAATACATGTTTGAAAATATATTTATATGGAGATAAGTGCTATGGAGACAAAGTCATAAAAGAAAATAAGTACAGCCTTATGTTTTAGCTTCCCTCTACCAATGAAAGCCTCCTCTTTGCCATCTCCTCATTCAAATGATGTGTGCCCTGCTCTTCCCCTCTCTATACTGCCCTCTGCCATGGTCTTCTTTTACTTTCCTGATTTCTGCAGTTGCTTCAGGAGATGTAGATATAGGAACTGTAGATAAAAGAGACCATGCAATGGTCTTTCTGGATCTTGATTACCTCATTCAATATAATCTCTTCTAGCTCCATTCACTTACATTAGAAAGTTCTTCCCTACATCCACTCCATTCTTATAATGGAATACACACACTTCCAATATGGTAACACCTATATTTTCTTCTGGTAGTTTCATGTTTCAAACTTAAGTCTTTGATCCATTTTGAGTTACTTTTTGTGAAGGTGATAGATATCTGGGCTGACAATGTTTCCCCCAAGAGTATTAGACTACCTAATAAAGCCCTAAAACCGAACACTGGAAGCCTCCTTTTGAGATGTTGCTATTATAGACTATTGCTGTTGCCTTGGCTACCTCTCAAGATTGAAAGTAAGTCCTTATTTCTGAAGACACATGTACTTTGGACATAGGACCCTGTGGACTTAAGCTGGATCTGACCTGAGCATGTCCTTTCTGAGGACTAGCTTTCATGGTACACGGAGGGCAGCAACCCATAGTCCTACCTAGCTATAAAGCCTATGAACTACAACAATGACCAACATGACCTAGTACTGGAAACCTAGTCAACTACCCAAGGCTACTGCAGTCAAGGATCTTGGAGAAGAGCCTTTAACTACCACTTTACTAAACCAGTATATCCCTAATTACATTCTAAATATTTACTGTCATACCCACATATAAGTATAAGTCTCCCCTGACATCAAATAAACACCCTTTTACAACAGATTAAGACCATTATAGAAAATTGCACAACTGATCAAAATGCCAAGAACAAGTGACTGCTCGATGCCCAACCCCCAATGATAAATCTACAACTAAGGCTTGGGGATCATAGCTGAAGAGGGGGTGGAAAAACTGTATGAACTAGAAGAGCAGGAAGTTTGCTGTGGAATTACATCTCCTAGAAACGACAGAGAAACTATACCCTTGAAATATCATCAACATGGCTGCCTAAACAAGGATGATACCAATAGACATGCAAACATGGAATGGGCCCTAACCCTAGACAAAGAGCTACAAGCAGCTAAAGAATGCTGAGACTAGGAGACATACACTTTCCCAATGAAGAGGTTCTCAACTGGTTACCCAATATCAAGTGTTCAGTCCTGAAATCATATACATATAAGTAGCATTATGAAAATTGAACAAGTTGTACTTATATACTGTCTTAGTCAGAGTTTCTATTCCTGCACAAACATCATGACCAAGAAGCAAGTTGGGAAGTGTCTTAGGGTTTTACTGCTATGAACAGACACCATGAACAAAGCAACTCTTAAAAGGACATTTGATTGGGGCTGGCTTACAGGTTCAGAGGTTCTGTCCATTATCATCAAGGCAGGAACATGGCAACATCCAAGCAGGCATGTTGTAGGAGGAGCTGAGAGTTCTACAGCTTCATCTCCTAGCAGAATACTGGCTTCCAGGCAGCTAGGACAAGGGTCTTAAAGCCCACACCCACAGTGACACACCTACTCCAACAAGGCCACACCTATTCCAAGAGAAACACTTCTTCTAATAGTGCTACTCCCTGAGCCAAGTATATACAAACTATCACAGGGAAGAAAGGATCTATTTAGCTTACACTTCCACAGTGCTGTTCATCACCAAAGGAAGTCAGAACTGGAATTCAAGCAGGTCAGGAAGCAGGAGCTGATGCAGAGGCCCTGGAGGGATGTTACTGGCTTGCTTTCCTTGGCTTGCTCAGCTTGCTCTCTTATTGAATCCAGGACGACCATCCCAGGGATGGCACCACCCATAATGGGCGGCCCCACTCTTGATCACTAATTGAGAAAATGCCTTACAGCTGGATCTCATGGAGGCATTTCCTCAAGGGAGACTCCTTTCTCTGTGATAACGCCAGCTTGTGTCAAGTTGACACATAAAACTATCCAGTACATACAGTTAGGAATACACACTATACATGCACAGGCACACACACACACACACACACACACACACACACACACACACACAGAAATAGAGGCCAGGAATTTGAGAGAGAGCAAGGGGGATTGGAAGGGTTGGAGGAAGGAAGGAAGGAAAGGTAAGGGGGAAATGGTGTAATTATATTTTAATTTGAAAACAAAGAGGAATTCAGCGAAAAGATGTTTTCAATTTAAAGTGTGTGCTACAGTAAGTGACCTTCTGGAAGTAAAAGAATGAGTCCTCTGGTATGTAGACTAGACAACTCATGGGCTCTGAGGCAACAGCATCAAAATCATATTCAAGGATGAGTGGAAGACCAGAGTGGATGGAGCAAGTGACCAAGGAGAAAGAAAGAGCAGGAGAAGGGATATGTTATTAAATTCTGTCTTGGTCTGTCATCGCAAGGACTTTGATTTTAACTCTGAAGGAGAGAGAAAACACAGATTTGGGAAAAGTGGAATTACATGACCTTACCAGATAGCTCACATGCTATCTAACACAAATTACAAATTTGTGTAATAGTTGTTAAAATAGCCTATTAATAAAGCACAGTAAAACACATGAGCAAGAAGTCATGTTGGATTCTCCAGTTTGGAAACTTGACAGGATATAATTAATTCTACACTGGAAAAATGATTTCTGGATCTAAACTATAGATGGTAAAGATCTATAAAACTGTTCAGACTGTGGTGATGGCAATCAAAGGAATAAAGCAAAACTAACTGTATCTTTTTAATTAAAGATGAAGAGCCTAACAATTATCCCTGTGTGTGACTTTCTTAATAATTGTGTTCATAGTAAATTAACTAGCAAATGAATACTACGAACTAGTAAATTAGCATGTTGGCTACTGCACAGTATAAATGTAACAAGGTTTATAGAGAGCAGCTTCTTTCTCCCTCTCTCTCCCTCCCTCTCTCCATGTGTGTGTGTGTGTGTGTGTGTGTGTGTGTGTGTGTGTGTGTATTTGTGTGGTGAGTGCAAATGGGCATATATGGAGAGCAGAGGTCGATGTTAGGATGTTAGGATGCTTTTCCTGGATTGTTTAATCTTGGTTTTTGAGATTATATCTCTTACTATAACATAAAGATTCCTTTCTTGGCTAAACTTGCTGGCTAGCTAGAACCTCTGGGATCTGCCTATCTCTCCTGCTGTTCCCGGGGTTGGGGTTACTGGCATGCACTGGGTAGGTGGTGCTAAACTATATAAGAAAGCAGGCTGAACAAGCCATAGAGAGCAAGCCAGTAAGCAGGAGTCCTCCATTCACCTGCTTCAATTCCTGCCTCCAAGTTCCTGCCTTAAGTACTTGCCTTGGCCTCCCTAATGAACTATGACCTGGGATATTTAAGTCAAATAGACCTTTTCTCTCCAAGTTACTCTAGGTCTGGGAGTTTTATCACAGCAATAGAAACCTCAGCTAAGGTAATTAATAAAAGAGTTTTTTGAGGTCTGCTGGCTTTGTGGTATTTTTAAATGGCTCAAGGCCTTACATGTTTGCTATTGGTCACTTAAGTAAAAGTCAAGCACAAGCAGGGTAATTTGCAGCCAGACATTCCTTTAGACACAGGCACAGATCATACAGTTTCAACCACTGGAGAGTCTGACACGTCAGGATCTCTTGAACACAGGAATTAGCAATGTAGAGATACCCCATCTAGCAAAACAAACTGACCTCCATTATATAGGAGATCACTGTATTTTCTGAAACTTATTATGAGTTTTTAATCAAAAACAATGGACCAGGATTCTAAAACTTTAATAAGTGCCGAGTGGAGATTCTCACACAGAGCGAGACGTTTCCAGTAACTCAGTTGTTCTTAGTTAGAGAACACATAGGAAAAACACATGACCAGATGACATAAGACCACAGCTCTGATTGGGCAGCAGAGTTTTTAGCACAATTTGGTTTGCAACGAGACTGCACAATCTAACAACCTTTTATCAGGAAACTACTCAGGCTTTAAAGTAAGAAATGGTGTCTGTCCACAGAGACAAACAACAGCAACAGAACAAGACAACAAAGTGCCCTCCCCCTCCGATCCGGGCATTGTCAGAGAAACTCTCTACGGAGGCCTCGCATCTGAGTACTGTCTAATCATTGTGGGTAGCATGCTCCATTGGATGTTACAGCCACTACCCACATCAGCTAAGGCCACCATTTCAAAACTCAGATCTGACCTTGTCAATCACTTCTTTCCAAACATCTCAAAGACCTCTTGGTGCTCTTAGGATGGTGGTGAAAATGCTCAATGTGAGCAGCAAGCCCATGTGTAAAGCAACTCCTAGGCATCTTTTTTGGCCTTGTAGCCAACACCCTTCCTTACTCTGAGCTGTAGCCATGGTATCCACAGGTGGTTTCTTTCCTCTAGCTTCAGGCCAATTGCAAATGTTATTCCTTTTGCCTCCATACTTTCTCTCACAAGTTCTTTCTTAGTTCATTTTTATTCTTCCTTAATCTCAGCTTAATTATTATGTCCTACCTATACTCTAGCAGGACTATGGTTTGTTAAACTCCAAAAGCACTATTGACCAGGTCTTTCCCAGAGAATAACAGCTCAATCATAACACTTGGATTTCAATCTCGGGAGATTTTGAGCAGCCAACCAACATGGATTGTATGTGGCTGACTTCTGACCTATAGAACTTACAGCTATGGATGTGTGTAAGATACTAAACTGCTGAGACTTTTTATATGCTAGAAACCTAAGCAGCATAATGCACAGTTTTCTCAAATTGGCCAAAAAATATCTCAGAAGATAATAACATTATCATCAAAGTCAATTTTGTGAACCATGGTGAATTAAATATCACCTTGGACAAGATCCGAATTATATCACATTATTCGATGTAAATGTACTTGGCTAAATGACTAAGTTGAATGATGTAAGTAGTCATGTTTTGAACACCAGAGATTTTGGTGAATTTAAGTTCGTGTGTGTGTGTGTGTGTGTGTTATATATATATATATATATATATATATGAATTTATAAATATTCATACATACATTTATATGAATAAATTGCTCTGGGATTTCCAGACAGAATCGTTACTATCATATTTATACAGTTAAGCTTGTATATACCAAATTTACTGGGGAACATAATAAATTTATGCTAAAATAAAACTTTATTCTCTTGATTTTATAGTTCTCACAAGAATTTTCTTAAAAATCATTTAAGATGACAATGTTTCATTTCAATTAAATCAGCATTTTCTTATATCAGGTCTGAAAAATGCATTTAAAAATTGTTATCATTAGTTTTTGTGGTGGTTTGAAAGAAAATGGCCCCTATTGGCTTATAGAAAGTGGCACCATTAGGAGGTGTGGCCTTGCTGTAGTAGGTGTGGTTTGTTGGAGGAAGTAGGGTACTGAGGCAGGCTTTGTGGTCTCAAAATCTCAAAGCAGGCCTAGTGGCTTACAGTTCTTTAATTACTACCTGTTGACCCAGATGTAAAACTCTCAACTACCTCTCCAGCACCATGTCTGCCTGTGTGCTATATACTTCCTGCCATGATGATAATGGACTAAACCTTTGAACTGTAAGCCAGCCCCAATTAAATGTTTTCCATTGTAAGAGTTGCCATGATCATAGTGTCTCTTCACAGCAATAAAAACCCTAAGACAGGTTTGCTAGTATTTTTTATAGGATTAATAGGTAAAATTTGATTCTAAGATTAAAACATAAATTATGGCATGTGTGGTACTCTCTGACCTATAGAATTTTGTGCTTGAGGATTTTACATGCTGTATTTGTAATTTATTTCTTTAGAATAGGAGGAGATTATTGGGGATAATGGTATGCAAGGATGCTGTAAGCATCATTCCTATGGACTATGTTTTCACAGTGTATCTTTTAGTGTGTATGTGCATGAAAGTGCTGTTTGTGTGAGTATGTATGTGTGTGTACATGCATTTGGAGGTTGGAGGTCAAACTTTGGGCTTCTAGGTGTCTGTAGTTCCTCAGAAGCCCTCTCTATTTTTTTTTAATAGAGGTCTCTCATCGATCTAAATTTTGCCCATCAACCTAGGTTGACTGGCTAACAAGCCCCAGGGATCTGTCTCCACCTCTCAAGTGTTGAGCTTACAAGCATGCTATTAAACAGAGTTTTGAAAATGAGTTCTGGGGGTTGAACTCAAGTCTTTTCAAACGTTTTACTGAGTGAGTTATCTTGCTAGCTCCTATAGTGAATCTTTTAATATATTTAAATATCATGCAAATGTTCAAATAGTGAATTGAAATATTATTACCAAAAGAAGTTAAAAAAAGTAGTGTGAAAACTCATTGAAGTCCCTACAGGAGTACATTATATACTAACTATAACTGACTTTTAATTTCTTTCATTTCTTGTTTCCAGATTAGTAATCTAGAAAATACTCAGAACATATCACTCAAGGTAAGTGGGGTGGGGGGTGGAAATCTTATCAAATGAGGCCCCCAAGTGGCAGTTTAATGAGAACAGTCCATGCAAAGGTAAATGAATTCTTATGGTAAAAGATCCTTAACCTTAAGCAAGTGTCAGGTGAGCCCACTAAAAGCAATGAAAATTAACATTGTAACCTGATAACTTAAGGTAAATTTTACTATTTCAGTCAGAAATACAACCGTTATAGTACAAATAACATGAAAGTGCACTAGATGCCAGAAAGCCAATCTCACTTTTTTATTTTAAAATGATTATGCACGGTCAACTTCTACCGAACAACGTTGCCTACCATTTGACTTCAGACATCTTCCTACTCCCTATATCTTTTTGAGACAGGGTCTAGTGTTCAATTTGCATCTGAAATGTTCCTCAGAGGCACAGGCCTCAAATGTTTGTCCCCACCTGGTGGCTTTATTTTGGAAGGTTGTAGAAACTTTGGACAGTAGGACCTACTTGGAGGAGGCAGGTCACTGAAAGAAGGTCCTGGAATTGTCTTATCCCTGATGGATTCCCCATCACTCCGCATCCTCTCAGATTTGATATCAACTTCAATGCTCTCCTAGAGCCTTCCATGTCATGAAACTTCTGAAGCATGAACCCAAATAAACCCTTCCTCCCTCAAACTGTCTATGTCACATAGTTTGGTCACAACAACACAAAAGTAATTAATTAAGAAAGCAAGGTATTCCTTTTACCTAAGTCATCAGAATTCTGGGATCGCAAAAGTATAGCACCGTTCTTTGCTCTGGAGATTTTCTTTAAAATTAATGATTTTCTATGCATTTCTTTAGACGTGTATAATCTCAGGCTTAAAAAATAATTCCCAATTATGTTTTGTTTGCCATTGCTAGTGTAGATATTTTGCTAAGACTGCCTGCACAGCGAAAGCCTCTGTTTTCTGAGAGCTGGTTCTGAAGTCATACGGTTAGGCTACCAAGAAAAGATAGGATGTAGCTCCCAGGAAGGCCTCCTTGACAAGCATCTTTGGCAATTGAAAATACAGGGAATATTTGATTACATTTGCATCGACAAATCACATATCCCTATATATGGAAACTTCACCTGCGTTTATTCATGTGAAAGATAAAGTTCAGAATCTAAGTTATTTTATTAGATAAATGCATAAATATTTACTGTAGTAACAGTTAAGCATTTTCCTACATATATTTTTATTTTAACATAATTATATGCAATAGTTTAAATAAGTGGGACTTTGTCCTGATGATTCTAGATTTTCAAATTTAAAAAGAACAACAACAACCTGAAGTCTGGAATACTGGTTTAAAGGCAGATGAAGAGTAGTCTGAGGTGAATGCCAGAGGTCAGGGCCTCAAGCCAGGAGCCTCCCATAGGTAAGGTCAGAAAGGTGGAGACTCTGCAAAATGGTCCTTCCAGGTGGCTTATTACGCCTCCAAGGCAGGATTTCCCTCTCTCCTTGGTCAAACTTCCCACGACTCACGGGCTGCAAGTCCGTTTAGATCTCACTGCACAGAACACGAGGCTGGACACCACACAACACTCCTATCTCCCAGGTCAGTTGGGCTTCAGGCTGTGCTGGAGACTGAGGTGGGAAGATGAGCCGTCGAGGAGAATTAAGAATTCTAATCAGATTCACGTGAAGAGAAACGCCACGGGCACATGCCCTGATGCCATTGTGTCGTTGTTTGTCAGGCTCAAAGAGGAGGTTTGGGACAGATGAAACCCTTCTGTTCTAGGGAACCCCGCCCCCCCACTCCCAACTGTGGCATTCTCCTGTAGAGGCAACGGAAGCCCCAGCAGGAATCTATCGTGAACGTTTGAGATTAGTCTTGTCAGGGTGGTTGCGGACCAGAGTCGCTGTGGATTAGGCACAGTAAAGCCGGCTTTCCAAGCCACCGCTGTCTCGCCGCGCGCTCCCAGACGCCGCACGAGCCGGGCCCGCGTTCTGACAGAGGCCCACGCGCCAGGGCGGGGCTCAAGTGAGCCGCTTTAAAGACTGCCGGCGGCGGGTCCCGCCCCCCACCTCTCGTCATTGGCTCGCTCTGGAGCGGCTTTGTTCCCATAGGTGTAGGGGGCGGGGCTGCGTGAGACAGGCGTGGGGTGGGTGGGGGGGCTTCACCTCAGCGGCCCCGCCCTGCTAGAAGAATGACGTGCGGTTAGGCCTGCCGGGCTGACAGGCTCGCCCGCGCGCTGGTGCGGCGTTCCAAGGGGAGCCGCGCAGCGCCCGACTCGGAGCCCGCCCGCGCTTCTCTCGTGGACGACGGTGGCGGCGGCGGCGCGCGCGCGCGAGCGAGCGAGCGAGGGCGGAGGTGGCTCGTGCGTGCGTGTGAGTGAGCGTGTGTGTGTGTGTGTGAGTGTGCGTGTGTGTGTGAGTGTGCACGCGCGTGTGGAACTCGGGTACCGGGTGCGGGTGCCCCACTGCCTTCCACACCCTGCCTGCTCCGCGGCTCCCTCCTCGCCCCTCTCCCGCACCGCGGGCTGCCATCGTGAGAGGAGGCCGCGGGACACAGGTGTGCTGGGCTTGCGGGACCGCTGGAGACAAAGGGGGCGCGGAGGTGAGCCCGCCATGGCCTCCCGGAGCCTGGGGGGCCTGAGCGGGAGCCGCGGCGGCGGCAAGAAGAGCCTGAGCGCCCGCAACGCTGCGGTGGAGCGGAGGAACCTCATCACCGTGTGCAGGTGCGCGGCTGCGGGCTGCGGGCGCCGGGCGGAGGGAGGTGCTGGGGGCTCGACGCTGCGGCCCGCGCCGCGCGTGTCCGCGGACGAGCGGGGCCCTGCAGAGGGGCGGTAGCTTCTCCCCACGAGGCCGTGGACCAGTCCTCGGGTCTGGACGTCCTCGGTTGGAGGCTGCCCCGGCGAGGGCCGGGGCGGAGCCGGGGAGGATCCGTGTGGATCCAGCTAGTGTCGGAGGAGAAGAGGGCGGGGAAAGAGCAGCACCCAGCTGCTGTAGTAGTCACTTAGATGTCCCCAAATCCCAGGGCGTCCCGTTGTTCCCTCTGGTTGGCGTATGTATTTCCACTCGGCCCCTATCTGTATTGGGTATTTAAGTCTTGTCAGCTACAGTGCTAGTGCTGCTAGCTGGATTGTGGAAGACTCCTAGTCCTCCAGTCAGGTCTTTATTGGAAGATGTGCCTTTATCTAAATGCTTCCTGATTGTAAATGCATCCCTCCCTCCAGGAAATATAGAAATAGATTATCACTATCTATAAATCAAGAATGCAGAAAAAAGACTGATTTTTGAACAGGCTGATAAATTTTCTTCAAGTCTTATAAAATTCAAGGCATCCATTTCTTAGTAACCACTCAGAGCCGATAAGCTCTGTTAAAATGATTTTTGTTCCATCATCCTGGTTAATCATCAACCAGTGATAATTCTCTAGTTATCAGGTAAATGATGAAACCTTTCCTGCCTCTCTGACTTATGTCTATTTAATTTTTTCCTTGTGTAAAATCGTGGCTAGCATCTTAAGCAGATTGCAGATATCTGTCGTAGGAGTTACATTCAATGATTTAAGCAACTTTTAAAAGTTGGATTCTAATGAATGCTCACCTGTCAGGAAGACTTTCGTTCACAGTTTGCATTGTAAGTGGTAAAATAATATGGATTATATTTATTATTTATGCTGTGTAGAATACAAGCTTTTGGCACAGATGGACTTTATTACATTGTTTTAAATTGAGGCAAATTTCTAAGTTAGATTCATAGAAAAATAAGCTAGTCGGAATAGTCTTATCTTTTAAGGATATTAAAATGATTTTTTTTTTAAAGAAATGAGTTCCAAAGCAGATTTCAGCCTAAACTGTGCTTCTTGAGTCCTTATGCTCATCATAGCTTCAACAGACTCCAAACTTCCTGATAGTTTGACATTGAAAGTTGGAAGAAGTTGATCTAGTGGAAATGTAACGGAGCTCATAATAAATGTTGTCATTAGCTAGTGTCTTAGTACCACCTCCTCACTTTCTTCATTGTTTTGTCAGCTGTACAATAACGTTGGACTAGATTGCTAGGGATTTCAAGTGGCGGACTTAAAATGAATAATAGCCATCAAGCATCGTGTGATCATGTCTGGCTTTTAATGTTTCCAAATATGAGCACGATGATAATGGTAGAAAAATATAGCAGCCAGGTGAGGCATTTGCATTTTTCTCTAAACATTTGAATTGTGGCCCCTTTTGTGATTCTTTATTGATGTCCTGGCAAAGTGGAAATTCATAAAACTAGAACAAACAAAACCAACTTCCAACCACTACATATAATCTCTTATACTTGCACAGTAAAGCTTTTTTTGTCCTTAAAAAGTTAGATTTAGTTTTGGTTTAGGTTCAGTGCTATATCATAAAACTATACAATTCTGTAGATTTAATAACATATACAAGTACAATATTGTTATTTTGGAATTAGGCTTTAGGATAGTCAGGAAAAGAACTAAATTGAATTTGGGTTCATTATGATTGTGTGTGTGTGTGTGTGTGTGTGTGTGTAGTTCAATTTGTTACAGAAAACATTTATATATTGTGAACTAAAACACTGTATAGTACTTATCAAATAAATATTTAGTATATTTTTTCATAAGTTGTACTGGAGAGAAAATGGTCATTTGAGGACTCTAAATTTTCCACACTCAACTCCAAACTATTTATACACTGATTTTAGCTGCCCTATTTTGTGTACATATTTTTCATTATTTAGAACTTTGAAAAATTACGGTATATTTTCCATGTTTCTCCCCTCCCTCTTTTCTCATACTTGGCCTTGCTGTGTAACCTTAACTGGCATGAAACTTGCTATGTAGATTAGGCTGGCCTCAAATTCACTGAGATATTCCCGTCTCTGCCTCCAGAGCCATGTGCTTTATGCTGGACCTGCCCTTGGGCTTTTTGAACCTGCATTTTTCATTCACATAAATTCACATGTTAGTCATTTTTTTCTGTTCTTTTTAAGCTTATGCATTTTTCAAAGATTTTTATTTTGTGTATGTGTGTTTTGCTTACATGTATGTCTGTGCTCTGTGTGTATACATTGCTCTCTGAGGCCAGACCAGAAGAGATGTCAGATGCCCTGGAACTGGAGTTACAAACAGTTGTGAGTTACCACGTGGGTGGGTTCTGGAATCTTCCTCCAGAAGAGCAGCCAGTGCTCTTAATCACGGAGCCATCTCTACAGCTCAAGCTGATGTCTTTTTAAGCTGATGTATTTCTTTAGCCTTAGTTCTATTGGCAAATACAATTAAAATCTAATTCATCTTTCAGTATATAATATTATATAAAATACTAAAATATTCATGTTTAACAATTAGAGTACACATTTTAAAACAATTTTTGTCAAGCTTTTAAGTCAGTAGTCTGCTGGCTGGTTTTATGTCTGCTTGACAGAACTAGAGTCATCAGAGAGGCGAGATCCTCAGCTGAGAAAATACCCTCATAAGATGCAGCTGTAGGCATTCTCTTAATCAGTGATTGATGAAGGAGCCCTCCCCTCCCCGCATTATGGATGATACAATTTCTGGGCTGGTGCTTCTGGGTTGTATAAGAAAGCAAGCCATGAGGACCAAGTCAGTAAGCAGCACACACCCAGGACCTCTGCTTCAGCTCCTGCCTCCAGGTTCCTGCCCTGTTTTGAGGTTCCTGTCCAGATTTCCTAGTGATCTGAACATGTAAGCCAAGTAATACCTTTCCTCGCCATCTTGCTTTTTGGTCATGGTGTTTCATTGCAGCAGTAGAAACTCTAACTAAAGATTGTAGTTGAAAGGAACATCTTATGCAAAACCAATTTTCCTGGCTTTTGGATAAAAAAGACAAAGGTGATTTAAGAAATACACAATAGGTTAAGCAGGACAGAGACAAATAGTGATTTTTATAATTAAAATACTTTCATAACATGAAACATCATTTTTTATAGGTTAAGATAGTATTTCAGAACACTAGTATTAATTCAAATTAGAACAGCACCTCATTTCTTTAGTGTGGTCGAGGAATAAAGAGCTCATATTTTATATATAACTAATATCTACTCTGAGCTTAAAATTCTTCCCTCAGGTATACTGCTTCAGTCAGCACTTACTATGGAGTACAATCTTCTGTATAATAAAAACTTATGACTGAAATGCTCATATTTAACACAATAAGCAGCTATTTAATAATTTTAGATAAATTACTTAACAAAAAAAGAGGTTGCACATTTCTCTACCTTCTTTAGAGAGAATACAGATAGCACAATGCAGTAACTATTGATGAGTGTCTTCTGGGTCTGTGTCTATGAATATATACACTGTGCAGTGGCTGTCCTTGGAGACTCTGGAGGTACCTTAGTACCTTTAGCTAAATGGCCCCATAAGACTAGTGTTTAGAGTTCTTTGTTTTTGCTGCCTGCTGTTTCTTCATGCTGACTTAGCTGTTGTTTCTTTAAGGTGTGCTTCCTTAAAGAAACTCTTTACACTTCAAATCTTGGCTTGCTGACTATAGCTGTTGTGAACTAGGGATGGAAATAAATAAATCTGTGCCCAGAGGCACAAGTTAACTGAGAGAACTTAAGCAGTCTTAGCATTTTAGATATTGAATACTCAGGGGGAAGAACTCTGCTGGTCTTGGTTATAGTTCAAACGTATGTATATGAACAGTTACAAAATATAGTGATGATAATATCCTTTAAACACAGTAACTTATTCTTTGTTACTACTTGCTTGAGTGTAGTCATATCTTGGTATGATGAATATGAAAACTATTCAAATCTTGTTATATGTAGTAGAACATTGATCAACATTTTTGGGTCAGATTATAACATCATAGAGAATTTATTCTGCATATGCAGAACGAATTGCTCCATCCTCTTATATTTCCAATTACTCTTATCTAGTTATACACCTTCCTGCAGTGTTCATTGAGAGTTAATATAGGAAGCAATCTAGGGGGTCTTTTTGATGCTGTTGTCATGAGCAATGTATATCATAAAGATATCTTATTTTGTGAAGACTTCTGTGAGAAGACTTGTCATATTTCAATGTCAACAGTTGCCTAATTCTAGGCAGTTTATTTTCATTATTGGGCATATGAATTTGGAACTTACAACCTTATCTTTTAGATAGTTGATAGGTTAAATCTGTGACCAGTTTTAAAAAACATGCACAACATTGTGGTAATTCATTCAGCTCCACTATATCTCTACATATCAAATATAGTTTTGTGTATGTATATATTTGTGCATGTATGTACATGTTTTGTGCATTCAGGTGCATGTGATAGCTTGAGATCAACCTCAAGTGTCATTCCTCAAACACTGTCTACCCTGGTTCTGTGTAAGGGGGACTATCAATGACCTGGAAGCCACCAAGTAAGGTAGACTGACTGACTAGTAAGCCTCAGGGATCTGCCTCTGCCTCCTCTGCCCAGCACTGGGATCGCAAGTACACTGCAACATGCCTGGGATTTTGTTTGTTTGTTTGTTTGTTTTTAATATAATTCTGGAGATTGAACATAAATCCTCATGCTTGCAAATAAAGTGTCTCCTCAGCCAATGAAATTGTATCTACTTAAAATATGCATGTTAAAAAGTATACGTAGCATAAACATATGCCCATTGTATTTTTGTTTCTCCATTTGTTGACTTTTCCCACTCTATAGTATAAAGAGAATTCCTTAATTATAAAGTAGTCTGTAGATTTCCTTCGTGGTTAATGCTAACCAGCTTTATAAATCTGCTTGATTTTCCAAATAATCAAATACTATCATTTTCTTGTAAAGCTTTGTTGTTTTGGTTTTTTTTGCATTTATATCAATAATTCATGTGCAGATTATTTGTATTTGTGATGTTAAGTTTGGAGACCAGGATTAAATATTGTCCTTAAAAAGTCAGGTGGCCTAGTTGAAAAGATCATATTTTGTTTAATACCTTCAAGTATTATTTTTGTCTTAAATAATAGGATCATTCTGCCTCTATTTCTGGGCTCTTTCTCTCATTTCATCAGTCTACTAGTTTCTTCTTGAAATAATATAATACAATCTTAACTACTATCATTTATAATATGTCTTACTGTTTAATAATAAAGTTGTATAGCTTTATATTTGAAGATAATCCTATCCTTAGCCTTTTGCCAGATAAATTGTGCAAATCTACTTATCAGTTGACATGAAAGCATTCTGAGTATTTAAAAACTTTACCATTTTTAATATGTATATAACGTAGTTTGATCATTTTATGTGCCTACATTACCTCTCTTGTCTCCCTGACACTCCTCATTGACCACCTTCTACCCAAGAAATCTTCTTTGTAATTATATGTCATTTGTCTGCTTACTTTGTTTTGTTGTGACCCACTGAATTTAGTTAGGATTGCATGCATAAGCGTCAGTGGGATGAACATGGGCATCTTAACAGTGGATATACCACTGAAGAATATGACACCTCCTTCAACTACCATTAGCTATCAAGAGGGATTGGTGATTTTTCTTATGCTTGAATTGATCGTATAAATCACTTTTGATAAACTTTCATTTTTATAATATTAAAACTTATATGCACTCAATACAGTAAATATTCTGATATGTTTAAATAATCTCAGTCTCAGAAATAAGCATTGGTTTAGAGTATATAGGCATTATAAATCTGTTGTCAAATGTATATTGGATACATTTATAACTAAAATCATTATATTTTCCCCCATTTTTGCTAGTATGAAGACATAAAATTGGTCTTTAAGCATTCTAGACTTAAACTATGATCTTACATAGATTTATTTCTTGATTATATCCATCTGCAGATTATTTGTATTTGTGGTGTTAAGTGATGTTAATTTTCTACAGGTTTAAAAAGATTGATCAAAGCTCACACATGCATGTTTTATTTTTTCATTTGTCAATCTTTATCCATTTTACTTCTTGTCTTACTACTTACTACATTGGCTAGGATCCCTAACGCAGTGTTACAGAAAACATTAAGGATTTTATGACTTCTGTGGGCGTTTGCAGCAGATTTTTCTTATTTCTCTACTATTTCTAGATTCCTGGAATTCTTATCTTAAGTAGATACCAAATCTTTTTTTCCTAGCAAGATTAAACATGATGCCCACACCTTTTTTTCTGTTCATGTACTGAATTCTGTTGTTTGACTTTTACCTTGGAATAAAGCACCATTATATAGGTTATGTTTTTGAGATGTCTTTCCATACAGCTGAGTTAATATTTGGGATTTTTTTTACATATTTACTCATGAGACAGATTGATCTATACTTGTCTTTTCTTGTCATGTCCTCATTTAGTTTTATCAAGATTACCTTGCTTTTTTGTCATGTTCTACATAGGCATTATAAGATTGATACTATTTCCTTCTGTGATAACACAGGGCAATTCACCAGGTAGCAATCTAGACCATATTTCTTTGTGGAAATAAAAAAAAAAATTCTGTAGGAAAATTATTAACAGATTCACTTTATTTAATAGATCTTAACAATCCAGATTTCTATTTTTTCATCATTTTTAGTAATTTATTTCAGGGAATACATTTCTGTATCACTATATATACTGAGGCTTCTCTTAATATCTTCTTTTTTTTTTTTTCTTTTTGAGATAGGATCTTGCTGTGTATCCAGTTTAGGTACCTCAAACTTAGGATCCATCTGCTTCCGCACAGCATTTCCTGAGGGCAGAGGGTGCTAATGCCTTTTGCTTGGTTAGAAAAAAATCTGTAGAGATTTACTACTTTTAATCCTGAAATCTATACATCTCTCACTGTTTTCTTACTAAGTCTTATCTAAAGATTAATTTTTTTCAAAGGATCATGTTTGGATTTTGTTAATTTTCTGTCATGGATTATCTTTAAAATAGAGCTATAATTTCCAGGTATAGGTCTTCTAGTTACCCTTAATTTACATTTTAAACATAACTCTACTCTGTAAAGATATATTCTGAAAGGCTTCAAGCATTTGAAATTTTGTTGATAGCTGCTTTATAATATAACATATGACTAGTTTCCATCAGTGTTTTCTATGCATCTGCATGTTCTGTTGATTGCTTGTTCTATATATGCCATTTATGTCTAATGTGATATATCTTTCATAACTTGTCTATCCATTTATTTATTTACTTGCTTATTTATTTTATTTTTCAAGACAGTGTTTTTCTGTGTAGCCCTGGCTGGAACTCATTCTATAGACCAGGCTGACTCGAACTCACAGAGATCCATCTGCCTCTGCCTTTTTAAGTGCTGGGATTAAAGTCTACCTAGTAATATGAGAGAGGTGATACAGTATCTGAATTTAAATCTAATTTTTCATTTTGTTATTATACATATAGAATTGTGATTTTTGTATGCTCATTATTGTGATCTTTTCCTTGTTGCTTGTTGCCCTTGTCATCAGGATATATCCATTTATAACTCTAACAAAGCTACTTTCTTCAAAGCTACTTTGTCAGTTGCTAAAATTGTCAAAATAGCATTGAGAATAAAAAAAGTAATGATGGGGCAGCTTTGAAAAGCACAGAGAAACAGAATGATGGCATCCATAGCTCCAGCCTGACCAGGGAGGAGAGCAAAGCCGAGCAACTCTGGGGAAAACAGACTGTGCCAATTCTAGCTACAGGATAAGCTCATAGTTCTCAAAAGCCTTACATCTAGGGAATGTGTCTGTGTGGAGGTGAGTTGGGTTGGTGTGGAGGCCGCATTAGAAACTGATATGTTTATCTCAGAGTATGATAAACAGACACCATCTTGTAAGAAGGCCTCTTATTTCAGAATGAGCTTGTCTGAGGGACCTGAAAACAGTGAACAGTCATCATAGGTCAGCAATCTTGGACACCCTGCCACAGCGTTTGGTTGGAAGACTGCAATCTTAGAAAAAGGGAAGATGTAGACAGGGATATCTCCTCATAGCATCTCCACCTCCTTCCCACATTTTAGTACCAGAGTTCAGACTGAAGGGCAAGGTGGTCAGTGGCTCCGAACTCCATATCAAACATTAGTGCAGAATACTGTAGATTACTATGGAGATTTGGGAGTGCTGAGCCAGTGTCCAGCGATTGCTTATCTCCAAAGCTGCCTCCCTGCTATGACTCATTTGCTTTGAGGAAGGACTATGAGTTCTAAGTGGATTGGCCAATTTTCCACTTCCTCCCAGTGACAGGGTTGTTTGCTTCTTGTCTTAGTTAGGATTTTACTGCTATGACAGACACCATGACCAAGACAGCTCTTATAAGGATAACATTTAACTGGGGCTGGCTTACAGGTTGAGAGGTTCAGTCCATTTTATCATCAAGGCATGACAGAGTCCAGGCAGGCATGATGTAGGAGGAGCTGAGAGTTCTACATCTTCATCTGAGGGCCCCTAGGAGAAGACTGACTTCCAGGCAGCTAGAATGAGGGTCCTAAAGCCCACACCCACGACCATGGTAACACACCTACTCTAACAAGGCCACACCTCCAAATATTGCCACACCCTGTACTAAGCATATTCCAACCATGACACTTCTGAAAGATCTGAGACTAGCTGTCTTAGTTAGGGTTTCTATTGCTGTGAAGAGACACCATGACCATGACAACGTTTGTAAAGGAAAGCATTTAACTGGGGCTAGCTTACAGTTTGGAGGTTTAGTCCATTATCATCATGGTGGGAAGCATGGTGGCACATAGGCAGACATGGAGCTGGAGAGGTAGCTGAGGCAGACATGGAGTTGGAGAGGTGGCTGAAAGTTCTACATCTGGATCAGCAGGCAGCCAGAAGAGAGAGTGAGCCACTAGGCCTGACTTAGAGCTTCTGAAACCTCAAAGCCCATCCCCCAATTACATGCTTCTTCTAGCAAGGCCACATGTCTAATAATGCCACTCCTTATCATATTCATTCAGATCACTACATTCTACTCCCTAATCCCCAAAAGCTTGTAGCTATATCATAATGCAAAGTACATTTAGTCTAACTTCAGAAGTCCCCACAGTCTATCACAATCTCAACAGTGTTTAAAAGTCCACAGTTCAAAGATTCTGATACTCATGGCAATCTCTTAACTATAACTTCTTGTAAATCTAAATCATAAAGCAGATCATATGTTTCTAACATATAGTGGCACAGGATATACATTACCATTTCAGAAGGGAGGAAAGGGAACACAGTAAGAAAATACTGGACCAAAGCAAGACCAAATACCAGCAGGGAAAATTCCAAACTCTGCATCTTCATGTCTGATGTAAAAGGGTTCTTCAGATCTTCAACTCTTATCAGCTTTGCTGACTACAACACACTTCTTGTGTTCGAGGTCCACTCCCTGCCCATTGGCCTCTCTAGTCCTTCATGCAGAGACACCCCTAACATGCCTGGCCTCAGCTGTTTTTCTTAGTCATGGAGGGAGATTCCATAACCCTTTCTTGGATCCTTGACTCTAAAGCCAGACCATGTGGTTGAAAGTGCCATGTTTTGATGCTTGCTGCAGCTGAAACATGGGCCCCTTGTTCAAATACATTTTCACCAACTTTCTATTTTCTATGGTTTCCTGTACTGCCTAAATTTGGCTGTCCCAGAGTTTGCTCTGTAGACCAGGCTGGCCTCAAACTCAAAGACCTGTCTGCCTCTCTTTCTGAGTGCTGGGATTAAAGGCATGTGCCACAATGCCTAGCTATAAACTTCTTTTAAATTTTTTTCCCCAAGTTCAAAGCTTGGCTGGGTGGAGTCTTTCCCTGAAGTCACCACTCCCTTTATTCTATTTAGCATCAGGCTATTCTTTAAACTTTATCTCCTTGAGCACTGAATTTAGCTCCTTTTCTTCCTGATGCTCCTTTTGTCCTAAACTGTACATTTGTGTTTTACCTTGCTCAACTTGCTCATTTCCATAAGAGATCTGCATAAGAGTAGCCACGAATAGCCACAGGACAGGCAATACTAGGCTGTTTTGAAATCTCCTCCAGTGCCATTAATCCAAAACCCTTCAATTTAGTCCTGGGTATATTTTTTTGGACAAGGGCAGAAAGCACCCATTATTCTTCACCAAAATAACCCAGGAACAGTTTCCAGGCCACTTATTAATATACGTCTCCTTTGAAACCTCTTGAGCTGAGCCATCAAAATTTATATTGCTCTCAGCACCACTGTCTTCCCTGCTTCTACTAGGGTGGCTCATTAAGCTCCGCTTAAAGCATTTAACTGCTTTCCTAATCCAGAGTCCCAAAGTCCACATTCTGTGAACAAGCAACACAGTTAGGTCTATCACACCAATACCCTAGTCCCTGGTACCACCTTCCGTGTTAGGGAAGCATGCCAGCATGTAGGCAGACATGGTGCTGGAAGAATAGCTGTGAGTTTTACATTTGGCACATAACAGAAAGAGAGACTACTGTGGCATGGCTTGGGCTTTTGAACCCCCTATCCCCGCCCCCTGGCATACTTTCACCAACACGGCCACACCAATTCCAATAACACTGCAGCTCCTAATAGTGCCATGCCCTGATGTCCACTCAAAAACAGTGAACCATTCCTATTCAAACCACCATGGGGCTAAACAAAAGAAATGCAGTAGATACCAATTATGACTCCCTGCCTTTGAGCTGGTAAATCCCAATGTTAGAGGTCATGGAAGATTCTCAAAAGATGTTAAACATTTTTAGATTTTATTTTTAATGTGATTTTTAAAAAAGATTTATTTTTGTTAATTTAGTCTCTCTCTCTCTCTCTCTCTCTCTCTCTCTCTCTCTCTCTCTCTCTCTCTCTCTCTGTGTGTGTGTGTGTGTGTGTGTATGTGTATGAGCGATAGAGAGAAAGAGGGGGGGGAGGAGGGAGGGAGGGAGAATGGTTGTGCATATGAAAGTCAGAAAACTTTTCCAGTATTTTCTCTCATTCCATCTTGGTTCTGAGGTGTAAGTCATCTCTAGCTTGGCTGATTCTCTTGTCTCAGCCAGCCATTTTACCATAGGAGTTCTGGGGCTAGGATTACAGAAATGAACTACCACATCTGGTTGTTTTTGCATAGATTCAGTGTGTTCTTGGATCTAACATAGCTGTCGGGGTTATGTGGCTAGGACGTTTTACCTGCTGAGCTATCTTGCTGGTGCCTTTCATCATGTTTTAAAGATAATTTTATGGGAGGTGGAAGATGGCTCAGTGGTTAAGGGCATTTACTGCTCTTGCCAAGGATCTAGGTTCAGTTCCCAATAGCCACATGACAGCTCACAACTGCCTATAACTCCAGTTCTAGGGATCTGCTATCCAACTATGGCTTCTGGGCACCCAGCTTGCATGTAGTAAACATATACAAATGCAGGTAGAATACCCAAATACATAAAATAAAAATTCTTTAAAAACCGTTTATGCATTAATACCATTTAATTTATGTATCTTCCCTTATTTTTTGTTTCTTGCTCTTTTCCTTGTCTCATATTCTTTTCCTTATCTTTTTTTTTGTTTTATTTAATGCTATCGTTTTCTCTTTTCCCAAATTTTTCTTGACTCCATTCTTTTATTGTTAGTACTTTTACATTTATTACATGTTATAATTTATAGTGTACATTATTTTTTTACTTTTCTGTGGCTATTGGTATAGTGGCTGTAATACATAGATTAAATTTTTGTGTGAGTGATATATATGTACAGCGTATGCATACATGTGTCAGGTCCATGTGGAGGACAGAGAAAGATGTCAAGTGTTCTGTTCTATTATTTTCCACTTTGTTCCCTTGAGACAGGGTATCCCACTGAACCTGGAATTAGACTGGCCAGCAGTAAGATTCAGAATCCTTTTGTCTCTGTCTTTCACAGCACAGGGGTGATATGCCCATTTATTAATATGGGTGTTGGGATCCAAACTCAGGCTCAGACTGAGCTGTAAGTGCGATTTAGACATCTCTCTGGCTACCTAACTAGATTCTTTTTAAGAGTTATTTTTTTATTTTGAAATTATAATTACCTCATTTTCCCCCTTTCCTTTCCTCCCTCCAATCTCTCTCATGGACCATCTTGCTCTCTCTGAAATTCATGACCTCTTTTTCTTTAGTCATTGTGCTACACATACACACACACACCTCTAAATATATAAACACAATCTGCTCAGTCCATATGATATTATTTGTATGTGTATGGTCTCAAAGCTGATCACTTGATATTGGTTTTATTTTATTTTGATTCTGAGTTTATTTTGGTGGTGTGACTGTTAATGGTAGTTTGTTTTCTCTACTTTGAGTACTATGAAGGATTGAGCCTCAAAAGAATACTCATTAAGCATAAATGTATCCAAATGGATACATGGAAACACAAGAAATATAAAAAGAGAAGGTAACAAGATTACCTAGTAGTTCATAGCTCTTTGAGAATTGAATCCAAATATATAGAAATGAAAAAACTGACAAAGAACTAAAAAGTCTGATTTAAAATAATCAATTATCTCAAAAGGTTTATTTATGTAATCAGATGAATAAAAGAAGTCAATTCAGAACTTTTATGAGAATTTCAGTGACCAGGATGAGAAATTTAATACTCTAAGTGACAAAGATGAGAAAAGATGGTTGGAATATTTATGTATCTGTGTTACAACAAAAGCTATTTAAAAACCAGAAGTAGACGACTGGAGAAAAAGCTAAGTGGTTAAGAGCATTGCTGCACTCAGAGAAGACCAAGGTTTGATTGATTTCCAGCACCCACATTTGGTTAACAGTTGTACCTCCAGTTCCAAAGTATACTCTTCTGACCTTCTCAAGTACTAGGGGTACATGCAATACTTATTCAGGCAAAAATTCAGGTACATAAAATAAAATAAATCTTAAAAAAAACAAAAGCAGGCAAATGGTTGAATTTAATATGTGCATTGTAGTCTGCATCTCTCTGATTAAAAAGATACATTGAAAGTATTTTTTATTTAAATTTTTTCTTGATAGATTAAAACACACATGCATTGGGTGAGAATTCTTAAATTGCTGCTTGAAAAGGAAAGCAAATTTCTGATTTCTTTTAAAAAATAGATGTCTGGTATAAAACATAAAAAAGAAAATTAATGCCATTTGAACAAATATCTTCAGGTATCATGCTTATTACTACTTGTACTTAGTGTTTTATATTTGCTGTGATTTATATCTTATTGCTGTGCATGTGCACATGATTAAAGGGGTATAGTGCACATATGTGCATGTGCATATGGAGACCAGAGATTGAAGTTGTGTCTCTTCTATTGCTCTCCTTTTTTTGTAAATTTATTAAAGACAAGTTCTCTCATAGAATGATTTGGTTAGACTGTCTGGCCAGCAAGCGCTTAGGGTCCTCTTGTCTGTCTCTTAGCACTGACATACAGGCATGCACTGCCATGACAGGTTTCATATGGGCATGGCACTCTGGCCTTTGTGCTTCTGTGGGAAGCATTTTACCCACCAAGCCATCTCTCAGCTTCCCTATCAGCTCTATTGACAGCCATTTCCTTGTTGATTATTTGAAGATGGAAATTATTTTTTCCAGAAAGGATATAGTTATTCTGCTTGTATGGAATCCAGTACATTTGCTGTGAAACAGTAGAAGAAAAAACTCTTATCTTTGAATTTGTACATTCTTTATTAATAGTATCAGTCTTGGGTTAATGATATAGCTCACATGGTGAAGGTACTTGCTGCCTGGAGAGAAATAAGGAAAGCTTACCATACTGTCAAAGAAGAAACTAAATCCTAATCCAGCTTCTTAGTGAAATATACCTTGTTATAGTTGTTTGAAATATGTTCAGTTTGCTTCATGGTATGCAGTACTGTTTCAGATGACATACATTTCTAAAGCAGTAGTGTTTCTCTTACCTTGAAGAGTGTGCTTACAGAGTCAGCTTTCTTACTCCATCCTCCTAATAAAAATTAGAGAAAAACATTTAGAAATTTTCTTCTCAAGTCAACAATAGGGGTAGAGGTTATTTTTTTCATTTTAGAAACCTTTCTGTTCAATTCACCTGCAGAAGAACATAGAATTTATGACAGTTTTATTTTATATGTACACACGTTTTACCTTCACATATGTATGTGTACTACATGTTCTGGAGGTACTCTCTAAGTTAAATGGACAAACTAGATAAAGTCACAGGCTCAGATTTGCATATGAGGGAGAACAAACAGTGTGTGTCGCTTTGGTTCTGGGTAACTTCGCATGGTACCATTTTTTCCAGTTTCATCTATTTACCTTTAAATTTCACTATTCTTTATAGCTGAATAAAATAATATACTTATCCTAGGAGTAATGGGTCATCGAACAAACTCCCCAGTGCCAGATCTGAGATACCAAGCCTTTGTTATCTACTTATTTTCTTACCAGAACTAGTTGATAAGACCTTAATGCTGAAGGTATAACATACAAGATGCAAGATTTAGAGAAATTAAGCTGGAACTTGCCTGGAACCTTCCTGCTGCCTCGTTTTTATGGTGCTGGGAGGTGCTATGCAGGCTGCTAGAGAAGTAAGGCTTCAAAGGACTTACCTACCTGTGAACTCAATGAACTATGTGCCAACCTGCCCGGCAAGTGGTGCCATTAGTGTAATAATGGCACAACTGTTATGGGGGAAACCCAACCTCTCCCAGATTGGATTTGAAGCTTGTTCTACAGGAAACAATCCTTGCATAATTTTACAAACCCAGTAAAAAAAAAAAAAAAAAACAATACTATTTTTTAGCTAAACTGACAACATCAAACTACTTCCTAAATATATTCACACAGAGAGAGTACTCTTGGCCTTAATTAGACGAGCATCTCTTAGCAGTAATAAAGGTAAATACAAAGAAGATGGCTATGTAAGGTGCCAAAAGTAAAGGAGAGCTGAGGGAGGGCTCATTCCTAAACAACATGTATACCACTTTTGTAAAACCCTGAGAACATTTCAGAAGACGGGTCCAAAAGAATGTAAGAGCTAGAAGGAAGGGGAGTGGTAAAATGTCATTTTCTAAGTATGACATGGCCATGGCAACCATGAAGTCACATCAGTTACACCTGCTGGCTAGCATTGGTCAAATACAACTAACAGATTCTATGTGAAGAAGCTTTGTCTTTAATTGGGTGACAACCAGATCTAATGGATACTTCTAAACCATAAATCTGGAATGAGATTTGTAGGGAATAAGAAGAGCTGGCAAGGGTCGGAAGAAAATAAGAGACAGTGGGAGTGAGTAGTAACCAGAATGCATTACATGAATGTATAGTATACCATACATGTTTTATTAATAAGAAAAAAGATAAACTGATGCAGTTCAAGAAGATCAAGATAAGCATCTCTAGCAACTTAGCAGAGATGCATGTGTTAATGTCACTGAGAAAGTGGTTGTAATAGAAAAGTGGTAGATGTCCCAAAGGAAGTGACCCTGACAGAACATATCAAAGGACCTACCATGGAAGTTTGGCAAGATACCTGACTTCTTCAAGTTTGACACTAAATGTTTGTGGTGAGTGGAGGTACTAACTTGGGAAGAATTGGTCTGATTATTGTGAGCTATAGCTTTCTTGATAGGTGCTTGTGATAGATACCAGCAACAGCTTTGACACCTCACTTCCCAATGCCTTTGTAATTCACAAATACAACAAACCATTTGTCTTTATACTCTATGGACAGGGAATCCATTTCATTATTGCTGAGGAGAGAAGAGAGCAGCAGCCAAACAATGAATGAAATGGTCTCTAAGTATCATGTGGGAGAGATTATTCTACTCTTTACATTAAGTCTCTATAGCATATGCTTACAAGTGTTTATATAATAACATTTGAGAAAAAGAACTTGATTGGCTAAAAATGCTGAGAGTTGACTCAAACTCAGGAAGGAATAAGTCAGTTTGCCAAGGTTACACAAAGGAATTGAGACAGTCACTCATTCTACTCTTGATACCTGTTTTGTAAGAAAGAAAGTAAAGAACTTCAATTCCCAATATTTCTAATATTATTAAGTTGCAGTATTCTATACTAAACTATTTTATTCTTCATTTTTCTATATTATAATTGGCTAATTAGAGTTTTTTTGTACCAAAAATATATAAAGATCACAAAAATTTAAATTTTTTCCATTACAATGATTTTTGTGTGGTTCTTGCTTTTTCTTAGCTATGATTATTAAAAAATAGCCTAACCAAAGCAACTCAGGGAGTAAAAGGGTTTATTTGTGACAGAACCACAGTCAGGACAGGAACTCAAACAGGGCAGGAACCTGGATGCAGGAGATGATGTGGAGGCCTTGGTAGAGTGCTACTTACTGGTTTGCTTCTTGTTCAGCCTGCTTTCTTGTAGCACTCAGGACCACAAGCCCAGCCCACAATGGACTATGCCCTCACATCAATCACTAATTAAGAAAATGTTCCTGTAGAACATTGCTCATAGGTCAGTCTGATGGGGGGCATTGTCTTAGTTTAGGTTCCCTCTTCCAAAATGACTCTAGGATGTGTCAAGTGACATAAAACTAGCCTGAACATTTTTATGATAATTTTTACAGCTTTCTTTCACTACTCTGAGGAAAACTTTGTTTAAAATTTTGCTGTTTAATTTTTTGTTTTGTTTTTTAATACAGGGTTTCTCTGTGTAGCCTTTGTAAATCAGGCTGACCTTAAACTTACAGAGATCTGACTGGCTGTGCCTCCTAAGTGCTGGGATAAAAGCTCACACTACCAGTAGCAGTTATTTTTTTTAAATATGGAAATGAAAATGGGATTTTCTATTTAATTATTTTACTTTTTGAAGTATAATATAATTTCATCATTTCTCCTTCCCTTTCCTCCCTCCAAATCCTCCCATATACCACTCCTTGATATTTTTCAAATTCATGGCCATTGTAAGTTGAAAATATTGTTAATTTAAAATGCATTTATATTAGTTACTTTTCTATTGTTGTATTAAAACACTGTGACTGAGGTAACATATAAATGAGTTTATTTGGGCTTATGTTTCCAGGGGAGTGAATCCAGAGCTGGGAGGTAAGAAACTTCAAGCAGCAGGAAGCCAAGAGAGCTAATTTGAAATGGTGTGAATTTTTAAATTCTCAAAAGCCAGCTTCAGTAACCTGTTTCCTCCAACAAGGCCACACTTCCTGCCTTTTAAAATAGCTTCACCATCTGGAGACCAGTTATTCACATGCCTAAGACTAGGGATATCTTATTCAAACTACCACATATACCTAAATAATAAAATACTAGCCTAGCCTACTCTTCAACGCTGCTCAGAACATTTTTGTTCATCCACATTTTGACAAAACCATCTAATGTTGTTTTATAGTGAAGTCTTAAATACTTAGGACCATGAGATGGTATAGTAGATACAGGCACTGACTGCTAAGTGTGATGACCTGCTCACATGGTAGAAAGAGAAAACTGACTTCTTCACATCATCCTCTGACTCCACATTCATACTATGGCACTTGCATGAACATGTATACACACAGACACACAAACACAAATAAGTAAAAAATTAATTGAAATAAAAATTAAATATTTGATATAATTTAGTGAATACACCACTGAAAGTAAAAATACAGAGTTATTGTTGCGTGTAACACCTATCACCAGCTACTTTTCAGCCCTGGCGGTCTCCCCGCCCCCATGGCTAACCCCATGCCTAACTTCTCACAGTTTGTTTGCCGTGGAAACCACTCACATTCCCAGTCATCTTATCGGCTGTCTGCTGCCAAACCCACTCAGCAATCCCAAATTTCAACAGCTAGCCGGGGTTGCACTCTTGTAAACCCACACTCTGCCATGGTTACCTTTCTCTGGAGCTCAGGTGAATTGCTGTGAAATGGAAAACACCAGACAATCTTAGTTTAGAATCAACAGATAACACAATTGCTGAGCGTAGAATCTATCAGAGATAAATTCACCAACTATTCTATGCTAGAAATCTTCCAGTGGTGGATCCTGGTGGGTTCCGCCACCAGAACTATCAATCAAGACTACATCTTGTCCACTTCGCTCCCACATCTCTGTCCGAAAAGGCCTTCCTTTCTCTTGCATTCCCTCTTCTTCCCAGGACCCAGAAGCCCCGCCTCCTCCTTGCCCAGTGATTAGCTTCTTGTCATTCTTATTATTTAATCAATTAGAGGAAAATTCCGCTACAAGTAATCATATAGATATACTTTATCATTGTCATAAAGTAACTATGTATAATGTTTGTAAATCAGAAATTTTATAGTATTAAATACTAAATTATAATTGTATCATATTTTGATCCTGATTTCAACAGCTGTAATTTAAAGACACAAAACTATCCCTAAGTCTTACTTTAAGCCAAAGATAGTATCTTAGTTCCTTCATCATGTTCTGAGGAACTGCCCTCATACTGGGTAATGTGTTAAAATACAAATTTATTGTTTACATCATCAGAGTGCCTGTAGACTTGGTATACTACAGGGTCTCTTCTCATGTTTGATGCCTTTTATGACAAAAGAGGCAGTCAAGCTCCCTTACACCTCTTCTACAAAGATATGAATAGAAGAGTGCTTCTGCTTCTTAACTTCCTGAAGGCCCAACCTGTTGATGCTAGTGCCCTAGGCCTCAACAGTGATACAAGAACTTGAAGGATACCAACATTCAGATGTTAGCAGTAACTATGCATGTGGAAGCCTGTTTTCTGTAAAATTTTCCAATTACAGAACACATTGAATAAACCTGATTTTCAGGATTCTTTTCTAAATATCTTCTCACATTTTCATACTTAAGTGAATGGATCTACTCTCTCTAAAACCAGCCATTCTGGTTTTTTTCTCGTAGATTTTCTGTGAAGACCCTGATTGATCGGTCTTGCTTTGAAACAATCGATGATTCTTCTCCTGAATTTAATAACTTTGCAGCTGTTCTGGAACAAATTCTAAGTCACCGGCTAAAAGGTAACAACTTTGATGTATTATTTATTTTTTTCTAACAAATTCCTTGTAAGTAGATAGACTTTGCCAATTTGTATCCCTGTGATCTTCTTTTGTTGTCTAATTGCTCTAGGTAGAACTTCAAGTACACTGCATTAAATAGACAGAGGGGGATTGGGGAGCTTTGTCTTGTTCCTGATTTTAGTAGAATTGCTTCAAGTATCTCTCCATTTAATAGAGACATTTGATATAGACTGTTGGTTTGCTAAATATTGCTTTTATTATGTTATGGTATGGGCCTTGAATTCCTGGTCTCTCCAATACTTTTAACATGAAGGGGTGTTGTATTTTGTCAGATACTTTTTTCAGCATCTAATGAAGTGATCATGTGATTTTTTTTTCTTTGAGTTTGTTTTTATAGTGGATTACCTTAATGGTTTTAAGCTTTAAATTTATGTTTATTATCAGTATACTTCTTTAAATTAGATACGGTTCAAAATTTAACAATAAGTACCTTAAAATATGATTTTTACTTTTTCCTTACATCAGTAAGCATATTTGTATCATATATATGAATATTTTAAAATTTGAAAGTCAGTGGAGTAGTTACTGGTAACCACCCTTGCTCAAGTAAATAATGTCCACCCATCCATATTCAGGCACCCTAGCTAAGTGCATTGGCTCACACGCAAAACAAAGCAAAACCCCAGAACATGAAAGTAGAAGCCAGAAGGGGATAAAAGAAGGGGATAAAAGAAGGTGAGATATGATCAAAATATGTATGCGTGAAATTGTGAACTATAAGTTATATTTTTACTTTAAAGGACTTATGGGAAACATTATCTCTGAATGGGAATTAAATTTTTTTTTAAATCAAAAGTGAAATTTTAAAGCCAGGTATAGTGATGAATCGCTATGAGTGTGAGGCCAGCCTGATCTATAGAGTTAATTCCAGACCTGCCTTTGGCTTCATAGTGAGACCCTGTCTCAAAAATAGATATTATCTATAATTAATAAAGACCTAGAAGTATATGTGTTAATAACAACAATTAGCAACTTTGTTAGATCAATTCTATTATCTACTCTTCAAAAGAAAACTTGGTAACTAGATAGCATTGCTTTAGCTTTTACTTTTTAAAAAGTTTTAATGGTATAGTTTTAAGTTTTCTTTTTTTTTTTTTTTTTTCCGAGACAGGGTTTCTCTGTGTAGTCCTGGCTGTCCTGGAACTCACTCTGTAGACCAGGCTGGCCTCGAACTCAGAAATCCACCTGCCTCTGCCTCCCAAGTGCTGGGATTAAAGGCGTGCGCCACCACCGCCCGGCTAGTTTTAAGTTTTCAAAAATAATTTGCTTTGATAGATAAGAACTTTCAAGTGTAGTCAGAAAGTTAATTCCGTTCTTTTGAATACTTTATAATGCTGATAGCTTCCAAGTTATGCTGTTTCAAATCATTTGAGGAAATAATTGAATTAACATGGGAGAAAAATTCTGAACTCATTTATAATTCTGCAATTAAGATGAAGAAACCATCAATGCCTTTGCTGTTCAACGTTATTGTTTCACATGTAAAAAGTGTTATTGCTTTTCATTTTTGCATTTCTGTATTTCCTTAATTTTCTGCCATGAAAATATTTTAACACAAAATATGTTTTATGAAAGCAAAGAATATGAATGTGTTTTGAAATATTGTTAGAATTGTTATTTGTGTGATAATTATATTTTTAGTACCAAAATTTATGACCAAACAGCACATTAAATAAAATATGCCATAATGTATCTTAGTATTCACAAGTACTTTATCTTATGAAATTTCTCCTATCATTTGTAATATGATTATCTCATAAAATATACATTAAAAATTATCAGAAAAATCTAAGACCACCTTAAAATTTGCATTTTTAAATTGAATGTTGAATAACTGGAGCAGACTCACTAATGTAAATGGATTCCTTCATACAACCAATATATATCTTCTAAGTTATGCCTCAGCAAAATTGGATCATGAATGTTCAGTAGTGATTCCAGATAATCAAATTTGTTATTGTCAGTTCTGAGAAATACTGTAATGAAACTATACAGTCTAGTTTATTTATCAATATAAATTTTAATAAATATAAGTAAGGAAGCTAATATAAACTTGAGGAAATAGTTCAGTGGTAGGGCACTTTCTGAGCGGGAGCATGGCCCTAGGTTCGCTTTCCAGTGCCACAAAACAACAAGAACAAAAATCCCATGGACATAGTAAGGTTTTTCAGGTTTAAGTCAATGAGATCAATAATTCCAAGCCTGCTTTTAGAAGAGTTACTATAGATCAACTATGTGGTTGTTAATAGACATGGATCCTGAAATGATTTTTGGAAAGAAATATTTGAACATTTCAGGTGCCTAGAAATTTCATGTATTCCTATTTTTAATAATACAATATAGTAAATTTATTTTACACTTGGGAGGTTATATATTTTATTGTACATTTAAATATTTACTTTAAATTTAGTTTTATTTTCAATTAAAACATCCAATGTCTTTATGTAAGTACAGATTAAAAGCATCTAATTTTATCAGATTATAAGGTTTATTTTATCAAGCTACTACTAGTTTTTAAAATAAAGAACATTTGGCTTGTACATTAAATCTCTTTCCAGAGAAAGATTAATATCACCTTCAGACATAGTGTAAGTTGTGCCACAGTTAAAGTAAAGAGCTGACAAAATTGTCTACTTTTAATTCATTTTAAAAGACTCATAATTAGAGAAATAGAAGCTTTTAAAATCCGACATTAATCTTATTTTCATTAATCCTTTGATCAAATGATGGCCTTACTTTTTCCAGAATATACTTGAGAAGGAAGAATTCAACAGAAAATATTAAAAATAGTAAGGCCTGAGTTCTGTTTCTTCAGTTCAGTACCATTTAAACTGTATTAAAGTGTAAATTGACCCAGTAGCTCTCATGTGTAATCCCAGACCTTTAGGGGCTGAGGCAAGAGCACTGTGAAATTGAGGGCAGCCTGAGCTGTATAGTAAGACACTTCTTCGTATGGCTTTGTATCTTCTATTAAAGGCACTGCAGAAGCTGCACACATCAGTGTTCTGATGAAGTCAAGCTTTTAGCCTTCTTAGCAATAACTGCATCTTTACTGTGCATTGCTATGCACTGCTGTAGTCAGGGCAAGGGACCATAGGTTGAGAAATACAAGTCTATTCTATTTGTCATTAGTCTGTTCTAGGCTAATGACAAAGCACTTTCAGTATTTTCTTTTCTATCGTTTTCTTTTCTCCTTTCTTTCATTTCCCTTTCTTTCTTACTGTCTGTCTGTCTTACTTTTGGGGGGAGATACTCTCTATATAGCCCCACTGTCCTGGAACTTATTTTATTGACCAAGCTAGACTTCCAACTCACAGAGATCAGTCTCCTTCTGCTTCCCAAGTGCTGGGATTTAAAGGTATGTACCACCACACCCTGCCCACTCACTAGTATTTCTAATTGGAGAATTTACATCCTTTTTTAAAACCATCTGATCTCTGGGAAACTAGAAAGGCAGCTCATCGAATTTTTGGATAGTTCAATTAGTTAGAAAATTCTAATTTTTATGAGGCCAACAAGATGGCTCAGGGGGCAAAGGTGTTTGTAACCAAGCATGACTACTAAAATGATTCCAGTCATTCACATGTTAAAAGGAAAGAATCTACTTCCGCAAGTTGTCCTCTGACCTCTACACATGTGTTATGACACCCCATGTGCATGTGCTTGCGCTGCACCCATGCCCCCCACTATGTGAACAAACTAAATTTGATTTACAAATTCTTATGTATTCTAAAATAAGATATCTTATTGTACTTTGACTTTTTCTGTTAAACTTTCAAATGTGAGCTTAATAATTACTAGAAGATTACTATTAGAAGAGGCTTTCTCTTCTCACTCCCAGGTAGATAGCTGTCTTTAGTCCCATCAGTTAACTGTAACAAGTACTGACAAAGGTATATAGAAAAATAAATACATTTACTACATTGGTGAGAATATAGATTAGTACAGCTATTACAGAAAATACTGTGAGAGTCCTAAAACAATTAACAATAGAATGTATGATGCAGTAATCCCATTGTTGGATGTATATCCAAAAGCAATAGGATAAATATGTCAAGAAAATATCTTAGTGCTCATGTTATCTGTTACTTACCAAATTCTGAGAGACATGAAGAGAAGCTAGAACTGCCATGCATTGTTGGTGGTATAAAATACTATATAGCCTCTTTAGGAAAATTTGAATTTTTTTTATAAAGATAAATAAACTTTTACTTTCCTAAATCCTGGGGTTTACTCAAGAGATATGAAAACCTATGTTTATATAAAATCTAGAGCAGCTTTATTTATACTTGTCAAAAACCAGAGGCAACTCAGATACCTTTCACATGATAAATGGCTAGCAATCATATAAAATGAAAAACCTCCATAATAGACAATATATTTTTACTTACAACATGTATTAATGTCAAATGAATCATAATAAATATGTGTGGCAAAATTATGAAAACTTAAATAGTTTTAAATGATCCACTTACATGACATTTTGCAAAGTGCTAAACTCCATTGTCCAAGACTAGATCAGTGGTTACTAGTAGTTACAGGTTGGTAGGTCGACAACATAGCATCAGCGTGCTGGAGGGTTTTGGTGGTGGAATTGGTATGAGTCTTTTGTTTCTAGTGTGTGTTTCCTGTGTTCCCAAATTAGATACAAATATCTAAGAACAGTTAATTTTTTAAAAAATAAATTTATAATTCCCTCATGGGGAAGATCCTGGGCTTTCATGATAATATGTGAAATTAAAACTCCTTGATCCCCAGAAGGGTGACTAGTTTGTCACAGAGTGCAGTAAAGTAAGTCCCAAGGATTATTCTTTGCTGTTACCTCTCCATGTTTTTCTTGGCTAAATGTTACTTGTTTCCTCTGCTTTGGAAATGAGCCATAGCTTGAAGTCTCAGTTCTTTCTCTGGAGCAGATGCCTTCACTTCGTTACTTTGTATGAACTTTTTAGGGTTTCTTTCCATTTTAAATCCTTCTTCCAATATCGTACACACATTCATGCATTATTCTTTTATTCCATTTATTCTTGTTATTCAGTAACTGATTTAGATATCATTTAGATTACAAGGATTAATAAGGCATGCTATTTTTGACACCTGGATTTAAAGGGTATAAAGAAGGTAATTTAGTAATGTTGTTTAGAAGTATTATTAGTTGTGACATAATGCAAAGGAGTTAATCTCTGCTTGGTTGGGGAAAGTTTCACATGGGAAAGAGGCATAACAGTGGCTTACAGGAAAATGCAGCCTAATTTTTTAAATGTTGTTTGTAACTTTGTTCATTATTGAGTTAGCAAGTAGGAAAACAAAAAATATTAGTAAAGCAGTCAGAAATAGTCTTATAAGGCTCAATGGGTGATTTAGTGGTTGAATTTATTAAAGATTATAGAAAATAGTTAAAGTGGAAAAGTTCTGCAGCATTCTAAAGAGCTATAAAATAGTGCTAATACACCACATATTAAAGGGAAAAAAAAGCAAGATGTGACATTGTCATTTCTTCTGAATTAATCTGCTCATTATTCTTACAAATATTGGATTTAATTACTCACATTCAGTTGAGGTTTTGCATTGATCCCGAATGTTTTCTCAGTTGTTTTATGTATAGCTAATCTTCTTTTGTCCTTAAGGTACCCCACTATCCTTCATCTTTCTGACTGTACCAGGTACATTTCATCATAGACATCATTGTCTGGCTTTTCTTGTGTAGGGGACCACTTCTCCTAATATGTGAATGGTCAACTCCAAAACTGACTAGGAAACTGCTCAGTGAGGCCTACCATTTAAAAGTGTGAATCATCTCCCCATCTCTTAACATCCCCCTACACTCCTAACATCTTTTTCTCTGTATTATTTTTAAGTCTATCTAATACATGGTATGATTTATTCATTATTACTTATTGTCCTTTTTCAGGACAAACAGCATTGTCTCTCTGTTGATGTATTCTAAATATCTGTTACAGAGAGGTGATAGATACTCAGTAAAAATTTGTTGGAAAATTGAACATTTACTGCAGAAGCAATGATCTCTATTCCTCCTGCCCTCAATACCATTTGATTTCAGACACTTAAAACAAGCTAGAACGTCTGTGCTTTGACACTACATAATTTCTGTAATCCAACTGAACTGCTCTGATACCTAAGCCTTGGCTTCAACCTCAAAGTGCTTCCTGACTTAGATGGTAAATAGTCACCTCCCTATGAGGCGATCTTTTGAAGTGAGTATAAACACTCTTAGAAACAATAAGTAAAGATAAACCTGTCCATTTGGCTTTTGAGTTTTCTTTGTTTGTTTCTGAAGACTTTCCAACTTTTGATTCCTGGTTTGCACATAAATGAAACTTGAATTGTTTCTGTAGTAACATGAACAGAAGTTATCCAGTAAGAGCCCATAGACCCATGCAAAAACACGATACCAGAGATAAGAAACTGCTCCAATTGCCAGGACTTGGTTTTTAGACAATGGACAAGGCCACTCAGAGAAATATCCTTTTAAGTTATGTGTTTGGAAATAAAAGAAAGTTGGAGTAGATTTTTAAAGCTGAATATTATATTTAACTTCTGAAGCATAGGGCTTTATGTTCAATGGAAAATTAGGTTTAATATCTTTAATCTTACAGAAAATAAAATAGTTCTTAATGTGTCTTAGTAAACTTACAGTTTCATACTATAACTGTAGATTCCAAAAGTAGAAACTCTTAGTTTCTAAACAAACTATAGAGAAAAAGAACTAGAAAAATCAGAATCACTTAACTTCTATGCTGTTCATTTACTATTTTTAATCACCATTACATTCCTGTGCTTTCTTTATTCCTCAGTTTAGAGCCCTTATCTTTTTTTTTCTGATGCTGTTTGAGTAGACGCTTCACAGTAAAGTTTTACTCTTTTATCATATGGATCGCCTGGATTTCCTTTTATTTCTGTTCAAAGCAAAAGGAGGAAAAGTAAGAGGGAAAAAGGACAAAAGCTTATCGTGATCCTTACCCTTTTCTCTCTATACCTTCATCTTGAGAGTACTCATTTCTTCTTTACATTTTTGTCTTCCCATCATTCACCAAAAGGTACGCATTCAAATATAAAGTTGCAATAGTAATGAAAATGTCCAGAATTACAAATATAACTGCAGATGACGTTATTTTTATCACCATAATTCATGAAACAAAATGTCCCATTTTAACTAAAATAATGCTTTTCATTGGATTTAGTATATTTGCAGTTATACAGCTATCCCTAATACCTACCTCCAGAACATTTTTATCAGCCCTAAAAGAAGCTTCTACCCATTAATTAAGTAGTCACCTGACTTTTCTACCTTCGTGCTTCCCCTGGAAACTATTAAAATATCAAGACATTTATTTAATCTAGAAATTTCTTAAAATATGTGTCCTTTGTAGTTGGTTTGTATATAATTTCATTGATAGCACAATGTTTTCAATCCGTGTTATTGTATTTTTATTTGTATTGTAGGACTTTATTCTTTTTTGTGATTGGATGATAGTCCTTTATATTGATCCATTTTAATGTATCCATTCATCAGTTAATGGAATTTGCATTATTTATATATTTTGTTCTTAGAAATACTGCTGTTAGAAGTATCCATGTACACGTTTTTGTTTCTGCATCTTTTCTATTCTTGTGATTCCATTTTATTTTATTTTTGACAGTATATAATATTTACTTTGTGAACTATCAACAATTGATTTCTTCTAAGAATTAACTTTCCAGGGACATACTATGTGTCAGTAAAATTTATTTGTAACATAAATTTTAATTTCTTTAAAGTTATTTTCTAATAACTAATGAACTGTTGGATGTGGTTATTAAAAACAAAGAGTTTAAAAATTTTGAAATTTATATGCTGTTAAATTGGCTACCACAAGGCTTTTACCAATAATAATACATCTGATTACTATTTTCTGATATCTCATTTTATTATTGTTGCTAATATATAATTTTTTATTTGTTGGTGAAATATATATAGCATTGAAAGTCTAAAATTCTAAAACAACCCCTGAATATTAAGCACTTGCTTTTGCTTAGATCATGTGATTGTTGTAGTGCTAAGTTAGTGTATGGAGGGAGGGCGAGAAGTAAAAACTATATCTCAAATATGTATATTTGTTAAGAAATAGAGATAAATGGCCTTCATATTTCACATCTAGATCAAGGAGTCATTTTAATCTGCAAATTTGAAATTTACCTATTTGCAGAGCTTTTAAAAATGTTTTTAATCTTAAAACTCTGGAGACTTTTTCAAGTTTATTTTATAGAAATAGCACTTTGAAACCCTCAACAAATCACAGAATTCAAAGTATAGATATATTCCACCACATAATCCAACTTAAGGGCTTTCTCATTAATTGATGGTATCTAGTAGAATTTCATGTTAATATTTATTTATTTGTAGCCTTTTGATCTTTCACCAGAGAAACTGTAAATTTCCAGTTTAACTTGCAAATTGCTTGCATAAAGTAATTTGAGGTTTTATAATCATCAAAAAGTCATATTTGATATGCCTATAAATTTTATTATATTAGTAACAGTTTTGGTTACTTTATTGTTCTAACATTCCTCTTATAATAAACATTTCTTATTTTGTATAACAGAGAAGATGATAAAGTTTAGTAGATTTCATATTTGGAGGATGTCATAATCTCAATTCTGTATTTTTCTGATTTTTTTAATTTTAGTGAGGTGTTTTTCTTAAGTAGTTGGTAAATTTGTGCTAATTTTACCCATTCCCCTTTAAAAATAGAAATTAACTGCAAGATCCTCTGTCAGAGGACTAGTGCTAAGTTCCTGATGTAATCTTTAACCATTCTGATACCATAATATTCCAAGTAGAATAACTAGTTTGGAAAGTTTGTTGTATTTGCATATATACTGTACTTTTACTTTTTGATGTCTTACATCAAACCTGAAATGACTGTATCTTCAAATATATTTGATATAATTTAAAATTGTTTTGATCATATTCTTATTCATAAATTTAAATACTTTAACTATGGGAAGTATTCATTTCTATTCATTAATAGTTGAACTTTATACATTTATTTATCTAGTTATTGTTTATACAGTCTAATCTATTAAAATTATGTATTTATTTGTTTAAAGAAAATTTGATTTAAAACTTTAAGAACATTTGAATGATTTATGTATTCTCGATTTTTAAATTGTTGGGTTCACAACAATCTACTTATAAATAGTATCTTCTTTGATTTTGTGTGTGTGTGTGTGTGTGTCTGTGTATGTGTGTGTGTATGGATATATTAACTATATTTTATTTTGCTTTATATTTTTAACACAGTGTCTCACTATGTATTCCTGGGTAGCCAGACACTGTGTAAGCCAGGCTGACCTCAAACTCACAGAGGTCTGCCTGCATCTGCCTAGAGAGTGCTGGGATTAAAGACATGCTTCACTGTGCTTGCTTGTTTTGTCTAGTTGGCTGGTTGGTTGGTTGGCTGGTTGGTTGGTTGGTTGATTGGTTGGTTGGTTGATTGGTTGGTTAGTTGGTTGGTTGGTTGATTGATTGGTTGATTGATTGGTTGGTTGGTTTTTTTAAATACAGGATTCTTCTCCATAGCCCATGCTAGCCTTGAATTTGCTAAATAGCCTAAGCTTTTCTCAAACTCACAGTTCCTCTGCTTCAGCCCTTTGTATACTATGACTAGATATGACTCATCATATCCAACTTATAAATAGCATTTTAAAGCAGCTTTCTAAAAGTTGAAGAAAAGTTGTATATAATACGTTTTAATATCACAACCTATGAAATGATGGAAATGACCGCATAGAAAAGCATTGCTTTCTTTTTAGCCAAATTGCAGTATGAGCTCTCACACAACTGCCATTCCCAGGGTACTCTGCCTCTTGGTGCATAACCAGGTTCTCTTGGCTCTTTTCTGCCACTTGTCTCAGCTGTTCCTTCCATCCCATCTCCATTCCTTTGTGACACCGATGACCCTTAGAAATAGTTTCTATCAAAGATACCCAGTGGCCACACTAGCTAGGGATGAATTAGGTGACTTACTATCCTTGCTGTCCTTACTCTGATCTCTCCAGCGTTCTTCCTCACCCTACTGCAGCCTGCTGGAAAGAGCCCCTCTTTACAGCTCTCCTTCATTCCCTAAGAACCCAGGTACCCCCTAGTTCTTTCCTGCCATTCCTTCCAGCCATTCTTTTTAAGCACAACTTCATTGCTTTGTAACACTTGCCAACCTATAGAAACATTCTCCACTAAGGATTCCATAGCCAGCACATTTGGCTAGGTTAAGAGTGATTATTAGCAACCAAAGAACAAAACACTTTCCCAATAAAGGTGAGAGGAGATCTACCAAGAATACTTCAACCATCATAACCCCAGATGCCTAGATTCTAGCACATGAACACTGAAGATAATATGCCTCCTCTAAAAGCCAACAATCTTATTGCAATAGGCACTGCAAAAAACAAATTAGTTGAAGCTCAAGATAAAGATCTCAAAATAGCAATTATGAATTTGTTCAAGTACCTTAAAGAAGACATGAATAACTGTCTTAATGAAGACTAATAAAACACAGTTGAATGAAGTAATGAAAATACTTCAAGACATTTAAACAAAGAAACAGAAACACTAAAGAAAACCTGAACTGAAATAAAACTGAAAATTAAAAATTTAGGATGTCAAACCAAAAAAAATCCTCAAAGTTAAGCCTCATCAATAGGTTAAAAGACATGGAAGAGAGAATTTTAGGTCTTAAAGACAAGGTAGACATAGATAGCTCTGTCAGAGATGTTGACTATAGAAAACCCAGACCCAAAACATCCAGGAATTCTGGGATATTATGAAAAGACCAAACCAAGAATAATAGAAATAGAAGAGGAAAAAGAAACCCAAGTCAAAGGCACAGAAAATACTTTTAACAAAATTACAGTATAAAATTGCCTGAATCCAAAGATGCCCATCAAGTTGGGCAGTTGTGGTGCGTGCCTTTAATTGTAGCATCCAGGAGGCAGAGGCAGGTGGATCTCTTGAGTTCAAGGTTAACCTGGTCTACAGATCGAATTCTAGGACAAGCCAAGGCTACACACAGAAATCATGTCTTAAGAAAAACAAACAAACAAACAAATAAACAAACAAAATGCCATTTAAGGTAGAAGAAACATACAGAACACCAAATAGACAGGACCAAAAAAGAAATTCTCCACAACATATGATAATCAATAAAATATTGCAAACCAAATCCAAGAAGCCATCAAAATGATCTTCCAGTATGATCAAGTTGGCTTCACCCCAGAGATTCAGGAATTGTTCAACATATATGAGTAAGTCAATGTAATCCACCATATAAACAAGCTGAAAGGCAAAACACACATGATCATCTCATTAGATAGATGCAGAAAAGGCCTTTTACAAAATCCAACACTCTTTTATGATAAAATTTTTGGACAGACTAGGGATACAAAGGACCTCAACATAATGAAGGCAATTTAGATCAACCCCACAGCCAGCAACAACTTAAGCAGTGAGAAACACAAAGCATTTCAACTAAAATTAGGATGTTCACTCTGTCCATACCTATTCAATATAATATTGGAAGGCTTAGCTAGCAACTACGACTACTGAAAAAATCAAGGGGGTACAAATAGGAAATGAAGAACTCAAAGTATCTTTATTTGCAGTTGATAAGCTTTTATACATAAAGGTTCTTAAATACTTCATCAGGATACTTCTACAACTGATAAAAATTTTCAACAAAATTTCAAGATATGAAAAAAAGTAGTTTTCATACACAGACATATACATACATGTATGCGCGCGCGCTCACACACACACACAACACACACACACACACACACACACACACACACGAAAAATGTATTGAGAAAGAAGTCAGGGAAATATTTCCATTACAATAGCAACAACAACAAATAATCTTGGAATAACTCTAACCAAGCAAGTGAAATATTTGCATAGTAAAACTTTTAAGATACTGAAGAAAGAAATTGAAGATACCAGAAGATGTAGCAATCCCTCTTATTTCAGGTTGTATTACAGAGCTATAGTAATAGAAGAGCATGTTATTGGCATAAAAACAGACATGTTGACCATTGGAATTGAATTGAAGATCAAGATGGGAGTCTACATAACCTACAGAAACCTGATTTTTGTAAAACCAAAAATACACACTGAGAAGCCAGCAACTTCAACAAATTGTGCTGGTCAATCTGGGTGGAAGACTGCAAATCTATCCATATTTATCACACTGAACAAGACTCTAGATGGATGAAGAACAGCAACAGAAGACCAGATATTGTGAATGTAATAGAAGAGAAAGTGGAGAATAGACTTGAATTCACTGACACAGGAAAGGCCTTCTTGAACGGGACATTAATAGCATAGGCATTAAAGTGAATGGGACTTCACGAACCTGAAAAGTTTATGTATGTCAAAGGATACCATCATGAACAAAGTAACAACCTACAGGGTATTAAAAAATCATTACCAATTATACATATATATGATGTGTGGTTAGTATTTAACATATATGAACAATTAGAAAAGTTGAACATCAAGAAAACAGATTTTATCCTATTTAAAAACAGGTTATAGAAACACAAATGACTGAGAAACAGCTAAAGAAGTGTTCAACATCCTTAGTCATCAGGGAAATGCAGATTAAAACTACTTTTTGATTTCATCTTATATCAGTCAGAGTTGCCGAGATCAATAAAACAAATGAGAGTATAAGTTAGAGAAGACATAGGGAATGCAAACTTATATAGCCATGATGGAAATCTGTGTGATAGATACTACCTCAGGAGGTGGGAATTGATTTACCTAAAGATAAAATTACCACTTCTTGACATATACCCAATGGACTCTATCCCCCTTTACAGACATATTTATTAATCTATGTTCATTGCCATACTATTTATAATAGCCAAAAATTGGAAACGGCCTTAATGTCTATCAACTGATGAATAAATAATAAAAATGAGGTATGTTTACACAATGAAATATTATATAGCTGTTAGGAAAAAATGAAGCTACAATATTCTCAGGTAAATGGATGGATCTAGAAAAAAATCATGCTGATTGAGCTAACAGACCCAAAAGACAAATACTGTATGTTTCATCCTATATGTGCATATTAACTTTTAAGCTTCCTATATGTGTGCAAGGATCTGAATAACCACAACCATGTACCTAGCAAGGGACCTAGGGAAGGAAAGGGAAAATAGAATATAGTCTTATGGAGAGAAGGGGCACTATAATTGTAGGATTAAATACAGAGGAAGAGGGGAGAGCAGAGTAAAGGAGGGCTATGAGGAGGGACACTAAAGGTTATTTGAAAAAAAAAAAAAAAAACATGTAGAAACCTACCAATGTAGAAGCTTCCATGTGTGTGTGTGTGTTTGTGTGTGGCATCTAAATGAAGTCACCATATAATGGGGAGACAATGTCCCCAACTAGACATCTAATGCCAACAAGGAAACCTCAAGTGCCAGAAATTGATTACATCCTGTTGAATCATTGGCAAAATCCAACTGAACCCTGCAAATGCCACAGGATATTGCCAAGGCTACTAGTTGTTCTTCATAACAATGTTAAGACCCTACTGCTGAAGACAATACCTATTTATATAATCAAACACAGAGACGTCCAGCTGTGTCTAACTAGAAGCTTCACCCCTGCCAATATTCATGGTGCTGAAAGGTACTCTGTATACTATGAGAGTAGAAAAGTAATCATCAGTAGAAGCCACATATAATCCGCATGGCCTTGAACAGGAAACTGCACAATACTGGCACAGATGTTATGGAAGTAACAAACCTCTCTTTGAATAGATTTAAGGCTTACTCCACAAGATGGTTCGTCATTGCTAACGTGGTCAAGAACCTGAGACTAAATAGCTATGACGCTAAGAGAAACCTAATAATGTTATTTTGCCAAAGGAATATATCAGTAAAATGACTCCTAATGCAATACAGTTATATCCATAGATCCTTGTTCAACCCTCATCAGAGAAGCTTCTTTTTGGGGGGGAGCCAGGAGACCCACAATTGAGCAATATGGAGAGAGTGAGAGACTTTGGAATAACCAGTTCTAAATGAGATTTCTTCATCAAACCCCTCCTCTCAAGGTGTAGGGATCTATGCAGAAGAGGAAACGGAATGATAATAAGAGCCAAAGGTGATGGATGATCCTAATGGAACAACGTGTTTCACATACAACAGGACTGATATACATATGAACTCACAGAGACTGTGACAACACTTGTTTTTATTATTTACAGGAGGAGAGCAGTTATACTAAAGGTTTTAATATTATGTGAGAAAGTCTCAGAGAGTGTATTTCCTTATGTTTCCCCTACCCCTTCTTTCTGGGGGCTATCGGTGAGAATTCAAAACCAACAGGAAAATCAACTAATTCTCCTCCATGGTCAGACCCATGAGGCTAAAAGAAAAAGGCTTGGTTGTGGCAGTCTGAACCTCTCTTTCTCCATCCTTAAAAATATTGTTAAAACTTGTCTACAGATAACATGGAATCCAGGGGATTCTTGTTTGGTCTTTATGCCTCTGTTCACTTTTACTCAGTCTAAAATAAGATGGTTAATTATGACTAAAACAATATTTTCAAGTAAATATATATTTCAAATCAAACATTTTCCCATGACCTCTTACAGTGAAGTGAAAATAGTAACCATAATATGAAATTAATAGCTAGTGTACTAACAGTGTCATAAACTGAGTCTTAAATAGACTCAGGAAGCTTCATCACTTTATATGATAGACTGATTAAACTTTTAGCATAAGTCTAGTTATGTTATAGGTTAGTTTCCTTTAATGGTATCTCATGAAAATTGTTAATACGTTAGTAAGTTTTTGGTTCTACAAATAATAGCATAGAAAATATTTTTTCAGGATAGAGATAATATAAGAATGACTTAAACAATTATAATTGACATTATTTTAAGAGCAAGCATTCTATTATTTGCATTTTATTGTGGGTACATTTTATAGCTGTAGCTTAATGTAGTAGTTTCTCTCAGATGTTTCCAATTTTAATATTTGTTAAACTGTTACAATCTGAAGTAAGATAGATGTGGTACCACTCTGTCAACCTTCCTTTGATTTTTCATGAAATATTGTGTGTGCTTGTTGTGTGCTTTAATAAAGGATCTAGTTGTTTGGAATTATGTCAGACAGTGTCCTATGGGGAATTTCAGTGTTTGCTCTTAAGAGAAGAAAATGTCTTTTGTTTTGAGTATGATTTAAGAAATTTGACCTTGGAGTTTTCCTGTAGAACTCTACTTGAGCTTTTTAAACAATTTGGCCAAAATTTATAATACTTTCCAAAGTGGTCATTAAACACTATATGGACTGAACAGGTTAATTTGAAAGACAGCAAGGAAGGTGGCTCTGTGGTGAGGTTTGAAGGGAGAAAGGGGACGGGGAAAATAATGTAACTGCATTATAATCTCAAAAACTAAAAAGATTACTTTAAAAAAGTTCATCTCGGAGGAAAAAGGTTTTTAAAAAAATTGGAAGTTATAACAAATAAAATCTGTTCCATGGAGTAGGAGTTTAGCCAGTGCTGTTAAACTGATGAATGTGTTGATAATGGAATGCTGTTTCCAACGTTTAGGAAAAACTGTGTAAACTGTAACGTGTTGAGGCAGAAATAGAACAGTGCTCTTTCAAAACGTATTTGTTTATAATTTGAAGAAATGTTAAACTTAAAAGTGTATATTTATTTTAAGGTTAAAAGGTTTTCAGCCAGATTTTTCAAACATAAGTTTTCTTAATCAATTCTACAGATCTCAAGACGAAAAGTGAGCAAACTCATTTAAGCTCTTGCTCATGTTAGAGACTGTAAGTTGCACGAGTTTGGAAAGAATGAAGGTAAAAATAAAAGGGAGCACTTGCCCTAGCCTCCACAGTAGACAGACCACACTCAACCAGCTGAGTTTTCTTGCTAGAGGAGGGCTTACATTCATCTTAATTGGGTTAGTTTTATTTACCAGATAAAAGTAGTGTTTGTTTTTATCAAGATTATATGCACTTTCATGTTTGGACTATTCAGTATAGAATTATAAACTTAATGGTACGTTTTTAAAGTACCTATGTGCTGTTGTTTTGAGTAAAGTTTTTTTAAAGGGATTTGCTAAGGTCTCAAGTGACTGGCTTATCTCCATTATGCTGGTGATGTCTTCTGTCACTGAGCTGCATGGGAATATGGAACTGACTTACTGGGAGGGCTGTATCAGCTCATAATCTTTCCTGATACATTGCATGAGTTGTGCAAAACATTCAGTTTATGGGGTTTTTTTTTTTTTTTGGTTTTTTTTTTTTTTTTTTTGTTTTTTGTTTTGTTTTTCGAGACAGGGTTTCTTTGTGTAGCCCTGGCTGTCCTGGAACTGACTCTGTAGACCAGGCTGGCCTCGAACTCAGAAATCCGCCTGTCTCTGCCTCCCAAGTGCTGGAATTAAAGGCATGCACCACCACTGCCCGGCATATTTGTTTGTTTGTTTGTTTGTTTGTTTGTTTGTTTAAATAAAGAGGTCTTATACTAAGCTTTAAAATCAAGATGTTGTGAGTTCCCAACCACCCTGGTCTACTAAGCAAGTTGAGGACAGACAAAGCTATTATACTGAGAAACTGTGTCAAAACACCACCACCGCCAACAACAACAAAAAGTTTCCTTTCTTTAATCCTAATTTTATTAGTTGTACATACTATGCTGTTATATTTATCAGAACTCACAGTGGTAACAGTTGAATTATTATTTCTAACATCGTAAGTGCTATATAATAATATTTGAGGAAATGCAAACTGAAGAATCCAAGAAACTGTGAATTTTCTAGTTAAAAGTGAGTTTACTTTTTAAACTGTCCATTTGGTAGCCATGGTTGAGAGTTACTCAAGTATCTTAGACATTGAACTTCAAATAGCAATTTATAAGAAAACACCTGGAGAGAATCATCACTACGGAAGGGAAGAGTTCAGGCAAATACCTAGATCCAAATAAAGAAGCATGTATTTAAAAGTAAAAGCCAATGTTTCGATAGTAAAATTAAAGAATTTTGCTGGGTAAGATAAATATTTCCAGGCAACCAAAATGTGAAGATGTTTCTCATATTCCACTTAAAAATAGTAAGTATATATAATCATAAGCACGCAAACAACATTAAACAGTACTCAATGAGTTGTATTTATATTATGCATTTATATATATTTGTGTGTGTAACTAATAAAAGAAAAGGAAGCTTTCAATTTGAGGAATGAGGGCATAGAAGGAGTTGGAGGGAGAAAGTAAAGTGAGAAGTAATGCAATTATATTTCAATTAAGTTTTTAAATGAACATACATTTAAAATATTAAGCACATGAGGCTCATATGTACCTGCTTACTCCAAGTGCTACTTAGAATTATTAATAGTGACATAAGATACACCAAGTGAAATGTCTTTTCATGCACAGACATGTAATTATCCAAATATAAAAGATGAGGCTAAATAGATCATTACCTTGCTCAGCCACCATTGGAGAAGCTTCCTCCTGCAGATGATAGGAACAAATATAGAGACCCACAGCCAGGCATTATGCAGAGAGTTAGAGATATTTGGAATACTCAGCCCTAAGTGGGATGTATAATCAGTTTTTCCACTTAAGGCTCAGGAAACCTTGTAGATAAGAAGGTAGAAAGTCTAAGAGCCAGAGGGGATGGAGGACACTAAGAAAATACTCCATTGAAACAGCATGATCAAAGCACATATGAGCTCACAGGGACTGAGGCAGCATGCACAGGGCCTGTATGGGTCTGTACCAGGTCTTTTATGTATATTTTACAGCTTCCAATGTAGTGTTTTTATGGAATTCCTAAGTATATGAATGAGTGGGTCTCTGTTTCTTGTCCCTTCTATTGAGCTCTTTTCCTTCCATTTGTTTAGTCCTATTCCAATGTGTTCATTTTTGTTTTATCTTACTATATTTTATTTTACTATTTTCCCTTAGAAACTTTTTTGTTTTCTAATGAGAGACAGAAAGTGGGTGGATCTCAATGGGAGGGAAGTTGGAGAGGAACTAAGAGGAGAGGGAGGGAAACCCCTAATCAGGATATATTATATGAGAAAAAAATTCATTTTCAATAAAAGAGAAAATATAAGGGGACATGGTTAAATGAAAAAAATAAACAAATAAATAAAGAAAAGAAAACCACCATAGAAAAGGAGGATGGTATATGCCTGGGTTTTCACAGGTTAGTGACTAAATGACAGCAGATGATATGACAGAGGTGAGTTCTATGGGTAGAGGTTGGGTGGGAAATCTGCAGTGAATGTGGAATGTTGATTTTATTTGCTTATAGGGTCAATCACCAACTGTCTCAAGATTTGAAATATAACCTTATAGAGAGGAATAAAAGATTTGTTTTGATGTATTTTTCTATTCAAAGTAGAAAAAGGCTTTAGAATCCAACTATACACACATAAATGCATGTCTAGCTTGAACGGGATGTGTTTTAAAGTGCTTCTTAAAAGGAAGATTGTAGTGAGTAGCTTCATATTTTCCTACTATTCAAGATGCAACAGTGATGATCCAACAAACAGTATTAGAAAATAAATATACACAATGAAATAAATATTATTAAAGCCTCTAAGAGATGTCAGCTTTGTAAGGTTAATGTGTAAATTTCAACAACAACAACAATGCTACCCTGTGTCCAGGAAGTGCAGGGAAAGCTTCCTGTGCTCTAGTGAAAAACATTAGACAATAGATATTTTTAGTGTCCAGTTCCTTTTCATTTCATGTGAATGACTACAATTTAGAATGACTGTATTGTCATTACAGGATGGCGGTATGACAACATTGTCAGTGTTAGTATTCAAAAGTAACACTGGTGAATTTAGAATGCGACTAAGTTTAGGATTTTCCAATACTTTGATAAGTCCTTTCCTCACTAGTACACTGTATGACCATGTTTTTGTTTAGAATTTGCTGTTCTTGTGTTTTAAATTTTCTAGACTAGTTTTATTTATCCTGTGTTACAATTTATCTCCTGAAGGTCAAGTAACCTGGTTTGGCTATGAAAGCCCTCGTAGCTTCTGGGATTACATCAGAGTGGCTTGCCGGAAAGTTTCACAAAACTGTATCTGTAGTATTGAAAATATGGAAAATGTCAGTTCCTCCAGAGCTAAGGTAAGACTTGATAATATGAAGTATGTCTAATCTAATTAGAAGCTATTTTATCTGAACTGAAAATACTTGAACTCTGTATTGAAAAAAAGTTTTTTGTTGTTGTTGTTGTGTTGTTGTTGTTGTTGGAATTTGCACATTACCCAAGTTGTTGATATCCTTTAGAGGTTTTCTTTCTTTTATTTTTATATCATTGTGTGTACTTATTTTCTAATACTATTTGTTGAATGATCACAGTTGTATCTTGAATAGCAGAAAGATAAGAACCTACTTACTACAGTCTTCCTTTTAAGAAGCACTTTGAAATCTACCCTGGAATCCCAGTACTCATGGAGCAGAGGCAGGTGAATCTCTGACTTCAAGGCCAGCCTGGTTTACAGGGTGAAGTCCAGGAATCCTGGGGGTCTTGAAAGGCCTCTCTTTGAGGGTCTGTGATCTCCAAACCAACACACCACTGTGTGCTCCTTTTCTTTTCACTGTGTTAACATTTACACTACTAATGCACAAACAATGGTGGCTCGGCCTGCACAAATGAACTCAGTGGCATCAAATGACACAAGTAGCCACTGAGTACTTTCCTACCATGTCGTTTATATTAAAAAGGCAGTTGATTTAGGCTGTCTGTTGGAGGCATTTTGATCTAGTCAGTTTAATCTTTGACTAGGCATTGACTAGGCAACCAGGTATGAAATGTACAAAATGGGCAAGATTATGCATGCCTGTACTCTCGGACTAGGGAGGCTGAGGCAAGAGGGAGGACTGAGGGTTTGAAGCCAGCTTGGGAGACCTAGTGAGTTCCAGCCAGCCTAGATTTCACAGTAAGTTATATCAGAAAATACTTTTGTAGCACATTGAATTGCTATGGTTACTTCAGTAAAGACACTTGTATTATTGTCCATATTGTGAGGTGACCTAAGCACTTTTTGTATGCTACTATTTTTATTGCAAAGTTATAAAATGTAATTTGAGATGGAGAGACAGAGAGACAGATACAGACAGACAGACAGAGAGACAGGGACACAGACAAACAGAAAGAACATGCTTTATTTAAGGGCTTACTACATTACCATGAAGATCTGAGCGCTCGCGGTGCGCGCTCTCTCTCTCTCTCTCTTTCTCTCTCTCTCTCATACATTTTGAAACAACTGACAATATTTGTTGCTAGTGATCAAACTCTTAAGCAAAAATTAAACTTTTGGAAAACTTGCATTTACTGCTTTAAGCTTCATAAGAGCTTTTCTGATAGCATCTATATAATCAGGAAATATATTTTAAATTGTTTTGTATAATTTAGTATTTGAAAGACCTGCCTAACTTATATTTTCCAAATGTCCAATTCATAGGCTTACACAATACAGGCATGAATATATGATTAATTCAAAGTTTAAGATAAGCCTATGAATTTAATGCAATAATCTATTAAAAGTTCATTGTTTTAGTTACCTATCCACATTGCATCTAACTTTTTAAAATTATCATTTGATGAAGGTGTATGTATATGTGTGTGTGTGTGTGTGTGTATGTATGTCTGTCTGTCTGTCTGTGTTGTGCATGCAGATTGGGTGTCTTCTTTCATCGCTTTTTACCATATTGCCTAAACTGGACAGTTGCTGTTTGGTTGAGCTCGCTGGTTGACTAGCTACAGAATCTCTGACCTGACTAACTACTCCACCACCCCTGGAATGCTAGCACTACAGGCCTGTGCAACCATGCTGGGTTATATGTGGCTTAGGCTCATGCTTGCAGGACAGGTACTCTAACCCACTGAGCCATCTAACTTTCCCCACTTACTGAGTTAGAACATTAGGTACAATAAATATTAATAGATATAATCTACCTAAAAACTCTCTTAGGGTTCTCTGTAATTTTTAAAATTTGTAAAAAAAATAAATAAATAAAAATAAAAAACCTTTTTAAAAGATCTGAGATGCAGACATATGTTAGCCTTAATTTAGAAAGTGTTTCATGTTTCATCGGACTATCATAAGTAGAAAAATAAATATTTACAGTTTGAAGATCAAGTCATGACTTAGTTCATTATTTTAGAATTTTAAAATTGAAACAACCTTAGTTGAGTTTGTATCAGCTTTGTTTCCATGCTTTCCTTATGACTTAGGAATGATATCTCAATTTCTTTAAGTTAAAAGATTAGTTGTATTTTTTGATAAAACAAGTCTATGCAAGCAAAAAATTGTGGCACATACTTTTTTTTTTCATCTTTTTTTAAGTGTTTTGGCTGCCTGCTTGGGATTGCACTCTGATAGCTCCTATTGAAATACTAAAGCCTTCTTTCTACCCCCTCATTTTTATTGTAAATAGATTTTTTCATATAATACATTCTGGTTATGGTTTTCCCCACCCCTAGTCCTCCCAGTTCCTCACCTCGTCCCCTCCCATCCGGATCCACACCTTTCCGTCTGCACTTAGAAAACAAACAGGCATCTAAGGAATAATAATAAAGTAAGATAAGATAAAACAAAATGACCAATTTGGAGGAGGACAAAACAAACATTAAAAAGGCACAAGAAACACATGGAAATGCAGAGACACAACATTCGAACACACAGAAATCCCTTAAAAACTCAGAACTGGAGGTCATAGTATATACGCAAAGGACCTGCATTTAAGTCCTTGGCTTCTCACTTTGTTATGAGAAAAACGTATTTTAGAATCAGCCATTTCGATAAAGAAGATCTATGAAGATAATCAAAACCTTTCAAACACATCAGTTTTCAAGAGTTACTTTCCTCCAAGTCTTATGATATCTGAGCTAAAAAATCAACCATATGGGATCCAATCAGACTCAGGTAAATTTGCTTATTTGAGGGAAAAAAAAATCCAAAATGGGCTCCCAAGACCCAACAGGGATGATGTTAGCTGAAATACCCAACAAAGAGGAGAGAGAACCTGTAGAGACTATGTCCAGTGGATAGGCATGGCCCCGACTGAGGGATGGGATCTCAAAAATATTAATCCAGAATTGCTCCTGTCAAAAGAAAATGCAGGGACAAATTGTGGAACAAAGACTGAAGGAAAGGCCAACCAGAGACTGTCCCACCCAAGAATCCATCCCATCTGCAGACACCAAACCCAGACACTATTCCTCATGTCAAGAAGTGCTTGCTGACAGGAGCCTGATATGGATAGATGTCTCCTGAGAGGCCCTGCCAGAGCCTGACCAATACAGATGCAGATGCTTTCAGCCAACCATCAGACTAAGCACAGGAACCCAATGGAGGAGTTAGGGGAAGGACTGAAGGAGCTGAAGGGGTTTGCAACCCCATAGGAAGAACCCCAATATCAACCAACCAGACCCCCAAAGCTCCCAGGGATAAAACCACCAACCAAAGAGCACACATGGAGGGACCCATGGCTCCAGCTGCATATGTAGCAGAGAATGACCTTATCTAGCATCAACAGGAGAGGCCCTCTGTCCTGTGGAGGCTTGATGACTTAGTGTAGGGAATGCTAGAGTGCTGAGGGGAGAATGGTTGGGTAGGTGCGGGGGGCACCCTCACAGAAGCAGAGGGGATGGGGTAGTGGATAGGGGGTTTGTGGAGGGGAAACTGGGAAAGGGGATAACATTTGAAATGTAAATAAATAAAATAACCAAAAAAAGTAGTCTCCTAAATGTTAAATGTCGATGTTAGACACTTTTGAAATAGAGCATTACTTTTTCACATTTTTCATAGTTTTAACTTGAAGCCAAAGTAAATAGTGTTAAATATGTAAAAGGCTTTGACAATGTAATAATAGCAAAGGTAGTTGGCCTTTAACTGAGAATTTTACAAAACAGGATTTGTCCTATCTGATGGTAAAGCAAAAACTCAGAAATGTAAATCTTGTGAAACATTAGGTTCCCCCAGTGTCTGGAATAAGGTTGAGAGCCAAAATGTGAAAATGCTTGTAGCCTCTGCATACTAAAAGTGGATGCTGCCAATGACTCTGAGAACAAAAAAGGGGTGCATCAGTTGCCAACCAGCAAGAGCATCACTTGACTGCTGCCATGAACTTGGATGTAGATTTCCCCCCAGTGGCCTGCATTTTGTGTGGCCCACCCACCCAGACTTCTGAATAGTGAAGGTGCTGAGTCAGTGAGCTCTTAAGCCTCTAAATTTGCAATTTACTGCATAACAATAGAAAACAAATACAACTTTCCATAATAAAGTCTACCTCCACCTAGTTGGATGTATGCAGAGCTTATTGCCTTTATTTCTCTATTACAGCAGGATGCTGTGTGCAATTGCTGCACACAGAGACTAATGTTTAGTAAGTCTGTCATAAAAGTTGAATGAAAATATTCACAAATTTTCAATAGTTATTACACAGATTAAGTCATTCTTAGAAGCCAGTGATTTTGTACTTTAAGTGCTTCCTGAATCTGGCCTAGCTCCTTTTTTACTGGATGATGAAATCCCCAAATTTTAATGAAGAAAACAAATTTTAAGGCAGAAATACATAATCATAGTGTAAGCACAGAGAATCATAGAGATGGAAAATAAATTTGTGTTTAAGTCATTATGAAAGATTATTGGATAGATCATTTATATTGGTCTTGACTCAATGACATGTGCATAGTGACAGGACTGAAGACCAGGAGATATCCAACTCTAATATCTTTCTATTGATCATTCTTATTTGAGAAAATTTTCAAGAGAAATCACATGGATGAATGGATCTATAAAGAGTTTAGCTTGGTAGCAAAGTATTTGAGAACCTAAAAATGGAAAACTAACTTTCTAATTTTCAAATATAAAATAAGAGACATGAGTATAACAAATTTTGTAAACCCCTTTAATAAAGGCCAGAATAATAAGTATGTAACTGGCTTGTCCTCAGAATGAAGAAAATAACTGAGAAGACAACAAATATGTACTTCAATACAAAAATTACTCTTAAGAATGTGTCTTATTTAAAGAGAGAGCTTTATGACCACAGGAGTCATCATGCAGCCATGATATCGGAAAGCACTGGAAGAGACAGCGTCAGACTCTAGGCAGGATGACGGGGCCTTGAAGTAAAAGAGCCTTTCCTTCATATCCCAAGAGGTGCTACACTAGGAGAGATAGCCACCATGAGCATTCTGGAGGTGGTGTTCTGATACTTAAAGGGTTTGAGGATGAGCAGGCTTCAGACCATATTATCTAGATTGGCCTGACCTACATCCCAATGGACATGTACTAGGTAGAACCATAGTCTTTTACCTTGCAGCTACAAGGGTAAAGGGCTGTAAAGCCATAGAACAACATGCTTGCTTATCAGTTCTGTATGTCGGAGTGAGAAGGGGAGGGGAATATGGGGTCATGTTATGAATCCTGGGAGAGGGAGAACACTTAGTCTGTGAGCTAGGATTAAGCAGCAGATAAAACAGCAGGCTAAATGTTTTCATTTTATTTTGTAGAAATAAGAGGTTAAAGTTCTGGAAAAAACTAGGATGTTCTGTAAACACTCCAGACTTTCATTTGAGGCCAGAAAGTTTTCATACTGAGGGTAAAGACAGTTCAAAAAGATCAACAAAAATAAAAAAGGCCTAAAAGTGTTGCTCTTCTACATGCCTCTAAGGGAAAAAAATCAACTGTAGGGAGAGGAAGCATCCGAGTGCTGTGAGTTATTGTTAACAATATCTGTTAGTCAATCAAATCAAACATATCAAGAAAGAACATCAAGCTAGGTGTGGTGGTACATGCCTGTAACCTCAACACTCAGGAAGCTGAAGAAAGAGGGTCCTAAGTTCAAGGCCAGTTTGGGGTACATGGGGAAACTGTCTCAAATCTCATAGTTCCAGATATTTACATTATGGTTTGTGACTGTAGTGAAATTGCAGATATAAAGTAGCAGTGAACTAAATTTTATGGTTGGGAGTCACCATAACATGAAGAACTGTATTAAAGTGTTGCAGCATTAGGTAGACTGAGAACCACTGCTGTAGATGGTAAATATTCTGTGAAGATATCATTAATAACTTCACACTGATAAATTTACAAAAATGATGGAAGTGGGAAAATTCTTTGAAAAATAATCACTGGAAGTTAGCTGCAGTTCTCTGTGATGTCATGTTAGCAAGAGATAAAGTTGGGACAGGATCTGGGTTTCAGGTGTTAGCACATGTGTTAAGGCTCTTTTAATTGCCTAGTTCTTTCTTTTTTGTTGTTTTTTGTTTTTGTTGTTGTTGTTTTTGGGTTTTGGGGTTTTTTTGGGGGGCGGGGTGTTGGTTTTTCGAGACAGGGTTTCTCTGTGTAGCCCTGGCTGTCCTGGAACTGACTCTGTAGACCAGGCTGGCCTCGAACTCAGAAATCCTCCTGCCTCTGCCTCCCAAGTGCTGGGATTAAAGGTGTGCGCCACCACCGCCCAGCTAGTTCTTTCTTTTAAGTGATGATATCTCATTCTTTGGACAAGAAAGAAGAATTTATAGATTAGTCTGTTTGATGATGAAAGTACTTTTCCTATACTATTGGCATATTGTTTTGTTTCATCATATAGTAAAATAGGGATATATTGTATCCCTAACTCATACAGTTATTATGAGAACTATTTTAATATACACAAAAGTCTTTGAATAGAGTCTAGAGCATAATAATTATGTTCTTAAAACTATTGTCAATGTTCGTGATTTTTAAGTCTCCATGATTCACCATTGCCAAGTAATAAAATGTAAATTCCTTACACTGCTTCAGTTTTCTATATTGTGGTGGCCAACAATCTTCATAAGTCTTGTTTGTTTTTCTATTCTAGTAAAAGTTCTTTTATTAAAAGAAAATAAATCATTAAAATTAGCACAATTTGTTACCACAACAGAGGGTTCCACACACATGCAAGGGCAGGAAACTAAGTGCAGCCCAGCTCTGTGGGACTAGAATTAGTAAATCCGGAAGCAGGATTTTCCCCACATCTCTTATCTAGCACAGCACGGTCTCCTGTGCCTAACTTTCTCTGGAAAGTACCTTCCTTTGCTTCTATACTTGTGACAGTGTAGACTTTTGATTTTACAACCCACTACTAGTTGATGTGTTGAACTAAATTTGTGGTGAGAATCCTGGGACTGTGAGGAGGCTCGCAGCATGCCTTTTCCTTCTTCTGTTTCAAACAGCCCCACCTCCTGTGGATTCCTCCAGGCTTACTCAAAAGGAACAAAGGAATGAGTGCAGAGCATATAGGCACCTTTATTCCAGTTGCCATTCTAATGCTTTGGTTTTCTGTGTTATTCAGTTTCATGGTTTTTGCTGGTAAATTGGGAAGAACTAGGTAGCAATGAAAGTAAATGTATTTTGAATTCTTTCTACAGATATTATTCCTTATACTCTTTCAGTCTAAATAGTCTATAAAAAAAGGCTGGGAAGGTAGCCCAGTGAAGTAAAGTGCTTTCTTCACAGTTTTGATGACCTGAGTTCAAATCTCCAGCACCCACATAAAAATCCTAGTGTAATGGCTCTGGTTTATAATTCCGGGTCAGAGGTATGGGAAATTAGATAAGAGAGAGGTGGATCTCAAGTGCTTGCTGTCCAGTCAGTCTAGCCAAAAATAACCAAATGAGCTCCAGATTGGATGAGAGACCTTGTCTCAAAAAAAAAAAAAAAAAAAGTCAGGGGAGCAGGATACAGAGCAATAAATAGACTAAGATACCTGGAATTGACTTCTGACCTCCACACATCCACAGGCAAGTGCAAATACACACATACACACACACCCTCACATACCCTCTATAGGCAATATTTTGGAATATTAAGAAGGACTAGCTAATGTCTACTACTAAAAGGTGTTGATACTTTCTAGTATTGTTTAAAGATTCACAAGTCAGAATTGCTTGTCTGTGATTCTGTGCTGAAATATGCTGACACCTGAGTTGAGGGTTTTCTTTTAAAAGGGGGTTCGGTAAAACCAGAACCTGGATTGTGCTAAACAAATGCCGTATCACCGAGCTACATCCTCAGTCCCTGTCCTCTTGTTGTTGTTGTTTTCTATTTTAAATCTTTGGTAGCATGTTTTAAATTTGGGGGAAGGAGCTCCAAATTTAGTAACTCATGACTTGGGTTTATGATTGATCGTACATTGTAATTTACTGTCCATATAAAAACTTCCTCTTGGAATATGAGTAGAATATTTTTTGAGACAAGTATTGTTGAAGTAAGTACTAAAAGATTCTGTTTTATATATTTTATAAGGTGTCTCATTTTAACTAGCATGTTGCCTTTGGATATTAAAGTAGAATTTTATATATATGTATTATATGATTCAAAATACATCTCTATTTTGGGTTAGAGTACCTAGCTGTAATTTGATATGTCATTTATCTGCTGAAAGATAAAATATGTATTTAATATAACCAAAATGTCCTATTTTGTCTTCTTAGATGTTTTTCCTGATTATTCTTTGTTTTGAATTATTTATTCCTTATTGTTATTATGCAAATATTTGACAGTATATAGAAAATATATTTTAAGGTTCTTATCTGATCCTTTCTTGTTCCTCTTAGGGTAGAGCCTGGATCAGAGTAGCACTCATGGAAAAACATTTGTCTGAATACATCTCTACAGCTTTGAGAGACTTCAAAACAACCAGGTTTAAAGTCCTTTCAATTTTCTAATATTATGATTTGAAAATCAGAATAAAGTAGTCTGAAGTTCTCAACTTTCAAATCATCTGTTCTTCTTATTCCTCATATAAATCTACTGTCTTCTTAGCAAAGTGTAATTTGTCACCTGACTATACGTTTGACTTACTGATTGGTATAAAGGTATACATGGTACCACCTTGAATGTCTTTTCATTGAGTCATTCTGAGTACCAATCCGTCAGTGATTTGAGCTCCAAGCCCCCCATTCACTTTCCTCTGATAAACTTGAAGGAAGTTCTAAGTATGAAATTCTTAAATATCTGGTCTCTTTCCCCAATGTAGTGCTTTCTTATTTTTCTGCTTGAGAAGACTATAAGTAGATCATTTATTTCTTTTGTTCATGTACAGAATTAATAATGACTTTGTTGTATTTTCAGTGAGCTCTTTGTAGATATTATTTTTCTAAGGTTATATAGATTTAAGGGATGACCTACTGTTTGCTCTGTAAAAATGAAGACCTTATTGCTTTTTAATTGGTGATGAAAAGGTTCCTGCTACACAACAGTCATTAAATATTAGTTCTTGTCTGATGACCTACATTTGTTGTTGTTGATGGTACTACTTTCTTCTATGTCAGAAGTACTTGTAAATGAAAGCATTTAATAATTTTATTATCTTAGAAATATACTATATAGTGTCACTGGCACAAGACACTATATAAGATAAAATTGAATAAGATCATATAAAATCCAAATTTAGTTGTTTAGTTGCCATATAACATTTCAGGTACTTCATTTATGGCAAGTTGTAGAGCGTTTCCCTTCTCACAGGAAGGCTGCCTTGGTGCTTCTTAATGACTTTCCTTATTTTACCTCATCCTTATTTCTGAAAAGGATGGTGAAATGGCAGCTGTAAATCAGTTTTGATAAAGATTAGGAATAAAGAACTCATGAATCTGGAACCTCAATTTCCATGTCCTGGCGGATCTAACACCATGTCCTGATGGATCTAACACTCTAGATTTTAATAAAACCTTGACATGGGTTATGACATTCTTTTAGCCTGCTAACTGGTACAGATATTTACTGAGAATTTTTCAGCTCTGTAGATAATAAAACAGTAAGCTTTTAATTTGACAGATTCAAAAATATTATGATAATAAATTTAATCCAGAAAAGACTTTTAACTATAAAAGTACTTTATAAGATAAATATAATATTTATTTATTGAGATTTTTTAGCAGCTTGATACTCTTGGCATATATCTAAAGATGGATAGTGAGATGATGATAAACTCTTAGACCTTTAAAATGTACCTGACAAAATGAAATTTTATCATCACAGGAAACAAACTTAAATATAAAAAGAAATATTGAGGGTACAAATGCTTTGTAAATAAAAGTAGAGCACAGTATCAGAATCTAGTATGTAAAACCAAAAACTAAATTAAAACTAAGCTTATATAATAATTATCTCTTATATAATTATATTTCATCTTTCCTAAGAAAACACAGAAATGTCTCTCAAGTTATTAGTCCCATGTTTTAGTTGAAATGTTTGGGTACTTTAGACTTGATTTTTGAATACATTGTTTTTGGAACAACAGTTTAAAAATTAAAGGGAAACGTTTGAGCTTTGTCTTAGATCTAGCTGTACCCTGATGAAATAGGAATGATTCAGTTCTAGATGCAAAAGTTTTTGAAATAAAAGGTCTTGTAATACTATAAAAACATGTTCTATTCAAAACACAAATGTGGCTTACTGCATATTATATTCATGTATGTATACATAGACATATTTGCCCTAACAAAGGTGCTTAAGTGTGAATACAGAGGCTTCATGATTTACAAGAAGGAAAGTGAGCACAAAGATATTTCAGAATTTTCTTCTTAGATTGTGACTAACGAATGTGAAAATCCAAAACATCTTTTAACTACTTAATTTTGTTATTTTGACTGAAATAAATTCAAATAACATTTTAATTATAAGTAATTTGAATGTAAATCTCTGGCTAAAGAAACACATTTGAAAGAGTAAATTTGTAAAATATAAGAATAGTCATGGAGAGAATAGTCGCACATTACCTTTTATCTGAATGCTTCTAGATGTAAGCGCTTAAAGAAGGAGAAATTATTCCTTTAAGAATCTTGAGAGTATCTGAATCAAGTGGATTTCTTCTCCTTCTGTCTGACTTCACAGACAAAGAGAAATGATAGTGTTTAAAATAGCGTCAGCGTGTTTACCCCAGTTCAAGGGGAGGAGCTAAGGCAGGCAACTTTGAAGCACTAATCTGAGTATCCAAGGATGGAGGAAGGGTGGAGGAAGGGTGGGGAACTGAAGTACAAATTCTTGGAGTACATAACTGCCTTCAAAGTATTAAAGAATTTCATGTGAACTTGCTGAAGTGAAAAGTATCTTGAGGAGCAACTGGAAAAGAAAAAGAATAAAAAGTTAGAATGTTTTGTGATTCAGGAATTTGGGTGTTAACTGGAGACAGCCTGAATTGGGAAGTGATAGAGTACAATCTAAGATTTTTTTTTTTTAAGGTGCAAAATTACTTTGATAGCATTCTGGGAAAATCTCAAATGAAAGGTGAATTTAAAACTGAATTGGTTTGTTCAAAGTTTAATTTCTGTTCATCCTCAGACTAAGAATTAGTTAGAAACATTAATCTAAATTTTATACATGTGATGTTTGAAACAATATTGAAAATATTTTGGTGAACATTTAAAGTAATAAATATTGGCAATAGTATATTCGGAAAGTAGAAAGATAAAATTAGCTTTATGAAAACCTAAATTTAGCTGCTTCAGTATTCAATTTAAAATGATAAATTATGTAATAAAGAAATGTCAGTTTTTATAATATTTTGGTGTAAAGGAAGGAATAAAGTATAAAATAACTTTTAAATTCCTGAGCTATCACTGAACATGGAGCTCTCAATTTTAGAAAAGTATCTAGAATAGTAATAAATTGCTAAATCTTTTAAGAACCAAGAGCTTTAGAATCTATAAATATGCTAAATACTTACATTAAAATTACCCTTTGAAGCTGTCGGTGGTGGCGCACTCCTTTAATCCCAGCACTTGGGAGGCAGAGGCAGGCGGATTTCTGAGTTGAGGCCAGCCTGGTCTACAGAGTGAGTTCCAGGACAGCCCGGGCTACACAGAGAAACCCTGTCTCGAAAAACAAAACAAAACAAAACAAAAATTATCCTTTGATATATATGAATTTGCTTTCTATGATTTCTGTTACTTGACTGGGAAATTCCAGAAGTAATTCATGCATTTTATACAACTGTTGTTACAGGCTGTTGCTAATACCTGCTTTAATCCGTTGTTACTGTTAATCTCTTCATGTGACTTATTTATGTTAAACTTTATGATAGTATGAATATATAGGGGAAGCATAGTATAGCATGGCAGTTGCTCCTGAGCTTATGATAGGCTTATGTCTGGAGAATCTCATAGCATGTTGAAAACATTATAAGTCAAAACCATATTTAGTACACCAACTGCAGGTATCAGAGCTTAACCTATTGCAATTTAATATGCTCAAAACATTTATGAAAGCCCATGGTTGGGAAAGTACAGCAGCAAGTCTGTTTTTATATATAGTAACCATGTGACAGAATGGTTAACTGGAATCTTCTGCTCACTGCCATTGCCCTGATCCTACTGTGGGGAAGATAAAAATGCAAATCTGAAGCAAAATTGCTGTTGAATGACTATGATTTTCTTAATACTTTTAGGTCAAAAATTGAAGCTAAACTTATTTATTGACTGTATGTATAGATCTTGATATTCTTTATAGTTTCAGACATTCAGTGGGTATGTTGGGATGTTCTTCATAGATGAGGAAAGCTTCTGTATTAAGATAAAAAAAAAAACTTATTAAAAGTTGCTTTTGGATTGTCCTACCTCGTGACATAAAAAACTCCAAGTACATCCAATTTAAATACAAAATTATTGAAAGAAAATATATGTTTAGCTCTTTGATATTTCCTTGACATGATATCCTATGTACAAAAATCAAAAGAAAAATAGATAAATTGGACATCAGTATTTATAACTTGATCCTTCAATAGACACCATCAAGTAAGTAAACAAGAACACAGAATAGGAAAAAAAAAATTAAAAGTCACATATCTGATAAAGAACATATATCTAGAATATATATAGAGAGAACTTTTACCATTTGTTAGTAAAAATGAGCAAACTTTTCTCTGACAAAGGTATATTGTTCATAAATAGCAAAGTAAAGCCTTAATGGTTAATATTCATTGTTAGCTTGACAGAATTTGGACCTCTGGGTAACCATGGAGAGATGATCCACCATGAATGTAGGTGACGGCATGCCATCTGTGGTGTCCCACGCTGAGTAAACAGGAGAAACCCAGCTGAGTAGTTCCCCTTCTGTGTTTCTGGGTCTGCTAAAACATGAGGACAGCCTTAGGTTCCCATGGTACTGAGCTCTACCATGCCTTCCCTCCATGATGGATTACACCCTCAAATGGGAGTCAAATTAAGCACCTTCTCTCTTCCGTTGCCTTTTATCAGCTAATCAGTTGTAGCAGTAAGAAAGTAATAAATGAAAAACTCAGCATCATTAGCTACCGAGAAATGAAAATCAGAAACATTATAAAATACTATTTCATATGAAGTGAGATGTGTATGTACAAAAGATTACATGAAAGCAAATGTTGATGAGAACTTGGAAAATTTGGATCCCCAATGCATTGCTTGTTTGAAAAGTAAAATGCCATAGCCACTTTGAAAACAGTCTGCAGTTGCTCAAAAATTTTAATGTAACATTATCATAAGACCTATCATATGACACCTAGGGGTGGAGTGTGTGGACGTTTGTTATACCTATGTATCAATGCATGTATATAAAATTGATACCATAGTTATGAAATGTCCATCTATTTATAGCAGCATTATTAATAATAACCCAAAAACAAAACAACCCAAATCCCCATCGCACAAAGAGACAAAATGTATCCTCTCACCCTTAAAAATGATTGGAGTAGTGCCAACATTACACATGTTGGCAACATGCAAATCCTAAGATAAATCTTGGTAATATGCAAAGCCAAAGAAGCCCTTTCCAGAAGGCCAGATAGTAGATAAGTTGAGTAATTGAAATGTCCAGGATAGCTAAATAAGTACATAGTAATGGCAATAAGGTTAGTGATATATAGACTGGGATGGGGAGAGTCCTTGGCAGAGGAGTTGGAAGGAAATGATAGGTAACCGATAATAACAGATGCTGTGCTGTCTAGGTTTTTGTCAAGTTGTAAACCAAATAAACCCTTTCCTCTCAATGCTGCTCTTGTCATGGTGTTCATAACAGCAGCTGAAATCAGACTAAGACAGCTACTGTGATAGTTGATCTTCATTGTCAATTTCGCTGGTTTTGTAATCACCATGGAAACACACTTCTAAATGTGTCTATGAAGATGTTTTCAGAAAACTTTAACTGGGAATATAGATACATGCTAAATGTGAGTAGCATCATTCTATGAGCTGGAGCCCTGGGGTGAATAAGAAGGACAGATAGCAATACACCAGCATCTATATCTCTCTGCTTCCTGAATGTGAATGCCATGTGACCAACATCCTCACATTCCCACCACACCTTCTCCACAGTGACAGACTATATCACCAAGTCATAAGTCCAAATAAACCTTTCTTCCCTTAAATTACTTATCAGGTTCTTGGTCACGGCAAAGAAAAATGTAACCAATACAGGTCTATTATTTCCTGTGGTAAAGTATGAAAATGTGTTATAAAAACTGGAGCTAATAATTGTAGAACCAATTAAACTATATTGTAAATGTACTTTACATGGGTTAATTTGTAATAACGACACTATATTATAAATGTACTTTAAGTAGGTTAGCTTGTAATCAGTACACTAATTGCTTTTAAAAGAGTAAAAAATTATTGAAATCATATGGATAAGAAAAATAGGTTTTTATGAACTCTGAAAATATTATGAAATGATATAGCTTTGTATTCTAGTATTCTTTTGACTTAACAATTTTATTTAAATTGTAATGTATAGTATCCTGAGTTGAAATACATACGCTTTGTGTAATAAGCTAAACTCTCTGTAATTGGTCTTTTCTATCTTAACTTTCTTCAAAAATCCTAAATCTCACTGTTCTCTTAATTCAATCTTTTATTATCTTTTCTTGTTTCTCTATGCATTTTTTTCTTTTTCTAGAATTTTATTCCTTCTTTGGCTTTAAATATTGTCTATATTATCCTGAGACCACATTTAAATCTCCAGATAAATAGTTCAAAAATGTGTTTCCCCTTTTCATAACACTGTTTGCCCTTATCAAATGATTTCACTGTGTACACAAAGTTAAACTAGTTGGGAGTGTAAAATTCATACTCCATTTCTCTTTCATTCCCTGTCTATTAGCAAGTCTTGTTGGTTCTATCTTAAATTTATGTGGAATCTCTCTCTTACCCACTAAGACTCTTAGAATAATCTAAACTTCCTTTATTTCCAGACTACGTTTGTACCTATTAGCCTCCAAAAGGAGCTTTTACTTTGTCCCCACCAAGAGACATACATCTGCTGACCTACCTTGAAAGTTGGAGATCTTGTCAATTTTTCCATAAAATATCTAAATGACTGCTTATTGCCTTAGCCAGCATGTTTCAGCTATATTTCTTGAAACCTTTCCTGGTTTTACTGCTGTCTGTCTGGCGGCCCTTTATTGAGTTGTTTAACCTCTCTGGTAGTAGCAAAATTAAACAACTTGAATAAAATAGTTATAATTATAAATAGTTATAATTATGCCCTATGCTCAATAATATTGTTCACTATTTTTGTAAATGTCTTACAGCCTACAAAACCTTCTGTGGTTAGACTCATGTAGATCAAGGGTTCAGATTAACAAAGTATACCTGGTTTTAATGACTCCAAATTTAGAATCTTATCTTTCCCTCAAACTATTTTTCTACTTTAAAGTATTTATCACCATCCATAATTGTCTTTTTCCTTGGTTTTTTTTTTTTTTTTTTTTGCCTATCAACTCACTGAGATGTTATGCTCCAGAGAGAAGGAACTGTCTAGTTCATTCCTTCCTCCCTCCCTTTCCTCCCTCTCTCTCTCTCTCTCTCTTTCTTTCTGCCATTATAAATGCAGTAAGCAGCATAGTGTTTGTTACATAGAAGGAAGGATTTGTTATATAGTCACTGGTAAAATAATCAATGAATCTCACATTCTTAAGATCTTTGGAGATTTATGTTATATCTGTTTCACATCCATTTTAACTCTAAGCATAATATAATGCTAATTTATGCTATTTTGTCTACCACATGGGAAGATTTTCTCTCATGTGTTCCTTATAATTTCTATGTACAGATTAAACTGGAAACAGGAAAGAAAAATGTTCATAACAGAATTTCTTCAACTTATAGGCTTCCTCATATTTTAACAATGTGCTTTCAGAGTAAAACTTATCATCTTTACAAAAGGGTAATTTGAAGCATGATATTCTACTGGAATATTTTGATCACACTCATAGGTTATTTATTGTTTACCAACCTGAAAGGCCTTAAAAGAAGCTTTCAGGATGCACAATACGATGGCATTATAGCAGAGCTAATTTATATGTAAGCAACAAAACTATAAGGATGCTCCACACTGCTAGTCATTAGCACATTTTTTTGTTTTTGTTTTTGAGACAGGGTTTCTCTGTGTAGCCCGGGCTGTCCTGGAACTCACTCTGTAGACCAGGCTGGCCTCGAACTCAGAAATCCGCCTGCCTCTGCCTCCCAAGTGCTGGGATTAAAGGCGTGCGCCACCACTGCCCAGCTCATTAGCATATTTTTATCCAAAATAAATAATTGGTAGAAATGCACCTAATAAAAATATAGATCACAATAATATGAAAATTTGCTTTCTTGCATGTAAAATATTGAGCAGTACCCAACTTTTATTTGTATGGGATTTTATGTATTTTTGCTTCAGTACTTTAAATATTTATCTTCTGTTTATCTTTACTGTTAACAAAGGAGTTGTTTTTTTCTTTCTATTGTATGCTTACTTTGTGCTCGGCTTTTCCCCTGAGTAACTTTATTCAGCCTCTCTATTCCAATCCTTCTATGAGACAGTATTGAATGTTGAAATTTTATGATCTCTTGAAATCTTGGAAAGTTTTATTAAGATAAATATTAATTTCCTTCTACCCCTTTAATGTATAAATGACTAATGTCTTCAACTAAGTGATAAATATAAGATTTCTTCAGATTAGTTCAATTCATTGTGTAAGTATTTCAGACTTAGACGTACATTTTCTGAAATTTTCCTCACATAGAAACAGTAATGGAAAGTTGAAGCCTCTTAAGGAGTCTTCCTCTTGAGTTTGTCCTCTCCACTCACTGTTGAATTATATTGTCAGGCTAGTGCAGTGTTACAGTTGGATTATGGTTTGACTAGAATAAATTATTAAACATCTAGCAAGTATTTCACTTATAGTCTCTAAAAAAAATCATTAGCTTAAAAATTTGGCACATTTTACTAGTTAGTAGAACAAATTTCTACTATCTCATTAAAATAAATTATATTCATGTAAATATAAGAGATCCTTAGACTCAGATAAATAGTTCTCTAAAACCAGATACTGTTTTTTTGTTTTGTTTTGTTTTGATATTCTTCAGCAGCCCTTAATACAGTGAATATTAGGGAACACATAGATTATTATTGTTTGACTCTTAAACTGTAATTTCAAACTGTGGTGGGCTCAAGATTGGTATTTTAAAAGGAATGGAGAAATGGTTCAATGGTTAGGAGCACTGGTTGCTCTTCTAGAGGTTCCGGATTCAATACCCAGCACCTTCAAGGTGGCTCACACCCATCTGTAGCTCTAGTCCCAGGGGATCTGAAGCTTTCTTCTGGCCTCCAAGGTTCTAAGGCATACAAGTGGTCCACATGCATACATCTAAACAAAACACTCATATATATAAAATAAAAATAAGCTAGTCTTTAAAAATAATATTTCTTAAAAGAAAATAAAGGACAATTGAGTGATTCTGAAGATTAAAAAATTAGAATTCTTTTCTGAGTAATTTAATTATTATTATAATTATTATTTATTAATGTTCTATAGAATTTAGTTATCTGGGACCACTGAAAAGAAGGTAGTAAGGTAGTAGAAAGTAAGGACCAGTAGTAAAGGGTAGCAGGGCACAAAGGAGATAGTCAATTAGGTATCAGTGGTACCCAAATATGACCTGCGACCCAGCTTCCAGAAGCATGCATGAGTGCTGGGCCTTCATTGGCTTGCTTTGTATAAAATGATAGCTGTAAGAGAAACCAAGCAAAATACTTTTTACATTGCAGTGGTTAAAATAGAGGGATGGATGAAGCAGAAGGGTACATGGACACCAGTCTACACAAACAGACTTGTAGGATGGTATGCAGGAGGGGAAATGAGAGGGAATGCTCAAGATAGAGACCAAGTCATACCTGATGGCAAGACCATATTGCTGAAGATAACAACTTACTTACGTTAGTGAATGTGGAGAAATTGAGTTGGTGCCCAACTAGAAGATACTACTGATAAATATTTATGGTGTTGGAAGGTACTTCACATACTACAAGAGAGAAAAGTAATAAATTTCACCCAGTTTCAAACCCTGAGACCTATAACAGAGACCTTCCTGCAAGATGTATTCGTACAGTGGTAGCACAAATGTAATAGAGATAACCAGCAATTTTTGTAGTGAATTTATTTTACCATTATTCAACCATAAAAATATTTGGCTTCTTTGGACCCTATCGTTTGTAAGGCATCTACATTGTTCCTCTGATATATCTCACAGACTGTTAGGGCTGTTTATTTGTAGCTAGTACATACCAAATGAGACACACAATACATTATATAGCTACAGTTTGCTAAGAGTTGATCTTTTAGGACTTGTTTTCCAGATTTTAGTATTTTTTTCTTTCAACTATGAGAAAAGAAACATTAGAAGTATAGTTCTTCTCCAAGTCTGTAATATACTCTGATTTAAAAAAAAAAACTAGACTGGAGTGGGAACAAAATCCATGATTTATATTGAAATGTCTCTTTTTTGGAACACTTTTATGGAATTTATAGAAAAATCACTAATTTTACTAATCTTTGTCAGTCTAGAAGTTTTACTTTTTCTCCTTTTATGTAAATCACTAAGAGCAATTTTCAGAAGGTGCAAGATAGGCCTATGACTTATCTAATCTCCTGTTATTGGCAATTGTAACAGTGTCATATATAGGTTCCATCTCACCAAGGTGGGGATGGGAGAGAAGACTGAAGAGGGGAATATGGGCTGGGACAACTTAGTGCTAAATAAAGGTCTTTTTAAACATTCGTTCCAGGCTAGCCCCCTGGTATGTTTGTGGTTGTATACATGTCAAAGAGTAAATGGTTGGCTCCCATTTCCTCTTCATACTTTTTATTTATCAAAACTTCCCTGTGAACTATAACATGGCTAAATGTTGTTTAAATATTTTTTTTTACAAGAAGCTGTGTGATTTAGGAGAAATAATTTAGAGAACTGGATTGCCTACTTGAACAGGTCATGAATATGAAATTCAGCAAATGGTTTTGACCTTTAATAGCTGGTAAATTTCTGAATATTTCCAAAAGAAACTTTAAATGAGCATTAACTAGAACAGGATGCTTTAGTCATCAGCAGAGGCAAATTTATGCTCACATGTTGTTAGAGCATGGGTAGTTTCTTTTTTTATATACAGGCATCTTGATAACCATCTGCTTGAGTGTCATAGTATTAATATGAGCATAAATTATAAACCTTTTTCTAAGTTGTAAACTTAGTCAGTAACTCTTAGCATTGCAGAAAGACAAAAATTCTTCTTTCTGTACATAACAAACTAATGTCTACACAGGTTTGAAAACAGACCCTTAAAATGGAGCCTGAATTTGCCACCTTCTTGCCTGAAATTTATATTACCCCTTATTAAGGAAATTTCTGGACATTCAAGGTCCATTGAGATTATTAATTTAGAGATTTTTTTCCAGAGAGCATTTAAAGAAATAAAGGGTAATGATTTCATTTAGGATAATGAGTTTGGATGGTTTCGCTTATTTTTATTTTAGAGTGTAAATATTTTTGAAACTACAATATTTATTTATTAAAATATGAGTCCAGTGAAATTAAGCTGTTGATATGGCTGTGATTTCTATAGGTAAAATCTTGGTTTGTTTTTCATACCCATGTATTCACTCATTGCATTTGTCAGGAGGTTTTATGAAGATGGAGCCATCGTCCTGGGTGAAGAAGCAAATATGCTTGCTGGCATGCTGCTCGGGCTCAATGCTATTGACTTCAGGTACTCACTGGTCAGCCAAATGCTCATACCTGCTTCTTTCTACTCATGAGGTTTCTTTTTCTAAGTATAGCATAATTGGACTTTAATATTTGATTTCTGTTGCTTTCAAACTTAATTCTTAAGTTGACTGAAAGGAACGAGTAGACTGTATCCATGCAGCAGCAGGACTCTGCTGGCAGGAAGAGAAATTTCTGGATCTTCAGCTACTGCTTTAAAATGTAAAGAAATAGATTTCAAGCAAACTTAAAGTAAGCAAAATTCTCCTTTTCCCATGTCTTGATAGAGAAGATTTTGTGAAGATATCTTAGGTGTACTTCTTGAATTATTAATATTAATTTAAAATAGAACATATTATTAATTTTCCTTTTATTCTCAACAAGGCGAATCAGTGTTAGACCTATAACAAGTGCTAAAAATGTTTATAGTTAAATTACTTTCTAGATTCTGAAAGCATAATTTTGTATTCAATTTATCTCATTATATGTTATAGTAAAAGTAAAAAGTTGTAAGAGGACTCAAAAATAAAAATGAAGGAAGAATATTTTTATACATAGAATCATTTGAAAAATCCAACAATGGTAACAAAACAAGACCAATATGACTTTCAGGTTTTGACTTTAATAATTATTTGACTTTAGATTTCTTTAATTATAAAGGAGGTTACCTTTTTCTAGTAACTTACGTTCTCTTCAAAATATTTGTCATTTCATAGGTCTGGATCCTCCCCTATTTGTGATTTAATGAACTAGTATTAGCTTAATTTTAGGATGAATATCATGAAGTCTGAAAGTTGTCTCTTTAAGTCTTCTATGGTATTTATTGTATGTATGTATGTATGTATGTATGTGTGTGTGTATGTATGTATGTGTGTGTATGTATGTATGTGTGTATGTATGTATGTATACATGTATGTATGTATGTGGGCACACAAGTCACAAGTACCACAGTGTGCATGCAGAGATCAGAGAACAACTTGAAGGATTCTGGTTTCTCCCTTTGCCATGAGTGTTCTGAGGATTGAATTCAGGTCACTGGGATTGGAGGCAGGCACTTTTACTCACTGAATGATCTAGCCAGCCCGAAGACTGTGTTTGTGATCCTCAGGTGTTGCTAACTCGTTATATAGGGGGCCCTATCATCTTAGTCCTTTAAGTCCATGTTTTATGTTTGACTTTTTTTCTCTTTTAAAAATTTTTATTTTATATTCAGACCACAAAAATTCCATGTTTGTCCACTCACAGTCATATTATGGTGCAAAATACATATAGTCTAACTTTTAAAGTTCCCACAGTCTTGAACAATTCCAGCAGTGTGTAGAAGTCTCAAGATTGAAGTGTCTTCTCTGTCCTAAGACAATCTTTTGACTGTGAACCACTGTTAAATAAAGAAATAAATTACATACTTCTAACATACAATGATACATTCCCGTTCTAAAAGGGAAGAATGCAAGCATATTGAGATTATACTGAAGCAGGAACTTCAACAGGCAAACACCAAATCCTGTAGTTCTATGACCAGTGTCTGTGGCTTTAGTTCCAAAGGGCGTATGGATCCGTACCTCCATATACCATGCAGCCTACAACATATGCCACTCTCTTGGGCTGTTTTCATTCCTGCTCTGCTGCTCTTCTCAAAATATATTTCAGGGCAGTGATATATCCATCTTAGAGTCTGTACTGTAACCTTCACAGCTTCATACAGTGGCCTCCTAGGGCCTCTTTCTAGGGACACCAGCCTGTCACACTGTCACACATTGCCTGCCACCAGCAGCTTTCTGAATTCTTGGGAAAAGAGTCTCAGATCCCCTCAGACTTGCATCTGTTATGCCATCACTGGAGACCCTGCTAAGTTCTGCTTCCAGCATCGGGTGGAGCCTGGCCTCCTAGGACCTAGTTGTAGCAGATTCTGTATGCTAAAACAGGTTTTTGTTTGTTTGTTTGTTTAATCCCTTTAGAGTTGCTTTCCAAGAGCAGGAAATCTGTCTGGCTTTCTCCTTTCCAATGTCAGAGCCTTTAGTGTGTGGGCTCTTGCCCTCAGGGTACCTTTCCTGTTGCTCAGGGGAGAGCAGAAGGCTTCTCCTTAGTGGCACTAATCTTTCTAGCAATTAGTGGTTTTTAGTCTTGGCTGGAACCTTAAGCTTCCCAATGCTCTTTTCCTCTCCAAACTGCACACTTCTCTGCTTCAGCACCATGTGTTCCTTTTCCTTGTAGGACTGAATAAGCTCAATCAATAATAATCATGCAACTCCACTAAACGCTGTACGTTCTTGAAATTTCTTCTGCAAAGGAAATTAATTCAATACCTTTAAATTCAGTCTCTCATAAGTTCTCAGAATATGAGCCAAATGCAGATTCTTTGCCAAAATAACACATTCATGTTAGAATCTTTTTTTTCTCCGAAACCTCATTAGCTGGGTCTCTACTGTCCAAGTTTCTTTGGCTTGCTATTGCCAGGTAATATTGCTGTCTTCCAAGGTTCCATCAAAAGCCCTAGTAAGCTCTGCTTATAACATTAATGGCTTTTGAGCCCAAATTCCTAAAATCTTACACATTCCTCCTGTATAATAAAGGCCTAAAACTACATGGTCTAGTTTACCACAATAATGACTCATTTCTGGTACTATTTATATATTGGCCTCTTCTGTGTTGCTTGATAAAATTCCATGACATAAAGAAATTGGGAGAAGGCTTATGTTTTGATTTGTAGTTTCAGAGGGTTAGAATCCATTATAGCAGGGAAGACATATATGCAGATAGCATATATGTAGGGAAGCAAGTAGGGAAGACAGATATGGTGACTAGCAGATCACATTGCATCCCCACTCAAAAAGCAGAATGAGAACATCAAGTGGGGCTAAGCTACAAAAGTATAGAGCCCTCCCTCACTGACAGCTTCCTCCATCAAGACTTTTAAAGATTCCATAACCATCTCAAAAAATGTCATTGGGTTAAACCACACTGTGTGTGTGTGTGTGTGTGTGTGTGTGTGTGTGTGTGTACACATGTGCATGCACAGTGGTCAGGGAACCTTTATAGAGTTGCTTCTTTCCTTCCACCTTTATATGAGATCCAAAGAATGATCCAATATGTCTCTGCCTGCTGAGGCAACTCACTGGTTGACACTGTGTGATGAGTGAGAAAGCAAATACCTTGACATATGTTAGTAATGTTTGTGAAAATGAAGGAAAGCTCACTTTATTCTTATTCAAGCCTGGAAAAGCAAATGTGTACTCTTTGTATAAGTATGTTAAAAGGAATATTTTAACAGTCAGACTTTGGAACAAAATTAGAAGGATGGAGTTCATAGGTGATTTCCTTTCCACTGAAATATTTTTATAGGTTTTCTTACATTTATATTTAGGATTTGATTTTGTTGTTATTGATGTTTTAGTTGTTTTAAGACAAAGTTTTGTTTACAACTGGGATAATGTAAAAATCACTACACCCAAATTTTTAGCAACAGTAATCATAAACCCAATACCTTTTTATCTTTTTGTATATTATACAAAAGTAGAGATTACTGGGTTAGGGGTAAAGATATTTAGATTTCCTTTATTGGCATTGTATCACAGAATGCCCTTAGGCAAGTTGCTTAACCATGTCCTTGGTCTTACGATCTCAGAAGAAGATAATTAGAGATTAGAGGATCTTCAGCACCGTTTAGAAATCTAAGTTCCAAGCCTATTCACTTATTTAGAAAATTGTTGTTTGTTAATCAATCAGACCTTTCTAGGGGATATTCAGTGTCACCTGAGAATGTGTATTTAAACATGGAAAATAAATCTTCCTTTGAACATTCTCTGGTGATATTTTGAATGTTCAATAAAAGTTAATATATCGCCAAATAGAAAAATGTGGTTTAGATTGTGTGGTGATTTGAATAATAAGAGTCCCCAGAGGCTCATATATTTGAATTCTTAGTCACCAGGAGGTTGAGGTGTTTGAAAAGATCACAAGGATTAGGAGGTGGAGCTTTTTTTTGGAATATGTTTTAAGGTTTCAAAATCCCATGCCATGCACAGTGCGCTCGCACTCTCCCCCCCTTTTTCCTTCCTTCTCCCTGCTCCCCACCTCTGCTTATGATCAGGATGTAGCTCTCACTACTTCAGCAGCACACCCTTCTACCACCATGCTCCTACCGTAATGATAATGGACTAAGCCTCTGCAACTGTAAGCAAGCCCCCAACCGAATGCTTTTTTATTGGTAAGAGTTGCTGTGGTCATGGTGTCTCTTTATGGCAGTAGAACAGTGATTAAAACAGATTTATTTCTCAGTAAATCTTATTTTTGCTTTATGAAATATGTAATAATATACTAACTTGAATAATGTTTGTCATTGGTATTGAAAATAGAACATTTAAGGTACTTATTTGTAACAAATAGCAATTAAATTATGAAAAAATTCTTATGAGGTTGTAACTCTACTATTTATGTACTAATATGAGTGTTTGTCTGCTTTCTTAGCTTCTGCCTGAAGGGAGAAGGATTGGATGGCACCTTCCCTGCTGTAATAGACTATACACCATATTTGAAGTTTGAGCAAAGGTACTTGCCATTTTGAAAAGTTGTTGAAATCTTAATTGTAATTTAATGCTTTGAACAAGTTCTATCTCATTTAAACTTTGTATGCAACATTCATTTCTTACCAGAAACTATTAGTTAGACTAGGAGATGGCTCAATAAATAAAGTGCTTGCTTTGAAAGTATGAATTTCTAACTCGGTATCAGTAAAATTCATGTACAAGATAGCCATGGGTACAAACCTGGGCAGTTAAAGGCAGGTGATTCCCCAGAACTCATGGCAGGCAGTCCAGCTGAGCTAGTGAGCTGCAGAAAGAGACATAGTCTCAAAAATAAGGTAGAAAGCCATAGAGAAAGAAACCCAAAATTGACCTCTGCATGTGCGTGCGCGCGCGCGCACACACACACACACACACACACACACACACACACACACATTCAGGGGGAAATATTGAGAGATTATTAGTGAGTACAACCTCTAATTGCATTTTCAATATTTATGAAAATGTACAATTTTTATCTTAATCTTAGTGTGTAGCTTAAATAAAAATATCTATCTATATTACTGTAGTAATTGTAAAAAAAAAATAGCAACTATCCCTGCTCTGAAATAATCCACTGAAAGGTCAGAACTATAGTTCATCAGAGTGTGGTCCATTTTATGGAAATAAATTTTGCTATCACTTCTGGTGTAAAATTTCAGTTATTTTAGGTAAATTCAGTTACAAGTTCACTGACTCTTAACCTTTATGTTTATAAAAAAAATTGTCTAACAATTAATCCCACTACTAATATGTGTGTAACATTGTATAAAAACTCTGGATTTCTTATAATTTCATTGAAACTTAATTCAGTGAAATTCTATAGATATTTTTAGTTTCATTGAAAGTCCATCTTGCAAATAGCATGAAAATATTATACTTAAACATTGTAGTCAGGCCAAATTAAAAGTACTCTGTAAATTATATATACACGTAATAAAGTATGTAAGTATTCAACAAATATGTGTTGCATATCTAATCTAGAAAAATGGTTTTTATCTCTCTGTCTCTCTGTGTGTCTCCCTCCCTCCCTCCCTCCCCTCCCTCCTTCCTTCTTTCTTTTTTGAGACTACATGGTTTCTCTGTAGCCCTGCTCTTCTGGAACTCACTCTATGTAGTCCAGGCCAGCCTCTACTCATAGAATTCCACCTGCCTCTGCCTCCTCTGCCTCTGCCTCTGCCTCTGCCTCCTCTGCCTCTGCCTCCTCCTCTGCCTCCTCTGCCTCTGCCTCTGCCTCTGCTCTGCTCTGCCTCTGCCTCTGCCTCTGCCTCTGCCTCTGCCTCTGCCTCTGCCTGCTCTGCCTCTGCCTCTGCCTCTGCCTCTGCCTCTGCCTCTGCCTCTGCCTCTGCCTCTGCCTCTGCCTCTGCCTCTGCCTCTGCCTCTGCCTCTGCCTCTGCCTCTGCCCTGCTCTGCCTCTGCCTCTGCCTCTGCTCTGCCTCTGCCTCTGCCTCTGCCTCTGCCTCTGCCTCTGCCTGCCTCTGCCTCTCTGCCTCTGCCTCTCTGCCTCTGCTCTGCCTCTGCCTCTGCCTCTGCCTCTGCCTCTGCCTCTGCCTCTGCCTCTGCCTCTGCCTCTGCCTCTGCCTCTGCCTCTCTGCCTCTGCCTCCTGAGTAGTGGCATTGAAGGCATGTGTCACTATGCCTAGCTTTAAAAGACATTTTCTTAAATGCCTCTGTGTGTGTGTGTGTGTGTGTGTGTGTGGTGTGTGTGTGTGTGTGTAAAACTTTATAAACTTCTGAATGAAAGTACAGTCCTGACTCCAAGTAAACCACCAGCTAGTAAGAGATTTCAAGTAAAAATATTTGTAACTTTTTTGGAGACATGTGATAACAGATCAGAGCAATTATGCCACCTAAAAGTAGCTTGGTGTACCACTGACTTCCTTGGTATTAGCACCATGAGCATGGGTGAGGGATTACTTACAGGAAAAGGGTGAATATAAGGTAGCTGCTTCACTGACAAGGCCACCTTGCTGTGGTAATGGCTCAGGGGGAAAAATGCACCCCTTGAGTGTCCTGCAGAGCTTGGACTGAGTTCCAGGGAAAGACTTTATGAATAGAGGAACTTCTGAGCTTCTGGAGTCTGGTAACTTTAATTAGCTTGCTGAGATTTTATAAACCTCCCTCCTGGAGGATTCCAGAACATGTTTCAATTCAGGGAAATAGCTATACATCAAACAGTCACCAGCTGTGATCACCCTTACCCCAAATAAACAATATGGAGCTTATTCATAAAATACTAAAGAGTCCTTATATTTTGTATAAAGGATATTAAATTGAGAAGCAAATTTAGTCAGGAGCCAGTTAGTAATTCTGACCATAGAGGTTTCACTTTAGAAATGTTTAAGCCATGCTGATTGTTACTAAGAATCCACAAGTAGACTGAATTGGAATCGCCTCATTCACTTGGGTAGATACTTTTTAAAAAATTTGTAAAGTTTCTAATGTTCTTTAACTTTTTTATAAAATTAAATACTGTATGTTGATAAGTTTTTCCACCATAACCCCTCCTTTTCCCACCCTTTCGCTCCTTGTCCCTGTGTTTCCTAGACAGTTTCATTCCTTCTTTATGTTGTTTACATACATGATTTTATGTAGCATTAAAACATCTAGGAACCATGGTAGTTGTCTCTCCCAGGATGGCTTAATTCACTATACATGATTATTTCCAGTTGTATCAGTTTTCCTGAAAACATGACTTTGTTCTTCGTTATGACTGAAAAAAATTCAGTATGTGTACCATATGTTCGTTGTTCTGTCTACTATTAGAGGATACCTAGGTTGGTTCCAGAATTTAGCTAAGTACTTTATAAGCATGGTGTAAGTATCTCTGTGATACTCTGACTTGGAGTCTGTTTGAAAGCCCAGGGGCCATATCTGGTTCATATGGTAAATCTAGCCTTGGTTTTTTGAGAAACCTTTGTACTGGCTTTTATTCATCTGAACTATTTTACATTTCTACCAAAAGTGTATCAGGCTTCCCTTTTATTTACATCTTTGCCAGCATTCATTGTTGCCTTTCCTCATTTCTTCTTTTTTCTGTGCTCTCTTTATTTTTACTATAGTATTTTTATCATTTCAGAATTCTGTACATAAGTACAATCATTTTTATTGTAGTCACCCTAGCCTTCCGTTTAACTCCTACATCGTCCCCTACCCTCTCCCTTTTAAACGTCATAATCTCTTTAGTAGTCTAATAACCCACTGAGTCTAATCTGTGCTGTCCATACACTCACAAATGTGGAGCCATCTACTGGAGCATGGTTCTCTTACCAGAGACCATGCCCGTAAACATTGACCTGTCTTTGCCCGACAACAACCAACCAGGCCTGAGGGCTGAAATGTTGATGGTTTGAGACTGTACAGGCATCTACAGCTGCTGTGAGCTCATGAACACCGTAGTCCTCTCATGTCCAGGAGATACTGTTGTGCTTGGGTTCCTCCCCAATCTCCTCCATCTTACAGTCTTTCTGCCCTCTTTCTTGAGGTCCCTGAACCTTGTGGGTAAGAGGATGTGATACAGATGTTCCATTTATGACCAAGTACTCCACAGACACTTTATTCTCTACATGTTGAATGATCGTGAGGCTCCGCCCCCAAGAAATTTCTCTGGTTAGGACTGAGAGCTGCACCAACCTATGGATAGGTATAGAGACACAAATTTAGAAGGAACTTTGATACTATGTCCATTTAATCCACTATACCAACAGTATAATTAGCAGTAATCGCCTTATCCCTGGGGTCTCTAAGCTCCCCAGTCATGGGTTATTAGCCCAATTTGCACTACTAGGTATGTGTTCTCTCCTGTGGCATGGACCTTAAATTCATGTTTCCTTAGAATATCCTGGTGTTTCACCTCCCCTTTAACATCCTGTGTTTTAAAGAACTTCATTCCAAGATACAAGGTTCTGATCTCTTGAGAAACTACTACAGAATACTCAGTTAAATGTTTCCTTTGCTGTACAGTTTCTTTTTATTTCACGAAGTCTCATTTGTCAACAGTTGTTATTATTTCCTGTGCAGCTGTAGACATATCAACAGAACTTGTTGTAACTTAATGTATTTTCCTCTAAAGATTTTAGGATTTGGGATATTTATTAATACCCACATTTATTTTATGTATTTATTGGATTTATTAGATTTGTATTTGATTTCTGATTTATCAGAATTGATTTCTGTATAAGACAAGAGACAGAAATCCAGTTTCATACTCTGTATACACATTTTCCAGCACCATTTGTGGAAGAAATTGTCTTTTTAATATATGTACTTTTCATATTTTTGTCAAAAATCACATGGCTATAGATGGCTATATTTGTTGCACTGCATGTGTGTATTTGTGCCAGTATTGTGCTGCTTTATTACTGTGACTCAGTAGTATAACTATTGTGTTATGGTGGTAATGTCAGCATTATTCTTTTGCTTAGGATTGCTTTGGCTGTCCAAAGTCTTTTATGCTTCCATATGAATTTTAAGATTTTTTTGGTTCTATTTCTGTGACATATGGTTTTGTAATTTTGATTGAGATTTCATTAAACTGATAGGTTGCTTTTGCTAAGATAGTAATTTTCATATTTATTTTTTCAATTCATAACATGGGAGGCCTTTCCATCTTCTAGTATCTTCTTCAATTACTTGACTCAGTATAGAAAAGTTCTCAATGTAGAGGGCTTTCCCTTCCCTTTTTCTTTTATTGAGGCAACTGTGAATAACATTATTTTCTTAGTTTATTTTTCAATATGTTTGTTCAAGGTGAGTGCAAATTACCAGTGTAAATAGCCCCTCAGTTTTGCTTTGTACAGAAGCCAAATAAATTCATTGTTTCATCAAGGTGGAATTTGGTCTACATGTACTTTGATATCTATTTGTGTCCTCTCTAGAGTAAATAATAATGCTTGTTCATGTCTTCTCAGCCAATGCTAACACAATAGTTTACTAGATTAAGAGTTTTCTGGTAGAGTCTTAAGGGTTACTTATGTGCAAAATAATCTTTTGTAAATAAAGATGTTACTTTTTTTCCTTCTTCCATGTTCTTTTTTTTTTTATTTTTAGTAATTTTTTAAAAATGTTAATCAAAGGCTTTATAAGTTTGGTAATGCTCAATAACAAGATGCCCATACAATCAGAAGTATAACCAATACCCAACCTAGATATACCAACTACCTTTGACTGGCAGAGACACGCGAACATCCGCCTCCATGTTCCTCCTCCCCATGTTCCTCCTCCCCTCTCTCATCTCCTAGCTCCTCCTCTTCTTCTCCTTACTCCTCCCACCTTAGCTTCTCCTACATATCACCCTTCCTGTTAAAATAAAACTTTTCATTCAAAATACAATTAGAGCATAACTATACCAGTTTGAATCAGTAAGGTACAAGATAGATGTAATACCCAGTCCATCATTTTGTTGACTAACCAGAACCGCTGTCATCTCTCCTAACTAAAAGACTTAGTTCTGAACCTGGCTTTTCTCTTGGCTTTAGAATGAATGTCAGCTGAAAACCATCCTCTCAAGTCTTTTCTCTCAAAGTAAATAGCCAGGATTGGCAATGAGACTATAAGTCTTCAACCCCATCAGAAATCCAGAATGACTGAATTAACTGAAATTATGGGAAGCACAAAGCATAGTTTCTAAAACTTAGCCAATTTATAGAGACCGCTGAACACCTGGACAGTCCCTATACTACAAAATGTTGGAGCATCCAATCTTCAGCCTTCTGGCCCAGGATCATCTGACAGACCTAGTAATGCAGAATTATCAAGGGCTGATTACTCTGTCTTGGCAGATATAATCAGTCGACTATTCCACAAGTGTGTCCTTTTCAGGACAGTAATTTGTCTGTAGATGAAAAGAGGCAATTCTTGCCTAGTGGCTGTCTCACCACAACTGGAATAACTCCAAAGATGCTCAATTTCTTCTTAGAATCCAAGATAGGAAGCTGTTAGGAACAGACAGGTCTCTAATCGAAATGAACCTTAATACAGAAATGTTTGTAACATCAATTCTGTGGACTTCTGACATTTTGAAAACCAATTATCCATGTAAGGCAATTTGGACTGTTGTCTGTTAACTCCTCTCAGCTATTTCTAAATAAAATATGGAAAACACCCTAAGAATAAACTCAGAGCCATGAATTTGCTATAGGCCCTTAACTCACAGGCTAACCATCTCAAATCATTTAAAGTTAAAGAAAGCCTGGGTCTAAGTCTTATATTCCTAAATGTGTTATATAGGCACAGTGCCTATGAGAGTAACAATATTAATCTCACTTCTATATCAATAAGAAACTCGTACCAATGAAAAGCTTAAATTTGAAATCAAAGTAAATTTTGTACCATTTAAGGAATTATAACTTCAACTTAATAACAGCTATACAGATTTCTACCAATAGGTTATGGCTATGCAATAAATCCTAGCTATTCCTCCCTGTTCAAACAAAACCACTACTTTTCCCTAGAAAGACAGCCCAATATTAACCACCTCTGTCCCCAAGCCCATGGAATAGGGGCGCTGACTCTTCATTAACTTCTTTTTTTTTTTTTTTTTTTTTTTTTTTGGAAATTTTTTTACATTTCAGATGTTCTCTCCTTACCCCATTTCCCCCCCGCTCCCTCCCAGGAACTCACTATCCCTTCCCCCCACCCTCGAGTATCCCCCCCCACGATGTCCAGCCTTCATGGGACCAAGGATCTCTTCACTTATATATAGCTCCCTTGCATATATAGCTGGAGCCATGGGTCCCTCCCTAAGTGCTCCCAGGCTGGTAGTTTAGACCCTGGGGGCTCTGGTTGGTTGGGATTATTGCTTTCCTCATGGTGTCATGAATCCTCTCAACTCCTTCAGCCTTCACTCTATCTTCTCCATTGGGAACCCCATGCTCAGTTTAATGGTTAGCTGTGAGCATCTGCCTCTGAGTATGTCAGACTCTTGCAGACCTCTAAGGAGACAGCTACAGGCTCCTGTCAGCATGTACATCCTGACATCCACATCAACCTCTACCTTTGGTGACTGCACATAGGATGGATATCCAGGTGGAATGGTCTGTAGACTATCCCTCCTTCAGTTTCTGTCCTGCACTGTGTCTCCATATTTGCTCCCTTGAGTATTTTGTTACTCCTTCTAAGAAGGACTGAAGCCTCCCCTACTTGGTCATCATTCTTCATGAGCTTTATGTGGTCTGTGAGTTGATTACGGGCGTTGAGATATTAGAAGAGGGGTGGGAAGAAGAGTAAATTGATAAGCCTCTGATGTCTGTGTCTTTACTGCATCCAACTGAAATTTTAGGACATCAGAGGTTTGAGCAGGTCTGCTCAGCTTGCTTGATGAGTAGATACACCAAGGCTGTGTATTCTGCAATATACAATTCTCAAAACAAATTTTATTATCAAGATAATTTTTTGTTTGAATTCTGGAATCTAGTCTTCTGGTAGCCTGTCTCTATCATATCTAATTCATATAATTCTGGGAGTTTCTATGAGGGTGTGCTCCCACCACCCTCCCATTCCCACCTCACTGCTCTCAAATTCCCCAACACTAGGGAATCCAAACTTTCAGGCACCAGGGCCCTAAACTTCCACTGATGCCTGACAAGGCCACCCTGAACTATCTATACAGGTGGAGCCATGAGTCCCTCCTTTTGTGTTCTCAGGCTGGAGGTTTTAGAATGGCTACTCCAGCTTGTTTCTTCGGACCATTTGCTTGAAAATTTGTTTTCCAGCCTTTTACTCTAAGGTAGTGTTTGTCTTTGTCACTGAGGTGGGTTTGTCTTTGTCACTGAGGTGGGTTTCCTGTATGCAGCAAAATGCTAGGTCTTGTTTACAAATCCAGTCTGTTAGCCTATGTCTTTTTATTGGGGAATTGAGTCCATTGATGTTAAGAGATATTAAGGAACAGTGATTGTTATTTCCTGTTATTTTTGTTATTAGAGGTGAAATTATCTTTGTGTGGCTATCTTCTTTGAATTTATTGGAAGAGGATAACTTTCTTGCTCTTTCTAGGGTATAATTTCCCTCCTTGTATTGGAGCTTTCCTGCTAATATCCTTTGTAATGCCGGATTTGTGGAAAGATATTGTATAAATTTGGTTTTGTCATGGAATATCTTGGTTTCTCCATCTATAGTGATTGACAGTTTTGCTGGGTATAGTAGCCTGGGCTGGCATTTGTGTTCTCTTAGAGTCTGTATGACATCTGTCCAGGATCTTCTTGCTTTTATAGTATCTGGTGAGAAGTCTGGTGTAATTCTGATAGGTCTGCCTTTATCTGTTACTTGGCCTTTTTCCCTTACTGTATTTAATATTCTTTCTTTGTTTTGTGCATTTGATGTTTTATTATGTGACGAGAGGTATTTCTTTTCTGGTCTAGTCTATTTGGCGTTCCGTAGGCTTCTTGTATGTTTATGGGCTTCTCATTCTTTAGGTTAGGGAAGTTTTCTTCTATAATTTTGTTGAAGATATTTCTTGGCCCTTTAAGTTGGGAATCTTCACTCTCATCTATACCTATTATCCTTAGGTTTGTCTTCTCATTGTGTCCTGGATTTCCTGGATGTTTTGAGTTGAGAACTTTTTGCATTTTGCGTTTTCTTTGACAGCTGTGTCAATATTTTCTATGGTATCTTCTGCACCTGAGATTCTCTCTTCTATCTCTTGTATTCTGTTGGTGATGCTTGCATCTATGGTTCCTGAATTTTTTCCTAGGTTTTCTATCTCCAGGGTAGTCTCTCTTTGTGATTTCTTTATTGTTTCTACTTCCATTTTTATGTCCTAGATGGTTTTGTTCAATTCCTCACCTATTTGGTTGTGTTCTCTTGTAATTCTTTAAGGGTTTTTATGTTTCCTCTTTAAGGGCTTCTACCTGTTTACTTGTGTTCTCCTCAAATTCTTTGAGAGTGTTATTTATGTCCTTCTTAAAGTCCTCTATCATCATCATTAGAAGTGATTTTAAATCTGAATCTTGCTTTCCTGGTGATATGGGGAATTCAGGACTTTCTAGTGTGGGAGAACTAGGTTCTAATGATGCCAAGTACCCTGGGTTGCTGATGTTTATGTTCTTGTGCTTGCCTTTTGCCATCTGGATCTCCTTAGTGCTACCTGCCCTGTCTCTGACTGGAGCCTGTCTTTCCTATTATCTTGGTTGTTTCAGAACTCTGTGTGGTGGGTGTTACTACTGGGGTTAGAGCTGGGGCCCAAGATCTGCTCAGTGCTCAGGCCCAGACTGGAAGGAACCAGTGCTCTGGGCCAGGAGTGAATTCCTGGGTCCTAGTAGGTCCCAGTTACTCCCTGTTTGGGTCGGGTGTTGCTGTCTCCTTACCTACGATACTGTCGGGGTTAGAGCTCCTGGGAGGTCTGCTTCCTCTGGGTTTTGTGAGATTTGGGTGCGCTGCCGCCTGGGATCTATTCAGTGCTTGAGCCCAGACCAAAAGAAACCCGAACTTATTACTTTTATTTGGCTGTCTTGACTCACTGTTATATCTAGGACTTCAAGCCCTACATTGATTGAGTGGAGAAAGTGGGTCTCCATGAGCCTGTATGTGTGTTCTATAGTTTTATTCTACTATAGTCAGATAGAATGCAAAAGATTATTTTGATTTTCATATATTTGCTAGTACTTGCTTGGGTCCTATTAGATAATCTATGATTTTTTCTTTGATTTCTTTGAACATACTTGCAATCATTCTTTTAAATTCTTTGGGATTTCATTAAATTCACTCTCATTGGAAGCTATTATTATGAGAGTCATGATGTTTTAGAGTAATGTGAATTTTCTGGATTGTTGTCTTTTGTATTGAAACATGTAAATCTGGAATTGTATTGTGGGTAGATGTGGTAATTTGAATGAGAAATGTCCGACATAGGCTCATATATCTGAATAATTCGTCCAAGTGGTGGCATTAGTAGTAAGGGAGGAACCTTTAGGAGGGAGAGTCTTGCAGGAGGGTATACTGGGGAGAGCTTGGAAGATGTGTAGCTTCCAACTTGTAAAAAGAGAAAGACTAGTGTTTCTTGTTCTTAGAAAGCAGTTGTTTCAACATACAAGTACTGATGCTAAAGTGGTTTGAGAGACAAGAGTCCATCTCAGCCTGAACTTGCAGTGTCATTCTCATGGTGCTGGATCAGCGACTTGAAAGATACAAAGGTGCAGGGTTCTGTATTCTTTCTGTGTGGTTTCAGGGAACCACTGAGGCCAGTCATTGTGTGACAGTGCCTGACAGTGATGTCAGAAGGACATTCTGAGATGCCAATGTGTGAAGCTTGGGTTTCAGTGAAGACCTTGGTATTTGGGAGATCCCTGAGCTGCGAATGTCTGCTGGGGAGAACTGCATATAGAGAGTTGGGACCCAGGCAGCAGAAAGATGAATGTTGCAATCGGCAAAGCTGGAAGGACTGTGCTGTGTTGTCTCTTTGATAGAGGACATGGAGCTACAGGATTTAATATTTGCCCTGCTGTGTTTTGGTCTTCTTGTGGTCAGTTTTTCCTCAGTATGCCCTCATGCCTTTGGAATGGAAATATATATTCTGTGTTGTTGTGTGCTGTAAGCATATGATCTGATTTCTTGGTCAGTAGGGGAGTCATAGTTAAGAGATTACTTTGGGTCTCAGAAGAGGCTTTGGACTTTGAGACAGTGTTGAGATTGTGAAAGACTATGAGGACTTTTAAGGTTGAACTAAATGCATTTTGCATTATGGTTTGACTATGAGCCTATAAGACACAAGGTGTGGTGGGTTTAATGAAATATGCTCATATGGGCTAATGTATTTGGACACTTGTCCTTAGTTGATGGTGCTGGAGTTTGTTTATTTGTTTGTTTTACAGGGGGCCGGATTTGGAACCTTTATGAAGTAGAGTCTTTCTGGAGGAAGTATGTCTCTAAAGTAGGATGTGGTGGTCTGAATGAAAATGGCCTTCCTAGATTCTAGGGGATGGCACTATCAGCGATGTGGCTTTGTTGGAGGAAATGTGTCACTGGAGGTTGGGCTTTGAGGTTTTCAAAAGCTCAAGCCATATCTGGTGGATCACTGTCTCTTCCTGCTGCCTCCAAATCCAGATGTAGAACTCTCACCTTCCTCTCTAGCATCATATTTGCCTTCAGGCTACCATGCTCCCTGCCATGATAGTAATAGACTAACTCTGAACTGTAAGTCAGTCCCAGTTAAATGTTTTTCTTCGTAACAGTTGCTGTGACCATGGTGTCTCATCACATGGTCACATAAAACCCTAAGACATGAGGCTTTCAGAGTTTGTGACCTTGTCCCATTTCCAATTTATGTCTGCTTTATGTTTGTAATTGAACCATTGCTCTGTGTTTCCACCTCCAATGTCCTCCTTCTAAACTTGTCATTACAGACTCTTCTGCTGGAACTGCAAGCCAAATAAACTTTTTTCTTAAGTTGTTTTTGATCATAGTGTTTCATCAGAGCAACAGAAGAGTAATTAATACAGCTGAATTTTTAAAGATTACTTTTGTAGTGGAAATGTTATCAATGTTCAATGTTGTAGCAGAGTTGAGGTGTCATTTTCTCTGCTAGATTGGTATTCAGGGCATCAGGATAGATAGCCAGCATTCCGGTGAGAGTAGAAAAGGTGGATGATAGAAACATACATAGAAAGAACAGTGGTATGGACAGTAGCAAGGGGAGGTGAGGCAGTTTGTGCTAAAGATTGAATGAAAAATAAAAAATAACAATCAGAATCCTAATCAGTTCCAGCTCTTAAGAGACCCCCTAAACCCAGGTTTTCCCTCTATTCTTTGAGAAAGCCTATCAAAAAGAAAAGGTAAAGGAAGAATAGGAGGAAAGGAATAAAAGAGAAAACAAAAAGAAGGGAGAAAGGACAGAGGCAGGGAGGGGGAGAGAAAGAGGAGAGTGTGGCTAGTCATCTGTTAGTAACTATTAAATAATGGGGGAATAAGTGAAAAGAAGAGAGAGCTAGATGCAGGTGTAACATATGATGTAGTGTAGCCTGTCCACTGATTAGGGTGTAGCATGGGGATGTAGTGTACCCTGTCCACTGATTGGGGTATAGCATATGATGTAGTGTAGCCTATCCATTGCTTTTAGTTTCACATCTCTCAGTTTTCCTTGCTGGCTCCCAGCTGCCTGTCACACCCCTCCCTTCTTAAGATTGAATTTCTGACTCTGGCAAATGATCAACGGTTTCTTTACAGGTCAGTTCACAGATGCCGGTCACACCTCTGGGTGGTGTGTTATGAGCACAGTTGAGAATGCCCGCCCCACCTCAGAGCTGTCCTTTCTAGGGTTGAGTCATGGAAGTTAATCTTGGGTTCATGAGTTTTGTTGTGATTGTTGCTGCTTGGAATCTGAGTCTGTATTCCCCTGCAGACTCTGGATCCAATCAGGTTTCTCCCTTGCTGAGTTCTTACTCCACTTCTTCCCCTCAACAAAAAACTAGAAGTATTTTGTTGGCCTGGTTTTAGTGTATGGTTCTGTGACATTTGTTCTGAGTTTACTGAAAGTGCAGTTCATAGAGGGTTTCTGGTCATTAGATTTTTCACTTAAGTGGCAATCTTTTTGTAAATGTCCGAGACATGGGTGCACTACCTTTTCCTGCAGGGAGATGCCCCTTGACAGTGCTACCGCCTGGCACCTTCTGTCTGACTCCTATTTCTCTTCCTTCTTATGGAAATGGCTGTCACTACTCTCTTAAGCCTTGTGTTACTAATACCTCTTCACTGTAGAACAATCCCCAAATTTAGACCAAGGATCTTAATTTTTAAAGGACATCTACATTAGTTACTTTCCTGTTTTTATGGCTAAATATCTCACGTAAACTGCTTTTTGCTATAACGTTAACCATTTTTCTCCCTAAGTGTAGTGCTCCACCCTTGATGATCCCAGCAAGGGCTGACTGAAGTAGGATGAACTTAAATTCAGGGCCAGCCTGAACTCTATAGCAGGTCAAGGAAAAACACGTTTTTCTGACTTAAACAGGAGGAAAGATGTATGTGGCTGTCAGTTAGAAGATCCAGCATGTGGTCCTTTGGTGTCATGCTCTTGGGCAGAACCTCATGGTAACAGGGCCACTTCTCACTAAAAGGCACAGAAGAAGCGGTGAGAGAGGAAACAGGGAGTGGTATAGTCCTCCACTCTCAGGAATCTCCTCCCACAGCTATGCACCCCTGAGGGGCCTGCCTCCTCCAGAGGCAGTTCTGCCAGCCTCCTAGCCCAACACTGGGGTGTATGTGCATACCTCACATTGAATACTGCTGAGAGAGTCTCGCCTCCACAGTGCTGCCTTTAGGTTAGTTAGAGAGTAAGATATAGTCACTGAGGAAAATTAAAATACAGAAAAATAGAAAGAATGATTTTGTCACTAATTACTCTCAAGAAACAGCTGTTAGAAGCATTTCCAGTTTTTTCTAGGCACAGACATATTTTCCTTAATAGAGATACAAATAATACACGCGCCCACTGTTTTCTCCTTTTAAAACCATGAGAACAATTTCACACGTCCTGAACTTTCCTTCATTTACATGAACAGCAACATTTACTACATTGCAAACATTTTAGTAGTTGTGCTTGCCTGTTAGACTTTTAGATTATGTTCATTTGTTAATTACTGCTTGCAGTTTTGTAGTGAACAAGTTTATAAATTTTTTTAACATTTTATAAGGAAACAGGATTTTCTCTTACATGAAAAGAATTCCTAGCAAAGTGTAAAAGTTCAAGGGCTTCTCTACACCCTCCTTTGCTTTGAATAATGACATAGAGAGCTGGTATATTTATGAGGAGCTTCAGACACTAAGCTGGGCTAGTTTTCAGCTATTCTAACTAGGCTGACTTGGCCTACTTCCCAGCCACATGGCATTACCTGCCATCATGGTCTCACCCTGGCCTTCTTCTTCATTCTGTTCTGATGGTGACTGCCCCATGGCTATTCCCTCAGGGTGACCTCTCTCCTCTCTCCATCTGGGCCCCTTTTATTGGGGTCAGAAGTCTCACCTTAACTCCCTCCCACCTATAGGCTGATCAGCTCAGAGGTGATGGGGAACAATTTTTACACAGCAGTGAGACAGGAGATGCGTGATAATGCCAATATCCAGACTTCAACCAAATCTCTGGGCACAGATATCAGTATCTGAATACACAGTGCACAAAAACATGCATAGAAACAACAAAGAAATTTCTCAGATAATTAGCATATGTATTATTAAAATTTTCCAAATATACTTTAAATTTTCCATTCAGAGAGGCCATTCAATTTCAGTATATCAGGTATACTGAAATTTCAGTATATAAGGATGCCTGCTTTAAAAAAAAAAAAAAAATGCCTACTTCTTACTCTTTCCATATAAGTATTAAAAGTGAGACAAATCAGGGCCATCCTGGACTATATGGAGGAAACAAGAAAAAAAACACCCTTTTAAAAATATATATACTCTACACTAAAATTTTTAATAGATAATAATTGGTTTCCTTTTATGGTACTTTAAATCAGCTTTTCTGTTTTCCTCATCAACTCTTAATTCCTCCATCTCTTTATTCTTAAAGAGAGAGACAGAGACATAGACACAGAGAGAGACAGAGAGACAGAGACAGAGAGAATGTGTCATTATTAATAAAGGTAGCCTAGAACTTGCTCTGTAACCTGGGTTGGCCTCAAGCCCCAAAACACCCTGCTTTGGCCTCATAAAAGTATAACAGGCTTTGGCACCACACATGGCTTTAGGTTTTTTGCACTTATTTTCAAAAATTATTGTATACTTTGTATGTGTATACATACATGCACAAATGTGCATACCCATGAACATATGCTATGCATATGTGTGTGTGGCTATGCATGTCATAGAATGTTTATGGAGGACAACATGCCAGAGTCAGTTCTCATCTTCTGCAGCAAGTACAGTTATCCACTGAGCCTTCTCTCTGGCCTCAGTCTTTAAATTAAAATGATTTCAGCATATTGTTTTTTAAATATTATTATTTCCTGAAGAGTAATATTTTCACATATGGATTTCAGCATATTTTTCCTTAAGTATTCTTATTCCCTGATGAGTAATATTTCCACATAACGCAGTTACTGAGTCAGACCATGTCTGATTACAAATGTCATTAAACATCCCTGTTTACACTATACATTCCAAGTTCTCTGTGCCCTTGCTCCTCTCAGCCTGGTTAACAAATTGTTTTCTGTGTAATGCCAGCCTTTGACCTGTGAACTATATCTGATCCTTTCTCTTCTATTGTCTTTGTCCAAGCAATTGTTCCTTCGTTATTCTTTTCCCAGATCCTTCCATACTTCACAGCTCCAAAGACAAACTGGAAAATAAGCTCCCTTACTGCAGTCACAACCCAGAACAATTCTGATGATCCTGAAATGTAGGGATTTCTCACCAGCACGTAAGCAGACACCAGCTGTGTGTCCTATAGCTCAGCTGAATTCCTGTGCTGTCTGCCTACTTTTCCTCTCAGTGAAACACTCCTTCTTCTCAGGGGTGAGAAAGCCTTCATCTGAAATAGGATGTTATCAGACAGAGTCAGAGTGATGACCAGTTCTAATAGAAAAGGCAAGGGAGGGTTGTGGTATAACTCTAACTTCTGTTGCCTGCTTAGGAAGAGACATTTCTTATCTGTTCCTATCTGTAATAGATGAATAGAGTGAAAGTGAATGAGACCAGGACATAAGGGGAGGAAGAGAAGGAAGGAGAGACAGAGACGACAGAGATATTTGATTCTGTTTTCTGAGATTTCCAGTGCCCCAGTATTAGAATCCAGCCTTTCATCTTTATTGCTCTGAAGCTGTTCCAAAGCTGCTTCAGGAGCCAAGGACAAAAGGCCAAATAACATTAACCTTATTGTTCCAATCACTTAGGAAAAAAACAAGGACTATGGGAGTTATAAGCCAGGAACTATGAATGCAATAAGTAAATAAGAAGGGGGATTGGGATGCCTTCCTCCCCAGTATAGAGCCTTTTAAGTGAGGCTCTAAGGTTGCAATAATTCAACAAGCACAACCTATCACAACAGTATAAACGTAAGGATATTATGTTTATCCTTGAATATCAAAAAAATACTCCTGATTCTTACTTCTGTTCTCCAGCTCCTCCTTTTATTACAGCAGTTTTCAAACCTTTTGCCATAGTTTCTCTTGACCTATTTAGGATTTAATACCCATCTCCAAAAATCACTGCTGTCAGTATCAGCAGTAACATGTTTTACCACATATATCTAGGATTGGTGATGAGACGGCCTCCTCACAGATCTGCAGTTTCTCCATGTTTGTTTCTTCTCTCTTTTCTTTAGTGGATGGTCCTCATCTACTCACTCTCTATTATTTCATGCCTTGTCCCTGGTCCATGTTCTCTATCGATAGATAGTTTCTCATCTGTTTCTTGACTTTGCATGCTTTATATGCTGTACCTCTGTGTAGGTGTGTCTTTTCACCTAGGATACCACAGAAACTCTAGACTTGCCCATTTAGCTGCCAACTGGACACTTTTGGAGGTAGAATAAATACCTCAACTATGCTATTACTAAATTGAACCCCTAATTTTTCCTTTATAAGACGTTTCTTCCTTTAGCTCTTTCATTCTAAAAAAAAAATTATATCATTTATAGCTGCTTCAGAGCTATTCTTCAGCTCTGGTGTCATCCACATGACATCATTAGCAAATCTTAGCAACTCCACCTTAGCCTGCATCTGGATATTTGCAATGGCCTCCATGCTATCACTCTTTGGCTACTGTAGTTGATTCTTGACGAAACAACCAGAGTATTCTTCTGAGCTGTGAGTCATATTTTACTCCTCTTTAGAAAACATCTATTAACTTCTTTCAATGTAACACAAAGTAAAAGGCAAAACTCTGTGTCTGGTCTGTGAACTCATCTGTTGCTGGTACTTCCCACAGAGCTCCAGGGTAGGTCTGTTTCTTGAGCATTCTAGGCATGCCTGCCCATTGGTGAGTCTTTCCGTCCTCTACCCAGGAAAGAGGTTTCTGGGTTATTTTTACCATTTTGTATGCTTAGATGATAGAGTGAATAGACCAACAGTCCATGTATCAGAAAAAAACAAACAAACATAGAGCTTTCCTTTTCAATCATGAGATTCTTTATGAAAAACCAAGACCTTTATAACAGCCATCAGCAACACTTTCCAATGACAATTAGAAAGAGATCAAAGGCAAACTTGGGGAAAGTAGTGACTTATTTGGTATGAGTAAAAATAAATCTTAGAAATGGAACTAGAAATGGAGCTGATTTCAATTATTTCAATTGTTAATCGCATTAACAATGAGGATTAGCACACTGTGATGTCCGAACACTCTCTGACTTGCTTTGCTGAATACCATCTTACTAAGGACGCCTTCACTGATCTTCCCACACACCGATGTACCTTTCCCCAATTTCTTTTCACGCTACTCATTTCTGCTTCATATTGGTTATATTACTTGTTTGCTTCCCTCTACTGGAATAGAAACTACCAAAAAGCCAGTGAATTTTTAAATTTTTTTATTCGGGTTTATATTATACATTAAACATACAGCCCACACACATTTGTGCCCTCTGTTTTCTCCCTCCTGTCCCTCATTTTTGTCTCCTTTCTTACCGTAGACAGTTTTACTTTTGTTTCCATAACCACAAATGAGAGAAAACACTTCAATATTTCTCTCTTGAGACCGGCTTAATCAGTCTAACATTGATTCTATCCTGTTGCATCCACTTTCCTGCAATGACAAAAGACAAGGGGTTTCGTTTCACTTGTTTCCTCAGTGCTTAAGGCAGTGCTTAGCATAGATGTGCAGTAGATATGCTTTGAGAATTAATTAATGGGGCTTCTAGATTTTTTAGTGTTTATTTATAAATTAAAAATATTTATTTGAAGTAGATAATACTATGAGAAATTTCATCAAAGCCTATTGGGTTAGATATTTTATAGTCCATTTGATTTATTATATGTCTATATTAAAATTAAATTTTAATTAATAAAGAAGTTGAATAATAATTACTACCCTCTTTTTAATAACTATAAATAACAAATATTATTAAATGAAAAATCTTTTTATATTAAAATTCCATTAATTCTTCAATATAAATTCCTTAAATATTTTGTTCTTTAAAATATTTATATTGAGATTATTTGTATTATTTATTTTTGTTGTATGTGTGGGTATATTACCAGCATGTATGCCTGTGCAACATGTGCATGCTGCCTACTTAGGGCAGAAGAGGGGATCAGAGACTCTGGAACTGGAGTTAAAGATGCTTGTGAACTCCCATATTGGTGCTGGAAACCGGGGTCTCTGGAAGAACAGCCAGAGCTCTTAACCACTAAGCCATCTCTCCAGATCCTCATTTAGAAAGTCTTGAATATAATTCTCTACTAAAATATTTGAAGAACTTTAGTATCTTTTAAACTAAAAATTACCTTAAAGAAAAAACTTGCCGGCTATCCCAGAGTTGCCATCAACTTATAACACATTTAAATTTTTTAGTTGTTTACTTATTTTTACATTTTATAGTATAATTATATGTTTCATGTCCCTTCCTCCTCCAGCCCCTTCCATGTTCCATTTGTTTTATTTCCCACACATTCATCCCGTGTGGACATTGCAGCTTTGGTCATCAAAACATTGAAAGAGAATAAGATATTATCAAGAGTCTGTTACATAACACCATTTCTTATTAGGGTGACCTTGAATGAACTACTTAATCTCATTTTCTTCCTTTGTTGGATGAATATTTATTTAAAGAATTTGCTACTGGTACTTGATGTGATTTTGAAGAGAATTAATGATAAAATGTTAAGATGTATATGTGACACTGTTGGACTGTAAGTGTTTTTTCTTCCCTTCCCTGCTCCCTGAAAGAGCCTTCTTACTACCGTCCTTACTTGTCTATTTTAGGGATAATCATCTTCTGAATACTTAGGAAATTAAGCATTTGAAGTTTAACATCCTTACATAATTATCTTCCTGATTATTAATAGAACTGCTGTATTGAAGAGAGATCTACTTCTCATTTTCCTTTTTTATTGTTAGTAGTTTAGATTTTTAAATTACATTTTTTTTAATTTATTTATCTTGTTTCTCTCTGGAGATAGGAGAGGAAAGTACAGTTGCTTAGGTCGTGGCGTTTGCATGGAAGTCAGAGGATGTTTTGTTAGTCCTCTCCTTCCACTATGAAAGTCCTGTAGATGGAACTCAGGTTATCAGACCTGGTGGCCAGTGCATTTTCCTGGTGAACATCTCACCAGCCTGACTGTAGTATTTTTAAACTCTGTATTTTTCCACAAGTTGTGCTCCACCTTTATCCTCACAGGTTTTTCAGTCAGGGCAAATTTTAAGTTGAAGGTTTTGTTCCTGAGTTGGTGTCCCAATCCCTCCACTGGAATTCTTGTCTGATTGTATTTTTAAATTGTTTGATTTTCAAATTAATGCATATGATCCAAGGAAAATGGCTCATTGATAAATCTTGTTCTTAGACTTTCAGTTGATCTAACTACAAGTGATATTTTTAAAGTGACTTGTAAAAGATTATGAAGTAATACTATAGAATACATATGTAAATATGTAGAAACAAGGAGAATAGGAAAGTGGCCATTAGTTGGTAACAGATATAAACACTATTAGTTGAAAGCTTACTAAGTTCTAGGCCTTGTTCTAGCTGTTGTGAAAAAAGATGTAAACAATATAGACAGAAATCTGATTCCTACTGTCCCTTACGTAATAGAATACTATTTAGGGTATTGGTGACAATAAATTTAATGTCATAAATAGGTGAAAGAAGCTAGATTATGTTTGGTTAAGGTATAGTTTCAAATCAAATGACTGAACCATCGCGCCAGCATTGCCAATTATTTTTAGAAATACTTTAAAATATGTTTTAGATTCATGTTATAGGTACAGCATATAGTTGATTTTGCTTTGTAGTAGTCTGTCTCAGTAAGTAGTTTCAGCTTCTTCATACTGACCTCTGACATGCTTTTCACTGAAGTCTGTTATTGTTGTTTCTTATGAGGTTTTTTGTTTGTTTGTTTGTTTTCTGTTTTTCTTTTTCTCCCTTTCTCTTCCTCTCTCATCTCCCTGATCCTGTTCCTTGATTTCCTTGACATCCATGTGCCACCAGGCTCAGCTCAGACAGGATTTTAGCTCAGGCTGGCCTTGCTTCCTGGGTTCAAATGATCCTGGTGTCGGTGTCATGAGCTCTTTGTTTTTTTCACTGTGAGACTGTGAGCTCAGATTGTTTGATGTAGCATTTTCCTCTGTATGTTCTTCTTCTTTAATACCTGGAGAGTATTAATTACTACAACTACAGTGCCCACTTTACTGCCATTAGCTAGCAAGCTTACACGCTGAAGCAAACATCTTAGAGGAGTGTTTATAACATAGTGGGTTTACTATGTTCCTTTCCTGTTATTTTCTGTTGCTGCTGACTGAACCCAGGTCCTCATGAATATTAAACAAGTTCTCATCCACTGAGTTACATCTCCAGCCTATGTATTATCTTTTAAACCTTTATTCTATTGTGTATATTTTATTTAGTTCTTATATACAGTTTTTATTTTATGCATTCCTGAGTGAAATTAACTTTTCCTTTCTCATAATATTACCTTGTGAAATAAAGTTATATTGGCGGTATCATGAAATAATTTGTTTATCTAAAGCTTTATTGAACTTTTAAAAATCTTGAATATTTGATAAAATTTAGCCTATAAAACTTTATATAGCATGTTTGTAGAAATTATTTTTATTTATTTTGTTTTAAAATTATAATATAATTATATCATTTCTTCCTTCCCTTTCCGCCCTCCAGACCCTTTCATATCCACCTCCTTGCTCTTTTTTTATTTGTTATTAACATGCATATGTGTATATACATATACAAATATTCCTAAATAAAATCTACTCAGCCTGTATAATGTTGCACATATGTGTGTTTTCAAGGCTCACCATTTGTTATTGGATAAGCAATAGGTATGGCCCTCTCTGAGGAAGACTATTTCTCTGTTTGTGGGAACTTTTTTACTGATTTAATATCATTCACAGTCATATGAATGTTCAAATTTTCTATTTCTTACTGAATCTATTAGTAATTGTGATTCTATTAGTAAATTAGATCATTAACATTTTCAAAATTTTATATTATGATGTTTAAAGAACTCTCTTTTAATGTCTTTTAAAACTCCCTTATACTAGAAGATGACATTACTTTTTATGTTGATACTTTTTACTTTCCTTTTTTACTCTTTCGCACCCTGACTCACATGGTCAGGGTTTTCCTTACTACTTCCCTTGTTACCTCTCATTTCCCATGCTACCTTGATTATTTCTCTTATACAAGGATCATGCCGACTTTTAAGTATAGATTATGATGGGCATTCTCCCTTTTTCTCCCCCTGTCATGCTACAAACTGCTGAGGAGTGACTGGTTCTTCTCAGCTTGCTGCCTTCTCTCTGATAAAGTTAGAATTTGCCCACGATGACTTTGTTGTATCCACAGCTATCAGCTGCTTGTAGAGAAAGAATAAGCTATGGTTGCTTAGGGCAATAGGATGTAAAGTGAATGAATGAGCAAATGAATGAATGAATGAATGAACGAATGAATGAATGAATGAATGGAAAGAATCCCACTAGAAAGCCATTCCCAGACTATCTAGAGTGTTTCATCTCTGAGATTCTTGTTTCTTCTTTGGGCATTCTCATGGATTTTATGTTAATGCTTCTGATTTGTAAATCTCACCTTAAGAACAGTGATATAACCAGTGAGTCAACAGGCCATGCTAGCTTGCCATTGTGTCAAAACAGTTAAGTCTTCATAGAAGAATTGTTATAATTCTGCCCTTACTACTAAGTATTTTTGAGTTTGTTCACCGGTCTTAGAAAACAGAAGTGTGAATTTTAAGAATCAAATTGAAATCGTCATTTCACTGTCTTCTTTCTACCTTTGACCTTTCCAGTTCTGACAGCATCAGCAGTGACGAGGAGGAGCTCAGGACGTTTGGGAGCAGTGACAGTGAGGGCAGCACCCCAGAGAACGTAGGGCCACCTCTCATCATGGACGAGAACAGCTGGTTCAACAAGTGCAAGAGAGTGAGGCAGAAATACCAGCTTACCCTGGAGCAGAAGGTACTTAGCAGTTCTCAAAGCCACTTGCTTTAGAATGGCAAAGATCTTTTTATTTTGTTTTACTTAGATAGCTTTCGACTAAAGAAAATTGTGTACTCATTGCTACTTCCCCTTTACTTCTGAATTGGAAACTTATTTAAAAATAGAGATACAAGGCGGCAGGTTAGAGGTACCCAGCAGAAACCCACTAAAAGACTCAAAATAGCTGAGATGGCTAGGCAGCACACACCTATAATTCCAGCACTTAGGAGAAGACAGAAGGATTAAGAGTTGCTTGTAGCCTAACATAGCAAGACCCAATTTTAATAAAACCAAAGGGCTGAGGAAGGATAGATAGCTTAATTGTAGAGCATTTGTATTGTATGCACAAAGCACTGGGATTAGATCCCCAGTACCATAAATAGCAACAATAAACCCTTGGAGAGAAGCTACTCAACATGGGACTCTAGGAAAATAGTGAACTTCAGCATTGTACGTATCACTTGAGAAAACCATGCACTTTGATAGTGGGATAATTTGCCAGTATTGCTTGTATAAGAAGTGCGAAGTGAAAGAGGAAGAGAGCCGGTGAGCACAGCTGGACACCGGCACTGTGCAGAAGTGCAGTGGGAACACAGTGACCAGTCCGAACAGGGTGGCTTGGCACTGGAGAATTTCTCTGCACTTTCCAGCATATATTTGGGAAGCTATTTTGAGAAAGTCTTGTCTGAGCTTGCTGCTCTGGGAATCAAAGTGCCTTGTACCCTGTTTCCAGGAACTGACAATAAACACAATTATGCTGATTTGAGTTGGTGTCTAGTCCACTGGGAGATTCTGTGAAGTAAAGTGACTGAGAATTCTGTTCAAAGTGAAGCCTGTCTATGACAGGGAGGCAGCTGGTACGGTCCCGTGAGACTGTTACCTGATTCTGCTCAAGAGATAACTACTGAAGCACAGGAGCCCTGGGTATTGGCAATGAATGGCAGACCTATACTGCCCAAGGTAGTGCGAGGGATCCTAGGCCCTGTAGCATCATCTGCACCCCCATTCATCCCATGGAGAATGCAGAGCAAGTGTCTCCAGAATAAACCTGCAAGGGCTGTGTGCTAGCTTCAGATCTCTAGAGTAAATGCCCATGCCACCTGCCAGGAACAAAGTGGAAGAAGGAAAGGAGTGACAGGTTCAGACTTGGCTTTCCTCAGGGGCACATAACTAAGAGATGTGGAAAGAAACCACTCCCAGGGACAGCAGTGTTTGCTGTCTCAGTTTAGTAGACAGGAAATTTTCATTTTTATTTTAAAAGTTTTATTGTTTATTTGTGGGTGTCACACCCATGCACACGTACACACAAATGCACAAGAATGCAAGTGCCATAGCATGCATGCGGAGGTCAACGGACAGTTTGGGGAGTAGATTCTTGTTTTCTGTGGGTTCCAGGAATTGAACCCAAGTGACCAGATTTGAGCAAATGTACCTTTGCCTGCTGAGTCACCCTCTGACCTTTCTTACCTGATTTGCTTGTAAGCTAATCATTGATGAGGTTTAAATCCTCATAACCCAAAATTCCCTGAGCAGGGCTGAATCAATAACCATGTCTTCAATAAATGAATCTTCAGAAGACATTCTATACTAAAACTAAAATAAAAGTGAAAAAATACCCATCTCAACAGAGTTTCACGAACAAAATTTAACATACAAACAGGAGATATTACTGCAAAGGGCATGATTCCTTAAAAATTTCACAATTCTCTTGTATTGATTCCAAAGATAACAAAGTAAAAGATATAGCAAACAGTTTAAAAGGAATGCTTTTAAAAGAGTACTTAATGATTTTTTCATGTTTTTTCCTTCTTCATTTTTGGAATTTAATGTAACTGAAAACAGTGTGAATTAGCAGATATAAATGGCAATTATCCAGGATTTGTAGGATTTAGAAAAGAATGGAATAAGGAAGATAATTATCTAAAATGTAAGCAGAGAACAAACAATTCAAAGGAAGTTAAAGAATAAAATAACTGATACAAACAAAATAAAAAAATAGAGATTAGCAGAACCAAATGGTGATTATTTACCATACCCAATAAATTGGAAAAATCCATAGCAGAATTATTTGCTCTAAAAAGTTAGAACACAGATAAGCAGTTTTTCAGTGAAGAGCATAGGCAGCAGAACAAGAAAGTAGCCAAGACCTTGCCAGTAATTATTATTAGAGAATAATTGTAATAATGCCATACCTTAGGAAAACTTAAATGAAGAATTTCTTTAAATATCACTTAGCAAAACTGATACCCTCAACTCTTTTGAAAAATTAAATAATCTTCTAAAAATCATTTCCCAGAACTAATGAAATCCTCAGATTTGTAGTTTGGGAATACACTCTAGCAACTATTGTAACAGCAGTGCTCCCTACTCTACGGTGACTGTCTCTAGTACTAGACAAAACAGAAGGAATTTAAGCAAAGCCAATATATCATTAATATTTGTGCAAAGTTGTAGGAATATGATTAGTATAAAATATAAAAGCAGTAGTAAGAACAATTAGACATCTAAGAATTGTGAGAATGTACTGGGCTTATTCCTCAGAAGTTATGCTCCTGGGAATTCTGATGTGTGGGCCAGGAAACATATAACTGTGTTCATAGCATTATTATTAATAACAAAAAAATTCTGAAATAATTCTAATGGCCATTGACTAGACAGGGATTAAATTGTAATATTCATACAATGAAATAATATATAGTATTGAAAGTAAATGGACTATTTGACTAAACTCACCAATGTAGATAAAAAAGCAAGTTTCAAAAGAGTAAAGACAAAACTCAGGGAAACTAAGCCATATTTTAAGACATTTGTGATTTAAAAAAGAAAAAACAGGAAGAAATGGAGATGATAAACAAATATCTCAAGATACTGCCATTTCTGCAGGTTACAGAAGATCAGTATACTGGCTCCTACTATAGTGGTAATTAACTGAGATAATAGATTGTTTATTGTTTAATTATTAATGCATAAAAATATTTATATAGTTTGTATTGAATATATATATATATATATTATATATATATATATATATATAAGACTTGTTTTGCTTATAAAATTATTTTCTATGACTGAGATTCTATTATGAACTAAATGTATGAAATTTATTATGGAAAACAGTTTTGAGGGGCAAATAATACTGTCCACTATTAATTAGGTTTCATGAAAAGAAAGAAAGCAGTTTGTTAATATCACAAACAAGATAGCACTTACTGTGATGTAAGTGCTACTTCAGGCTCCATATCCCTCACTGTTAGAAGTTTCAGCTAGAGTCACCCCACAGACTCCCTGGAGCCTCCCCCATCCTGGGTCTCTGCCACCCCCTATCTCCCACTGCTGATTTCCATTCTTGCTTTAAATTACATATAAAATTTCTGAAATTAAAAAAAAAAAAAAATGTTTTAAGGGCCAGGGAGTTTTCTCAGTGGTTAGAGTGCTGGTTGCTCTCACAGAGGGCCTAGACTTAATTCCCATCACCAACGTGGTAACTCACAGCATCTGTAACTTCAGTTCCATGGATCTGAAGCCCTCTTCTAGCCTCCATGGGTACCAGACATGCTCATAGAGCACACTTATATACATGTAATCAAAACACTCATCCATTTAAATAAATTTTAAAAATTAAATAATTCTTAAAAATATCTTTAGGAGCTAGAAAGATGTCTCAGTAGTTTAAAATGCCTGCTGCTCTTACAGAGGCTCCAGGTTCAGTTGCTAGCACTCACATCAAGCAGCACAAGACCACATGTAACTCTAGTTCCAGGGGATCTAATATCTTCTAGGCTCTTTAGGGAACCTACATGCACAGTTGTACATATAAACACACATACACACACACACACTTGATTAAAAAATAAAGGACCTAGAGGTCCCAGAATGCATCAGGGACATGGGGTATGACAGGAGCTTCAAGCTACCAGAAGCAGCTCTTGCTGTATGATTTCTGGGTCCTGTCCCTCCTTGTTCCCTGGTCTGAAGGCAATTAAACCCACTGAGATGAGCTAGGCATGATCTACACTTAATTCTAGCACTCAGGAGGCAAAGGCAGGCAGATCTCTTGAGTTCCAGGACAGTCTGGTCTACAGAGCCAATTCCAAGATAGCCAAGACTACACAGAGAAACAAACAAGAGGAAAACCTCACCAAGGGTTTAGGAACTTCCCAAGTCTAATCTCAGCTATGGGAACAATACTCTAGCAGAGAACAGTATGTGGGTTAATAATATTGAGGAGCATTCAAAAGCAGCTGGCTTCTCAGGGTCATGTATTTGAACTTGACTCCTTTAAGGAAAGGAAAGATGTAGGCTTACTTGAAGGAAAGAAAGCTAAATTTTATTTGCTTAAAGAAACTCTAGCCTTGAGGTGGCAGAAGTGAGAACAGCAAAGTAAGACAAGATGTCTGTGGATCCGGTGGCTTGGGAAGTGCAGTTCTTGACTACACCACATTTCAAAACTACCTATTTGAAGCTGTGTGTGTGCACTGCGAAGCTGAACAACTTACTGCAAGGACGTGAAAGGCATCGAGACTTTAGGCCCATCCAGATTAAAAAATGTACGGAGAAGTTTCTTTGTATCATGGAGGGACATTTTGGTAAACTCCTGGTGAGTGGGGAGCTGTTTTGCAGACAATTTGCAGTTTTCTGAAACATCCTGCTTCCCAAAGTTAAATGTGAGGATATGCATCTTTTAAGTGAAGAAGACTCATCACTTTCTCAAAAAGGAAACTGCAAAGATGCAGGAGTATGTTGCTGAATTACCTACCTGCAAAATTAGAAGAGCAAAAAACTGTTCAAGACAAACTCAAAGAGACTTTGACTGTGTCTAAATAGCTTGAAAAGGGTACCAGATGTCACAAAACTTGTGATTTTAGGGAGAATTTGCCCCTGGACCAGAACTCCAGAAAACTCCAGAATATTAACAAAATGGAAGAGGGGTATAGAGATTGCTCAGTGGTTAGAGTACTTCCTGTTCTTCCAGAGTACCTCCAGGTTGAGTTCCCAACACGCTCATGGTAAGCCACAATCCTCCATAACTTCGGTTCCAAGGAATCTGGAACCCTCTTCTGGCCTTCACAAGCACCAGGGATGCACATGGTGCATAAGCATTTGTGTAGGCAAAACACACACAAAAAATAAAAATAAAAAAGGCAATGTATGAAGGAATATATCAATTTCTCAATAGTAAAAGAAATGAGCATTTTAACAGTAGCTTTTCTTTGCTCACTTTTGTTTTGCATCTTGTTTTGGTCCAATTTTCTAAAGTGTTTACACATTGCCTTGAACTAGTCTTGAAACATCTGTCCATGAGGCCCCTATCTAATCTGTAGGAAGGAATTCTTGACTCGGCAGTAGCTTTCTTGGGGCATGCCCACAGATGTGAAGCTATGGCAGAGACACTTGTAAGGTTATACTTTGATCATGAATCTTTTGTGGCCTCAGTGAGAAAAGAGTTTAAACAGATGACTCTTTTATTACCTGGTCATTACGTCTTGCCCCAGACAACACTACAACGCTGACCATCCCTTTTGCTAGTCAATAGTAACTTCACTGACATGGGAAAGTTGACAGCCGGCTGTAAGAAAGAAGTAGCAAAAAAACAAAAACAAAAAAACAACTTTGGTCTTTGGTACAGAGAAAGAAGTTGTTTGTGTTTCCAAAATAAATCTTTATAATGAGCAAGGCTCTGGTGATGTTAAGCAGTTAACCTTGTAGTTTATCAGGAGATGTTGGATGAATGAAGCAGATCTCAATGGAGAAAAAGCATGGGCATGCATATCCAGAAATGAAGTAGTGTTTTCAGACTCTTGGCTTTTATACCAGCTTGTTAATAGTAAAGTTATTTTTGGAACCTGCCTTGTACTGTTGTTAACTTGTACCCACTTACTTGTTAACTCCTGTAAGCTTCAAATACACAGTGCCTGACAATAGAGAAGAGAAGCAGTAATTACTTTGAAGGTGTCTTCTGTCTTCCGTGTCTTCTAAAGAGTGGGATTCCTTGTATATACAAAGTGTAACTTGAGAGTATTAATACTTGTAATTAGATATACATGGCCTTAGAAAACCTGTGTTTGTCATCTAAAGCCTCATTTATGTCTTATGCATTAAATAATCCTTTCACTGTGGAACAGGAGGACATAGGCAGGAGGTGAAAATCCCAGGTCAGCTGGAACACATAACCAGTCTGCCTCCCACCCCACCCTCCGCCATAGTGTTAAAGAGTGCCGGGTACAGGATAACCTTCTATAGTCCGTTAGAATCATTCATCACTAATAGTTTAAGATGTCTCATTATGAAGTAGATGTAAATAATGCTGAAGGGGCTCCGCAGTGATCTTAAGAGATCACAATTTTGCAGTTGACATAAAAATAATGTATATCATGATACTATATTTCCAGGGTTATCTTGAAGAACTCTTACGGCTTCGTGAGAACCAACTTTCTGAATCTGTCTCTCAGAATAAAATACTACTTCAGAGGATCGAAGATTCTGATCTGGCCCACAAATTGGAGAAAGAACAGTTAGAATATATCATTGTGGAGCTTCAGGATCAACTGTAAGTGAGACACTTTTATGAAAACATTGACAGTGCATGAACACCTCCGTGGCATGGGCTTTGTTGTATGATTTAAATTCCAAGAAATCTAGTAGCATCTCTTAGAGCTTCTTACTTTTTTAAAGTTAATTCTGTTCCTTACTAGAAAAGTAATCTGTTTTCATTGTGGAAAAATTATAAAACATAAGATAAAATTAAAATCATCCTCAGCATTCAATGCAATGTACATTCTAAATGTATTTTTTTAACTTTTTAAGTTTTCATTTCGTTTTTACAGTGCTGGGCAGCAAACTTACTGAGACATGTTCCCAGCCCTAAGCATTTATGTAGTTGCATTAGCTATCAATTGACTGCAGAATGATTGTACATAGACCATTATCATTCAAGCTCACTCCTGATAGATCAAACCAATACCAGACTCTGCCAGGATGTCACTGTGCACAATTTAATGCAATCTCCTTTTAAAAACTTGTGTAGCAAGCAGTTTTTAGATGAACAAAGCTATGGTGTATGGAACTGCGTTCTGGTAGGAGCTGCTTCGCCTGTTGCTGATCAAATCACTCACACTAGTTCTACTCTCTGTTAAACTTACTTTGATTGTTTATAGAAAAAATCTACATAATAGTTTCTACTCTTAATGGATGATTTTTCAATATTATTGGACTTCTAGGAAAAATACAAAGATTAGCACAAGGAATTTTCATCTTTATTTTATAAGATTCATCAGATTTTAACATTTACCTTGTAGTCCCTCCCTCTCCTCACACACATGCAGATCTTATGCACTTAGATGTCTTATACGCTATCATACGTCTGTGCCTTCTGCTGCTTTTGTGTGATGTTTACTAGAAAGTAAAGCTATTCTTATGTATAACTTTAGAAGGTCAGATTAGTTGAATACTTTAATTTTTTCTACCACGCATATGTCAGTGTCCTTAACTGTTCTAAGAATGCCCCTCAGTGCAGTTCTCTTCTCACCAGATCCAATGCAGGAGTGTTTTTATTTTATTCTGTTTTTAGTCACTTTAAACTTAGAGCAGTTTCTCAGTTTGTCTCACCTAGATTGATACTGATTAGATACTGATTGATACTGATTAGCAATTTTTATTGTGTTTAATTGTGTTTCTTTGTTTTTGCTTTGAATTTACCCATTTCTTTTACTGAACTATAACATAAGTTAAATCTGCCTTCAGAGTGTAACACTCAAAAGCACGTGAAGTCTGTTGACGCTTTATTGATATAGATTTTAATGTTAAACAAACATTCTTAAGTATTCTGTTTTTTTGTAATTGATGCTATTCCCCTTTGTAGTTGATACATGAGAGAAGAGATAGTCTAAAACCAAATAAATACAAATAGTTTTATTTTACCTACTTGTTTGTTTGTTTGTTTGTTTGTTTATTGGTTTGGGCGGATTATTTTGATTTTGGTTTTTTGGTTTGTTGTCTGTTTGTCTGTTTGTTTTGAGAGAGAGTCTCACTGTGAAGCCTTAGCTGTCTTGGAATCTTGGAACTCACTATGTAGAACAGGCTATCCCAGAACTCATAGAGATACTTCTGCCTCTGCCTCAAGAGTGCTGAGACAAGATGGACACCATCACCCCTGGCAGGCGATGGCTTTCAAAAGTAAGAAATCCTATTAATAAACAAACAAAACCCACAATATTTTCTAGGAGTTTACATATTGATAAAAATAATTATGTTCAGTCATGGTTCCTCTTACTTCTAATAATGCAGAGGGTTTGTCGTTCGTCAATTGAGAGCACATTCCATATTACCCTGTTTTCTGGATGAAAATAGCAAGACCAAACTAATGGAGATGGCTTGGTATTCCTTTGTAATTAAAAGATTAACAGGGTAATTACACATTTCTTCTTGAAGCTCATCTAACTATTTTCACCGTAAAATCAGTTTTTATGAGCTGGACCGACCCATTGCATGAGCCTATAATCTCAGCACTGAGAAGCAAAGGAGAAGCATCATGAGGCTAAACCCATTCTGGGCCATCAAAGAGCAAGCCTTTGTCTTTGGAAATTAAATATAAATAAAATAAAAGTTAGTTTTACTTTATTAAAAATATTTTATTAAAGAATTAAACTTGGTAAGTTTATTTTACCTTTGATAATTTAAATGAAGAATCCCGTTTTTTTTAGTTTGAAAAAATAATTCATCTGTGTTATAGTTTCAGTACAGTAGAATAAAACTGTGTCATTGATCCTTTTGTCTTTGCAAAGGAACTTTACACTTATTCCTAATACCTTTAAAAAGATTTTAACTAAAACAATAAAGCAACAAATAAAAAGTTGTGTTCAAAGCTATATAAATGGCTTAGTGGTTAAGAGCACTGGCTGCTCTTCCCGGGTACCGAGGTTCAATTCCCAGCACCTACATGGTGGCTCACAGCTGTCTATAACTTCAATGCCAGGTGACCCAATGTCTTTTTCTGGCCTCCATAAGCATCAAGCACAGATGTGGTACAGAGACATACATGCAAACTAAACATCCATACACATAAAATGAAATAAACATTTTAAATGTATCCATTGATAAAAGTGGACTGTTTTTGATTGATAAGAATTGGATTGTTTCTTCGAGTTTAGAAGTTTCAGATTTACCTTGAAGTAAGAGAGCTGTATCCTCCAGATTGTTTTAAGCTGTCTCCAAGATTCCTTTGCATAAAACTATTTTAGAAGACAAAGAGCAGGAGAACGAGATAATTCCTACATGAGTATTCTCGTTTTACTACATAATGCTATTGAGATTTAAGATGCACAATAGTGTATTTTTGCAGCTGTAGAGAGTGTGAGCATTTCCTTCTTAATGCTGAGGCCTCCATCCATAGTCATGAAACCTGCATCAGACCTGGATACTGGAGTTTCTTTTGTTCCATCTGACAAGAAAAAGGCAACCGGGGAAAAATAAAACATTTAAATACATCGATGTAAAACTCAAAAGTGGGATATTAAGAGATAGAAGAGACACGTAATGCTTATTTCTACATGGGTTAAATATCTTATCTTGGTTATTCGAAACCTTTTCTACTCAGCTTGCTTTTATGTTTAACATTTCTTGATATATGTAATTTAAATTACATTATGCTCTTGTACTACATGCATCACTAAATCACAGTGTTACTAGAACTACAAAATGCTCATATTTTATAAACTTTTCTATCATATATCACCAAGACAATTAAAGTAGTAAAGATCACAGACAGAAAGCAGAATAGCCGGGCATTGTAGCCGGCCTTACTGGCTTTCTCCTAGTTTTATTGTTTGTATATATATGATTTCAGGGACTACAGCTTTTTCCCTTAATTTTTTTGTTTTAAATACATCTCAACCACAGTTTGCCCTCCCTCCAGTCCCCTCCCTCACTCCCAGATCCACCTCTTCTCTTTCTCTTTAGAGAAGAGCAGATCTCCTAGGGATGTCAGCTGAATATAACATAACAAGATGTAATAAGACTAGGCACAGACCCTCTTATTAAGGCTAGATGAGGCAACCCAGTAGGCTGAAAAAGTCCCAAGAGCAAGCAAAAGGGTCAGAGACAACCCCCACTCCCACCATTAGAAGTCCCACAAGAACACCACACAATTGTGGGTCTGCATTCTGCCTTGCCACTGGAGTGTGTGAACACCACTTGGGCAGACAAAAGAAGGCACTAGGCTACACTGCATCCTCTCTGCAATGGTGGTGCATAGTTAATGAGCCTTGCATAGTTAATGCTGTGAGCTGTGTTCTAGTGGTGTTCTTGACCACTCTGTCTCCTACCATTCTTCCTTCCCATCTTCTGCAGGGTTCCCTGAGCTCCAAGAGGAGAAACCTGATGGAGATCTCTAATTTGGACTGTCTCCCTACCTAATGTTTGGTTTGTGGGTCTCTGCATCTGGTCCCATCAGCTATAGGATGAGACATCTCTGATGACAATTGGGCTAGGCACTGATCTGGACTTCTGGCAACCAATGTCCCTCTCTGCAATAAAGTTAGGGGCTCCTCTCCGGGAGAGGCTCGTCTCTACAATCTTTAGTTTCCTATAATTCTTTGTCTAGATGATAGATTCCATGAGACTTCTCCTTTCTGTGTAGCATGTCCATTAATACTATTATTCAGATTGTCTTCAGGCAGCTATTTGTAGGAGATACAGTCTCACCGACTTCTGGTCCTCTGACTCTTAGACTCTGTCTTCCACATCTTGTGGTTGAGCCTTAGGTGGGGTAGTTGCATTGTAGAAATATCCATTAGGGCTGGACTTCCCACTATCCAATGGTCTAATTTTAACACTAATTAGAGTTTTAAGTAAAATGTGAAATATTGCATATTTATCTTTAGCTACTGGTTTAACATGATTAAACAGCAATTATATGATAATTTAAGGTAAAGTCACTTTGAGGCTAGGCACAGATAAGTTGGTTCATGGCCCACAGAATCAACTGATGAGGACTCAAGTGTGCTCACAGAGATCAGGGAACTTGTATAGGTCTCACCTATGATTGTGTTGCTGGGTGTTCTTGTGGGATTCCTAATAGTGGTAGCAGGGCCTCTCTGACTCTTTTGCCTGCCTTTGGGACCCTTTTCCTCCTGCTGTGCTGCCTCATCCAGCCTTGACGTGAGAGCATGAGCCTGGTCTTATTGTAGCTTGTTATGCTATATTTGGTTGAAGTCCCTGGAAGGCCTGCTCTTTTCTGAGGGGAAGTGAAAGGGGGCAGGGAAGGGGAGATAAGGGTAAACTGCAGCTAGGATGTAATATATGAAAGCAGAATAAAATTGGAAAAATTCAAAAAGGAAAGAAAAATGTTCTTCACTAACCTTAGGTGAGTCACTTTGAATAGGTCTGCCATAGCTTGGTATCATTTTTAAGGTAAATAATGGGATTGTATAGTTTCAAAGCAGCTGCAGTTAATTCTTGGTTACAATACTTTACTGGAAAGCTGCCTGCAGTTTGCAGGACAATAGAGTGGAGAAGTAGGCCTGGAGAGAGGAAGGTTGAAAGTAGGAACTGTGGACTGTGGGAAGTTCTCTGCTGACCTTGGTCAGAGCCCCACTGCTTGAGTAGACAAATAGGCCGGCTTATTTGTCACTCAGATTAACTTCGTGTCAAGATCTAAAATACAGAATGGAATGGTCTAAAGTTGCTTCACTTTACAAAAAGAAACTTCATTATAAATTAGAAATTGTAGCAGGCAATGGTAGTGTGTGCCTTTAAGCCTAGCACTTCTGAGCCAGAGACAGGCAGATCTCTGTGATTTCAAAGCCAGCCTAGTCTACAGAGTGAATTATTATAGGGAAGTCAAGAAAAAAAAGTTCTAGGACAGTACAAAGAAAAATCCTGTTTCAAAAAAACTAAATAAACAAATGAACAAACAAACAAACAAATAAATAAATAAATAGAAAAGTGTGCTGGCACCCAATCTTAACAGAGTCTGCCAGTGCTAGTTATTCACAGATGCACTATTGTAATTCTCAAACCCTGATGGGAATGTGCCTGAGATCACCTCATGGCTTTGAAACTGAGTTTTCCATTGATGTTCACTAGAAACCTCCTAGGGAGGGAACATGTAATACAGAAGAATTAACTATGAAAACCCAAAATAATGGCAGTGTATTGCGGTAGATTATCAACTTGATAATCCTTATTTCTTCTTTTTCTGGCAATCTTAAATTTTTTGTAAAGCTTTGCTTTCAATGAGTAAACAGTGGTAAGACACCTTGAAAGTCTTTTAAATGAGTTTTACATCTTTTTCCAGTGAAAGGAATTGTGTCAACTGTCTGGGAAGAAAAGTATCTTAGTAAGAGTCATGCTCACTGACTTCTTAGTATAATAAATATGAGACAAACTCTAGTATCTGTATTAGATGGTATGTCTCTGTGTATATAGCAGAACACATAATTTAGCAGATAATTATTAGATACTACGTAAAATCAGAACTATTCCATTGCCCATTAAGACTTGTAAACACAGTTATTCTGTAGACCCGCTGTTAGTAGTCAGAGGCTTGTGCTAGCTGATTGTCTGTGTTGCCAACTACTGACTCCCCTCTCCTGCATCCAGAACAAGGCCGTGGGCCATGGAGGTTAGTCTATGGACCCATCACCTCCTACTCCTGACATGATGACCCGGAATCTTAGTACACACTAAGCTCATAGGCTTCCTTTTAAATTGTCTTTAATTAGTTCAAATGTTGAATTAGTCTCATGACAAAAGTCAGTTGCTTCATGTAAATTAAAATTTTGGCAAAACTTTAATTCTTTTGCAGGTTGTTCTTATCAACTAACATTTTTCTAAGAAAATATTGGTGAAAGAGTGCCAGTTAATTAGAGCACTTAGTATAGTTGACATTTGATTTAATTATTTTCATGAAACTTTAATAGTCATTTATGACAAAAGCAATGCAATAGATCTGGAGAGATGGCTCGGCAGGTAAAGGCAGCATGTACTGCTTGTGTAGAGGACCTGAGTTTAGTTCCCCCATCTAAGGCAGCTCCAGGGGATCTGACGCCCTCTTCTGGCCTCCAAAGGCACTGTATTTATGTGTACATACCACACACAGACACACACTTATAGACATAATTAAAATGTTTACAATTAAAAGGGAAAGTAAATAGAGGAAATTTTTAATAAAAATATTATTTTAAAACATATTGCATGAATTTTAAATTTTCATATATTTCTATTTTTAAATTGCTTTAATTGTTCTTTTTTACTTGAGTTAAATTATTTTCAATTATTCTGAGTTTTCAAACTAGGAGATCATAGACAAGGAATCTGTGTTTTAGGTAGGATGTCATTGCTTTTGGTTTAGGTTTAAAGTGATATCAGATCCTTTAATTCTTTTACTAAAGAGTTAACACCTCAATGGAGAAGATAGAAAGTCTGATTTACAGTAGTAGTAATCGATCCTAGCCAGGAGAGAAAGTCTAAAAAGCATGTGCTGCAGGAGATGAAACAGCAGAGTCCCAGCCAAGCCTGCCCTGTAGTGGTTCCAGTGGTCCCACTCAGTCTATTGACATGCCATTTGTAAACAATTACTTTGGGGCCTACATACCAATTAGGTTCCTCTACCATTGAGAAAAAACAGTAAAGACAAAAGCACTCACCATCTTAATATTCACAGGACTGTACTAAAGAATAATGATTTAAGATCAAGACAAGAGTTAACTGCCCACCTCACCAAGCAGTGGCCTTCCCCAGGAGCTCTGGATGTCAATGCTGTTGCCTTGGATACCTTGCTTTACCGAAAACACAATAAACAGTGGTATGAGTAAGTGTAATGTTTTTTTCCAACTAACTACACATTTAATTGTACCAAAACATGTGGCTATCCACTCTGGTATCTCACTTATTTTTCTGAACATATTATTAGCCAAGATAGTCATTAGAACTGCTTTGATGAGGTTCCCTTAAGAAGCAGATGTCTGAATATCTGAAGCCAAGGCACCCTGGGGAAGCAAAAATATCTGAAGAATTTCTAGGTAATAGTATCAGACCAGCTGTCTCCCGTTCTGTTAAATTTTTAGTCGTCCCTTAATTGTACCTATGAACTTGTTTTCATGAGGCATCTATTTTGAATTTAGCTTTAGGGTGTACTAGCCTGGAATTAGTTTTCTAGATTTTTACATTTAAAAAAGCCATATTCCATTTCATAAAAGTATATAAACATCTAAAGATCACAGTGGATTTGACTTTTGATCATTCTAATCAATCTAATTTTTAGGAGCAATAATACAGTCACTCTACCTCTGAGCCATAATTTCTTATTCATAGTGTTCAGACTTTCATTTGGTCAGAATGTCTCAGTATTCAGTGAACTGCAAAAATCATTCTGAAAATCAGGTTATATTAGCATCTTTGGGGTTTTAACACTTTTTCATCTAAGTCATTTGTTTCCACTGTATTTTTTTCTTTAGTTAAATTTCTAACTTTTCTTCCTAATATTCTTCCCTCCCAGTCCCTCTTATTTTTTTATCTCTTTTCCACCTATTTCTCCATTTTCTATTTTCTTTCTCCCTCCTGCTGACCTTCATCTTTCCTCTCTTCTTTTCTCTACCCTTCTTTAGCATCCCTGGCTTAAAAGTCACTGGCAAAGTCACATATTCTTGCCTATGCTTCTTAGAGCACCCTACTATGTAATGAGTTGCCTTGTGTTTCTGTCCTTCTGGGATTCATCTAGATTTTCTGCTTCTTTACGAGTTTCTCAAACAGACATAGACATGCCTTAGCAAAGGTAACTTCCACATACTTTACTCTTATGATTTTGGGAGTCGTTGTTTATCAATGATTAATTGCCAATTAAATTTGACCTTGTGTTATTAAAAGTAGTACTAGAGACAAACTTTCTCTTGTCTTATGGATTGTTAGAGATAAGTAGAGGTGAGAAGACACTTTGTGGAATAAATCAGAAAATTCTTTTCATCTATTAAGTCATTTCTTACTATGACTCAAGATGTGGCTTTGGCCATTCCATAAATGAGCATGGAGTTCCTGTATGTACTCACATAAGTGTTTACATGAGTAAACCTAAGTGTTACAGTATCTGTTTCCTGTGCTGAATATAACTACCTTTCTGTGTCATACTTAATTGATAGAACAATGTTTGTATTTCAAATTTCTAATGAAAACATAATTTATAGAAATTATTATATACATTATATTCAACACATGTAAGGCTATTAAATTTATAGAGACGAGTTGGCAATATGGGTTGGTTGATAAATTACTTTATGTTCAAATATGAGGATCTAAGTTTAGATCCCCTTTACCCCACAAGTCAGTAGGGAAACATACCTGTAATCCTAACCCTGTGGAGGCAAAGACAAGAAGATCTTGGAACCCAGTAACCAGCTAATTTTGTCCAATCCAAGAACTCCTGTCTCAAACGTTGCATGTGAACCTAGAGGTACATACACACATAAATACATATACGTGTATGTGTCATGTACACATGCTCACTATTGTGACAGGAGCAGTGGGCTAAGCTCAGTCATTAAAGTGTTGAATGTGTCAACATGAGGACCTGTATTTGATCCCTAGTTCCCATGCGAAAAGCTGGATGTAGTAGCTGGTATATGTAATCCCAGGCTTGGGGAGGCAGAGTCAGATGGATCCCTGGGTCTCACTAGCCAACCAGCCCAGCCAGATTGATAATCCTTGGGTCCTTTTGCAAAAAAAAAAAAAAAAAAAGGATGGGGGAAGCTCCTGTGGTACCCATGAGTACTGATACCCACATACACAAATATAAACAGACACACATTGTGACTATATTAAATCTGCGAAATCAAAGACTTTCTTCACAACATCCACTTCATTGTGAAAGGTAAAAACAAAATAGGAAGTAAAATATTTTAGCCAGAAAATACATACTTTTACCTGCCCACAGAGATACCTATACAGGAGTCAGTAAAGAACCCAAAGTGTGTCTGGCTTAGCCATGTACAGACACACACACACTACTAGTGATAAATAAAAGTTAAAAAGTAATGAACCGTAAGTGGAATATTTATTGCTATTTTACATCTGAATGTATAATGGTAACTTATTTACAAAGCAATATTGCAGCACTCCAAGTGATTACAGTCTTAAACAAAGGCAAGGGAAGAGCCTTGTTCTCCTGCTCCGCACGAGTCTGAGGTTGTGCTTCTTGACTCACACATCAGCTGAGAAAGGAAAATACCCTTCTCTAGTATTGTCTCATCCACCTTACTTGTCCTCATATGTTCTTGCTATTTTTAGATGAGCCTGCTATCCCTGAGCAAAACCTGCCCAGATGAAGTATAGTATGGAGGAGTCTGGACCTGGAGGTCAAACTCAGTGTTGTTTTAATAGCCACTGCTAATTGATTTCTGTGTGACACAGAGTGATGATGGTTCCTTCCCTTAACTTTCTCTTTCTGTATGCACAATACTGAGAGTAGGGCCTAAGGGTCAAATGCATTATCTTGAACTAATAGCTATTAATAGTTGACAGGATTTTTTTCATTAGTCTTATATACAAAGGAATATATGCCTATCTCACATTCCAAGATCTGCTTTCTGAGTCTTATAGAAAATTGATTCAATCTTTGGAGTATGTAATTCCAACTACTTCATTTAAACATACAGGTTTGGGTTTTCAGGATAGGGAACTTTCTATAAGTAATGTTTAAAACTAAGCAGACCTTTTCATCATTTATTATAACCTACAGATATTGGGGGGTGGCTCGGTCTCTTTAAATAAGTATTATGAGCTCTGCGACAATACCAACCAACCAGAGCTCCAGGGTGTAAACCACCAGCCTGGGAGCACACATGGAGGGACCCATGGCTCCGGCTGTATATGCAGTGGAGGATGGCCTTGTCCGGCATTGGTGGGAGAGGAGGCCCTTGGTCCCCTGAAGGTGGGATGCCCCAGTGTGGGGGAATTCGCCGGCGGGGAGTTGGGTGGGTGGAGGCACACCTTCATAGAAGCAGGAGGAGGGGGGATGGGATAGGAGATTTCTGGGGGGGGGGGTGGAATAGGGAAAGGGGATCACATCTGAAATGTAAATAAATAAAATATTCAATAAAAAAAGTATTATGAGCTCTGTAGCTTGCCCTACAATTTAGTAATTTTGGTATTAGTAAGTTTCTCTGCAAAAGAGGTACAATGTCCGAAGCTCTGTGAAATTACCCTACCTGCTAACCTAACCTAAGATGTAGTCAAGAAGGCTTTGGACAAGTTGGACTTAGCAGCACTTATTTAAGCTATCAGAAAATTTGTAAATCAGGCAGCACTCAGAACAAGTTCTGAGAACCATACCCACTGCAGAAGCAGTAGTTCTCTAAAGGGAGCAGAAAGCAGAGCAGAAGCATCTTCTGATAGATAGCTGTCATAGAGGGAAGAGGTACAGGTCTTCTTGGGGGTAATGTGACAAATTGGCTCTTTTGGTTGGCTGAAAATTAGCTGGTTACTAAAAAGTATAGGCCTAAGGTATGTATAAGTTTGAATGGAAATGGACTTACACTTTGTTACTAGAAACCATAAGAAGTGATGGTGCCTTTGACTTATGGTGTCCTGCTTAGTTACTTCACAGGGTATACTTATGATTTGATTAATTTGTTGGTCTTATTTTTTATATTTAATTTACATTTATAAATTGTATTTTTATATTAAGCTACTGGATAACTGGGTTAAGATCTGTAACCACAGAAGGACCCCTCTCACAACAGATCTGAAATTTATTTCTATTACTTATACTGTTTATTAAACTTTAAATATACTACCCCTAGTTTGTTTCTTTGTTAAACAGACATAGCAATATAAGCCATACCAGATGTAAAAATAGTTTTCTTTATTTCACACATGGCCGTGTGGTAAAAATTGATAAAGCCAAGTGTGGGGTACATGCCAGCGCTTAAGAGGCAGAGGCAGAGCTCTGTGGGATGAGGCCAGCCTGTTCTTCAGAGTAAGCTCCGGGCCAGCCAGCCCACTACATAGTGACAATCCTGCCTCAAAAAAAAAAAAAAATGTTTTTGAGACCCTAAAAACATTAGGTTCATAGTAAAATCTCAACAAGAACTAGACATATTAGGTATGTTTTCATAACACAACCTACAATAAGTATTTACTTTTTGTTTCCTGTAAGTTTTTGTCTTAGGGTTTCCATTGCTGTGAAGAGACACCATGACTGAGGCAACTCTTGTAAAGGACAACATTTAGTTGGAACAGGCTTACAGTTTCAGAGGTTTAGTCCTTATCATGGCGGGAAGCATGGCCGTGTGCAGGCAGACATGGCAGTGAAGGAGGAGCTGAGAGTCCTATGTCTACACCCACAGGCAGCAGCAAGAGACTGTGTACCACACTGGCATAGCTTGAGCATTTATGGCCCCAAAGTCCCACCTCCACAGTGATACAGTTCCTCCAACAAGGCCACACCTCCTAATAGTGCCACTCCCTATGGCCAACCATTCACACACATCAGTCTGTGCAGGCTATAACTATTCAAACCGCCAACCACAGTTTTGTTTTACTTCCTTTTTATACATGAAGTCTAAGTCAACTGAGCCTCTCAACTTACCAGTTACTATATCTTGTTAAAGTATTATCTCCCTCACTCATTCTAATCCCAAATGTTCAGACTCGTCAGGATCAGGTTTCTATTTTCCTCTTATACTTTTTTTTTAGCATTTATTTATTTGTCATTGATTTACTTAGCATTTATTTAGCTTGTATGGATATATGTGTGGGAGTCAATTCTCTTTTCCCACCAGTCAGGCACCTGGGATCAAACTCAGGTTTTCAGACTTGATGACAAGCACCTGTACCTGCTGAGCCACACTCACCCGCCCCTTCTTTTTAACCCTTTACATGTGTCGTTGGCTCTCAATTTGGCTGCCACTCAGACTGCAAAGTTATGACAGCCCTGACTTCGTATGCTTTTCAGGATCTAATGAGCTTTTTAGTTTTTCTTAAGAGCTCTTACATGTTTTAGGATTCTTCCCGTGTGTGTTTTTGAATATTTGTGGAATTATGATCTCTAAGGCACCACGGCTCCAAAAATATTTCAGAATGTGTATGTTGAGACTTAACCTAACTCACATAGATTGTCTCCTATCAAGTTTCCCTGCATCCCTATGTTAATTAGAGTAGATTAAGAGTCTATAGTCACTCTGCTATAGCAAATGACAATGGTATTTTTTTATAAATGTAATTTTATTTTATTATGCTTGTGCACAGTGTGTGCATGTGTGTCTGTGTGATGCTGCCAGATCCCATGGACTGGAGTTACAGACAGTTGTAAGTTGCCATGTGGTTGCTGGGAAATGAACCTGGATCCTCTGGAAGAACAGCCAATGCTTCTAACAGCTGAGCATATCTCCAGCCTCTACAGTTTTATTATTAAACATATCCCTATGGAAAAAAGAGATAAAATTAACTTCTTTGTCTCCATGTGCATGCATATGCCTGTGAATATTATGCACACAATTTCTTTCTTTCTCTTTGTTTTCTTTATTCTTCTCTCATACAATGCATCCAACCACAGCCCCCTCTCTCTTCACTCTCCCAGTTCCCAGCCCCTGACCTTCCCTCTCTCCCAGATCTACCGCTTCCCCGTTTCCTTTGAAAAAGGGGCAGGCCTCCCAGAGGTATCAAGCACACATAATATAGTAAGATACAAGAAGAGTAGGCACAAACCCCATATCGAGGCTGAACAAGGCAACCCAATAGGAGGAAAGGAGTTCCAAGAGCATGCAGAAATGAGAGACACCCCATTCCCACTATTAGAAATCCCACAAAAACCCCAAGCTTAACAACCACACTGTGTATACAGAAGACCTAGTGCAGACCCATACATGCTCTGTGCTTGCCACTTCATAGTCTATGCGAGCCACTGTGTTCCCTGCTTAGTTGATTCTGTGGGCCATGTTCTTTTGGTGCCCTGACTCTTCTGGCACCGACAGTCCTTCCCTTGTCCCATGGGGTTCCTCAAGCTCCACCCAGTGCTAGGCTGTGCCTCTCTTCATCTGCTCCCATCAGCTGCAAAAGGAAGCCTCTCGGGATGACAACGGGGCCAGGTGCCAGTATATGAGTATAGCAGAATATCATTAGCAGTCATTTCATTGGCTTGGGTTTTTGTTGTTGTTGTTGTTCTTGGTGGTGGTGGTGGTGGTGGTAGTGGTTTTTTCCTATCATGTTTGGGTCTACCTTAGGTTTCTGGGCTATCCAGCTTCCAGTTCTTGGCCATCTAGGCAGTGTCAGGCACAGGTTCTTAGATCAGTGTTGGTTGGCCATTCCCACAAGCTCTGAGCTACCATTGTCCCAGCACATCTTGCAGGCAGGGCAGGTTATAGTTTAAAGGTTTTGTGGCTTGGTTGATGTCCCAGTCCCACCACTGGAAGCCTTGCCTAGTTACAGAAGATGTCTTGTTCAGTGTCCATATCCCCATTATTAGGAGTCCTTGCTAGATCTCCCTCATAAGTGTACCAGGAGGTTTCCACTGCACTAGGTTTTCATATCACTCCCTAAATGCCCTATAATTCCAGCTGTCTCTCTCCATACTCTCTCCCTCGGTTTCCCCTTCCTCCACTTGATCCCTCCTGTCTCATCCCCATCTGCTTCCAAGACATCTGCAAAATCTATCCTATTTTCCCTCCGCAGGGAGACCCATGCTTCCCTCCTTGAGCCCTCTGATACTTAGCCTGAGTCTGTGGGTTGCAGTGATCATGCACATGCTTTCCCTCTGTGCATCACACAATGTATTGTTTACTGACTACCAGATAATATAAATTACTGCCTTTAGAACATCTTTAAGCAAAAAATTAGTATAGAAATGATATCATTAGTTCTAATAATTGACTGAGATAAGACTACCAGTGACATATGATACCAATCTTACAAGTTTAAATAAAATTTAACATAGTGAAACTACAGGTTTTTGTGTTGTCAGAATGTATGCTGTGTTGGGGTCTCATCTTTTATACACTTAAACTGCTTATTTTATAAACATTCTCTTCTGAGAAATAGCAATATATATAGTTTATGTATCTCTGTGGCTACATTTCAATTCCATGATGTTATTGTGTCGAGGATTCTCAGGACTTGGCTATGACCTTTTAATGAGAACTCCCATAGACAGCTTACTAAAAACCTGTAAGTGTTTATGAGAGATCATCTTACTAGAAATCAGGCAGGATTGCATAAACTCAGCCCTATTCTCTGATATCTGAAGCTGGAGTCTCCTTTCTGCTGGTGGGTGTGTCTTCGTCTTCAGTAGGGAGGTAGAGTGTATCATAGGGTACTCCTCCTATTAATGTCTTATTCATAAAGTTTAATTTCGGGATGAAATATTTGTTGTTGTTTTAAAGCATCATTGCTTCCAAATTCTGTTTCTACTTTCATTTCCTTTGATTAAGTAGAAACTTTAAACTCAAGGATTATTGCTAATGGTGAAAAACTAAAGAAAAAGGTTGAGCCCCAATTTGGATTTTCAGGTGTCCTTCTAACCCTGAGCTATGTGGGAAGCTCATGTAGCATTGTCCTCCTCGGGATCTCTTTCACTGCAGGCCTGGAAATTGTTGCAATGTGCTGCCAAACTCCATAACTACAGTAGTCAATAAATTCCTGCCTTTCGCTTATGAGTATTTTGTTTCTAAATGTTTCTTCATATAATTTTTAAATTAAAAATATTAACACATTTTTTATAATGAAAAAGTGTTAGAAACTCATCTTAATCCACCAGTTTAAAAGCAAGAATTCTATAAGTTGAACATAGAAAATAATTTGTGAAGAAATGTCTAAAGTTACTCAGCAGCGTCCTGTGTTCTAAGGCTAGGAAAATGGCTGAGTGGATTAAAGTGCCTGGTCTGTAAGCATGAGGGCCTGAGTTCGAATCTCCAACACCCATGTTGAAAGCTGGACGTGGTTGCTCATAACTGTAAACCCCAGCATAGGGTGGGGCTGAATTTCAAGAGTCAGCTTCTCTAAGACAGCAAGCCCCCATTTCAGAGAGAAACCCGGTCTCTTCTAGTAAGGTGGAGAGCTCTATAGAGGAACATATGCAAAGGCCTGCTCTGGTGCCTGTGTCTGCACAGGTGTATACACACACACACACACACACACACACCCCAAAAGCCCATGTTTTTATTATCCTCTATAGCTAAGAATAAATGATTTTAATGAAAACCAAGTGAAATTTAAGGATAGAATAATTGAATACAGTTCTCAGGGTCTGTCTCAGCAAATGAAACTGCTCTTTGAGAAGATCTAATAAAATAGGAAGGCAGATCTTTCCTTCTGATGCTAGAGTGGAGATGAAATAGCTATGAGAACAGGTCAGTCTGAGGCCCGATGGCTAGGATTGTTTATGTGTGACCTTTCAACAAAGTAAAGGAGGTAATAATCTAATGTCCTAAGGTACTTTTAAGTATTGAATAAGTTTTATATGTATATATATACTTATACATGTGTTTGTCATAAATGTTTGTAATTTAAATGTATATCATTGTGTTTTAGCATGTACCAAGTGCATTATAAACATTGGATTTCATTTTATTGTATAGCATGTAGTTTATGAAGCATCTGCTATATCAGAAATTTACTGATTTAAAGTAATTAAGGACTTTTATATACAAACATTTGAGGAGTCCTTATACCATAGATTGAGAGCACTGTTTGCATTGTTAGTAAAGTCATTCTGCTGTCTCATTTTCATTTCTGAGACAGAAAAAATAGATTCCTGATAAATGTATTCTATCACTATGGCAGCCTATAAAATTTTATCTTAATAATATTGATGGAAAAAATACCAACTAATTTAAAGTAATTACTATTTTAGTAAGCTTATTGATCTCTGCTTTTTGTAGTTATTGTTTTGGTTGTTATTATTAATGTAATTTTCAAATTATTATTAAAATACAGTCTACTTTTTTAGTAAAAAAATATTTTTCCATTTCCTCCTAATTTTAGTTATGAGTCCTGGCTAGCAGAAGACAATATCTGGACATAAGTATTTTTCCATGAGACAGGAGCTCTAGGTAGACCTGCTATGTAAACCAAGCTGGCCTTGAACTCACAGAAATCCACTTGCTTCTGCCTCCCAAGTGCTGAGATTAAAGGCAGTGCACCACTAAACCCAGCATTTTGAAACATTTTTAATGTATGGTAACTTTGCAGATCTGAGGCCAGGTCTACCCATGTTTATATATATACAGACAACTACAAAAGAGATCATTTGCTTTATATGTGCTTTCTTGTAAATATTAGTATAAAATATGTATTTGTGGACTTATGTAGGATCTGAATATCTAATGAAAGACATTCAGCTTGAAAAAAATCTACTTTTCTTAGTCTACTTCCACTTTCATTAGTAAATGATTCTCAATTCTGGTTTTACATGAACTGCAAAGGACACCAAACCTGAATATATCTTTTTGTTAGCCTTATCCTGAAAACTAAATCTGAGGAAAGGTTAATAATAAGCTTGTCTTAACCTTTAACTTCTAACTGAAATATCCTCTGATATAATTAATCTAAGCAATTAGCATAATACAAAGGGTTTTAAAACACCAATTGGATCAGGGATGGGGATTAATTATCCTGATTAAAACAATAATTATTTGATAGTCAAAAATTTTAAACTTTTACATTTCAGTAATTTGTAATAATTGTTTTTGTTGAATATCAGCTGTCAGTGAATATTTCAAGGCACTACGGAATCTTGAAGTACTCGAAATGATAGGTCATTATTAAATTATGCCACTTGTTTCTTTATTGGTAGTATTCCTTAGGTTTTCTGCTCCTACTTTAAAATTATAATAACCTAAATAGAAGTTCCTATTTTAATTGTCTGGATAATAAATAATCAATTTGATAATGTTGATTTGTTTGAAAAATTATTCTTTTCTATTTTTCAATGAACAAACTAGAGAAGTTTCTAAAATAGGTAAGGAGAAAAGTATAATGGAAACCACATAGAAACCATGATAAAGGCAAAATTTAGGGAAGACATTAGAAAATTAGTCACAATTTTAATGCATTATAAACCATTGAAGTCTATCAAAAGATATTCTCTTTTGTAAGAAGAAATTGCAATATTTTTTTATCCTTATTTTCAGTAAAAGTTACCAAAGCCTTGACCAGTTATCAGCAGAAGTTAGCCTTTCTCAGGCCTCATTGGACCCCAGCCACTCACAAGAAGGAGATGGAAAGCAAGACTCATTGAACTTCATCGGTGAAGGTAGTATGCTGGCTGGTTTTACATCCACTTGACACAAGCTAAAGTCATTTGAGGGGAGGGAACCACAGTAAGAAAAGGCTTCTGTAGGTGTGGGCACTGGGCAAGCCTACGAGGCATTTTCTGAATTAATGATTGATGGGGAGGGCCCAGGCCATTGTGGGTGGTAGCATCCTGAGCTAGTAGTCCTGGGTTCTATAAGAAAACAGGCTGAGCAAGCCATGGGAAGCAAGCCAGTAAGCAGCACCCCTCCATGGCCTCTGCATCAGCTTCTGTCTCCAGTCCTACCCTGTTTTGAGTTACTGCCTTGACTTCCTTCAAGAATCAACTATGATATGGAAGTGTAAGCTGAATAAACCCTTTCCTCTCCAGCTTGTTTTTGGTTATGGCGTTTCATCATAGCAATAATTACCCTACCTAAGACAGTAAGGAAATGACTTTGGTACGTGTGAGTAATTTAACATCTCTGCTCTTTAAGAACAAAACGTTCTTATGTAGCTCACACTGGCTTTAAGCTTGTAACCCTTTTAACTCTGGCTCTGGAGTCTGGGATTACAGATATGTCCCTCATATGTACACACATGCACATATTCAAATAGATAAACATTAAGAATAATTAAGTTTTATTTATTCTTAATAAGTTGTGTTCATGACATTTCATACGTGTTTTAATGCATTCTGGTTTCTTCTTCAGCCTCTCATTTCCCTCCCATACCTGAAAACCCCTCCTCTTCCTCACAGATCTTTTCCTCATATTCATTAGTAGTCTTGTTTGCTTTGTGTCCCACAGTGTTTAACTTGGGTGGTCTGTGTGATCCCATGTTTACAACTATTCATCAGGGCCTGGTGTGCTCACCAGGGGCTATACATCTGGATGCTATGCCCTCCCACTCTCCTAGAATCTGTTAGTTGCCAATAGATCAGCAATAAGTGGTAGGGCCTGTGAGCTCCTTCCTCACTATGACTGTTAGGAAGCCCATTGTTGTGTGAGCCCAGTGGGAGTAAGCACAGTTGCTCAGAGCTTATGATTGCTCAGACCATGTTTGTGATTCATTAAAAGTTGGCATTTCACAGGCTTTTTGGTTCTTACATGTTTTCTGGTCTCCCTTCTGAAAATGTTACAAAGGTGGTGATATAAATGTCTCAGTCAGAGCTGAGCCCTTACTTCTTTTTATTCTCAACATCTTGTGTTGTTAAGGATCTCTGCATTGCTTCCATTCACCATAAGGAGGGTGTCTCTCATTGAGCCTGAGAGTAGCATTTGCTAGTCTCTCCAGAGTAGACTATATATGGTAGAAAATTGTAAGTGTCTAATTATTTCAGTATTTACTTCTGAGTATGCCGTTATTTTGAACTGTATTATAAGCCAAATCATTTTCTCAATTTCTTTTTTTTTTTTTTTAGTTTAATTGCTTCTTTTAGATTTTAAGCATACATTTTTTTTAATTGCCTTTTCTCTTGTCTACCTGTAAAAAAAGTAATAAAAGTAAGTTTAGTTGCTCATTGTAGTCTCAGAATTTTTTATTTTATCTTTTAAGACAGGGTTTCATGTAACTGAGGCTGCTGAGAACTTAGTGTCCCTCAGGCAGGTCATGAGTATATAATTCCCCAACTTCTTCCTGCTCAGCTCTTCACTGGAGATGTTGAATAGAAAGTGAAAACCAACTCTTGGAAGTTGCTTTTTCACACACTCTGTGGCACACACACCAGAAATAAAACTACCAAACAAAGCTATAATTAAAACACAGATCCTAATACTCAGGGGACTATAAATGTTCAACAAGTGAGTAATGTCTTATCAGGGTAAGTTTAATTCTAGTGTACTTCTTAATGTAAGTACAGGATTCTCGTATTCTCTCTGGTTTGACCACAGTTACTGTTATTTAATTGAGTATCGTTTTCTCTTTATTGGGTGACAAAGTGTGACTATATTCTCAAAAAGCACATGCTTTTTTAATTCCTGTTTGGGAGGTAGAAGTAGGAGGATCTCTGAATTGAGGCCAGCCTGATCTACATAGTGAGCTCCAGAATACCCAGGGTGTTATAAAAAGACCTATCTCAATAAGAACGTTAGTATATAAAAGGTAAACTTTACATTTTTGCTCGAAAATACATTATCTCAAACTACCATAACAAGAAGCTTTAAGAGAAACATAAATAACTAATGTTTTTAAAGGAGATATTAGAAGCTGCAGCAAGGTAAAATAGGTTCAGCCAATACCAGAAAAGTTATGGGAATTTTGCCTGTTTGGGGTTTTTTTTTTTTTGGTTATTTGGGTTTCTTTTTTTTTTTGTCTTGCTGTGATTCATTAAGGCTGTTACTTTTGTGTGCTTTTATCTCAATTTCTAGGTAAAGAAGATACTCCCTCACTTCTTGGTCTTTGTGGGTCACTAACATCAGTAGCAAGTTACAAGTCCCTAACAAGCCTAAAATCCAATGACTGCCTTGCAAGCCCCACCACGGAGATAACAAGCCCAGGCCTGACGCCATCCTGAAAGACTATGTGAAAACCCAAAGTTTCTGTATTGTAAATATTCTGTTTACATAAGTTTGGATGCTGGGGAGATCTTTGAAATTTTATATTCTGGTACATGCGTGACATTTTGTTGTTTGGAGATTTCAGTCCAGCCCATGTAAAGTTCTGAGGGAAAAGCATAGTAGTCCCGTATTTTTCTTTTTAAAATATTACATTTGTCACTGAGGATGTTTAAAGTTGAATAGGCTTTAAAAATCTTACAAAGATTGTCTGAATTCATTATAAATTGTACATAGTTGTTATTCAACTGATTTTTTATATTTGTTTAAATGCATCTTGGTGTCTAGAGACCAGGTCCAGGTTTTATTCCAGAGACTTAAGCTTAGCAGTTTCTTTCACTCCTTTATTTGGTGGTTAAATTTGCACAAAAGGCAACTAGCTAATTCCACTAAGTACTTCCTGCAGTCCGATGTCTGTAACATGTGGTAAGGGCAAGTCCCAGCCGCAACCAGCAGCTCTGTAAGCTTTCCTTTATCATTTGGTACCAACTTTTAGATCTCATAAATTTTGTAGAAATGTGCCTTTTTAGGCGGTTGCTGACTTAATTGGTAAGGTATGGAGGAAGAGCATTTTATATATAAGAAAACGAATGCATTTCTTAGACTTATTTTCCCAGGTGTGCCTAAGACATTGGAAACATTTCAAACTACAGAACAAATGTTGGCAAGGTGTTGCTAACATCAGAAGTTTTCATTTTAATTAGTGATTCGAGAACTTTAAAAGAAAAACTCCTGAGTGACCAGGCTATCTGACTGGATCTGTGTCTGCGCTACTGTGCTGTTTTCCATGTGTGCAACACTGAGTTACATACCACCGTTTCACAGCCATTACCACTATGCCGTGAGTTCTCACTGTTCAAACTGGTTTTAGTGTTTAAAATGCTACACTTCTACAGAAAAACAGATTTCTTTAAATAGCTGTGTTTCACATAGTTTTACAGTTTTGAAACAGCTACACATGTCTCTAAAAATTCCACCATATTGAAAATGAACATGTATGAAGTTATAGTGAGGCATAGGAGGAAAACATGTGTGCCAAAGATGTTTCCTATGCTGTTTCATGAAGGAGCCACAGTGCTCACGCTTGTCTGTCGGTTTTTATGTTTAAACCTAGCAGCTGTGGCATGTAGGAAGTGCATCCTTCACTCCTGAAAGGCTTCCTGGGAGAGCTGAACTCACACGTTCACTCCTTGCGTCCAAAGTGTAGGGGTGGGAGGTTCTCGGAAATGCTTGGAGCTTAGTCTCATGGTGTGGAATCAATGGATAGTAACATGGCCAGTGTCACTTGTGAGGCAGTGCAGACACTAATCTCTCGGGCAGAGGAGGCCTGGAAGGTCGACATAGACATTGCATTGGATGGCTCAGAACACATTGACGCTTTCTTCCTGTAGCTGACGTATTAGAGCAGAGCACCTCCATCTGCTCTGAACCATGTACACCGTACTAAGAGTACAGTGGCCAAAGCCACTGTTAAGTAGTGTCAGGAATAGCAAATGAAGACAGCAGGCCTGCAGGAGGCTGCATCAGGACTTTCGCAGTCATGAGAGCATTGGGAATTTAGGCTGGTCGTGGGCACACCTCGACTTTCCTAAGAACTATCAAAGTGTTTACTGCTCTGTCACCATGGCTAGCTCTCACCTGTCATTTATGATTTTTTTTCAGATATAAAACCTTGGTAAGATTTTTTCATACATTTTTATAAAGTAGAAGGGAATACAAGATTGCCCAGTTGGTACACTTTTTCAGCTCTGTCCAATAGAAACACTATTTTGTGACATATTCCTGCTGCAACGGCAGACTGAGACCTGACACCCCGAGGGCCATGGCTTTCCCTCCATTCTTGGAGCTCTTGATGGAAAGTTCACCTGCTACTGTGGAGCCCAAGTTTCTCCAGTTCATCTCCAGCTGGATGCATTTTGTGATGCTTGCATGAGTGAGCAGCGTCTCGGGCTTTAATTTTCAGTGACACTGTTTATTTTTCAGAACCCCACAAAGAATGCTGGCTTATGTCTATCTTTCCATCTGTATTTTGTTGCCTTGATGTACTACATTTGTTGCATGTATATTAAAGATTTTTTTTAACCATACAGTACTGGTCTTTTTCTCTGACAAAGATAGTTACCTGATTCAAGTGTTCACTGAAATTCTATTTCAGCAAATAGAGTAAATAGTGGGGACTATTTAAACCCAATACACTAATGAATATGATTGGAGAAAACCCTTTTATTGAGGTCAAATATTATATGACTTTTAAAATACTCTTTATAGACCACATGACATTTTGAGACTTACTGTGTCTAAGACAGTGGTCCCATGTAATTGAGAGAAGTTGAAAAATTCCCATCCCTTAGTGACATCACAACTCTTCTAATATGAAGCTGACAAAAATTCTGATATATTCTAAATTTCTTATAATTCAAGAACTAAAGGGTAGAGGAAAAGATAAAAAAGTTAAATCAACCAGTAGTTTACAGGCAAAACCCCAACACAATTATAGTCATGGGCCTGGAAATATGTTGACATGTTGCCATCATGTGGCCGTATAATGTAATTAAAATTTGGGTTTCCCTGTTTTAGTAAAGATAGGGTTAAAAATTCACTGACTATAAGACAGATTTCTCCTATATTTCTTTATTCATTTTTTAGACCTTTCCAGAAGCATCAGAACTGACATGCTATGGACTTGGGGATACCTTCCAAAGAGCCCTTCTCATTACAGAATGGATTAGTCTGTATATGAGTCTACACGAGTGCATTTCCTGACTCCCCCCACTGTGTGTCATAACGTGGATACAGGCAAGGCAGAGAGAAGCTGATTTTTTTTTCTATGAAACTCAGGCCTAAACTGTGTGTAAATAAGCCATTTTCCTCGTACCAAGAAGGAGGCAGTGGACCTCAGAGTCTGGTGACATGCTTTAGCAGTCTGGCAAAGTGTTCTTTCTGCAATAGGAATTATAAATCAAATTATATTTTCCTGAATTCAGTTTGCAAGTCTTTTCTGCAGATTTTTTGGTTTATGTTCATTAAGGAGACTGCACTACATTTTTCTTTTTTGTTGTGTCTTCATGAAGTTTTGGTATCAGGATGATTATGGCTTCATAAAATGAGTTTAGTAGTGTTTTGTCTTTTACTATTTTATGGAAAAGTTTGAGATGCCTTATGTTAGTTAGATCTCGTAGAGTTTAGTAATCAATAGCTTCTAAAAATTCATACAAATATTGTTTGAATCCATTATAAAGTGCACATAATTGTTATTCTTTGTGAGTCTCACATCACGCACCCCAGTCCCACTCATCTCCCCATCCACTAGTCCTGCCTTCTGCCCTGCAGCTCCACGCCTGGCAAGCAATGACTTCCAAAAGTAAGAAATCCTATTAATAAACAAAACCCACAATATTGGCTAAGAGTTTGCATATTGATAAAAATAATTATGTCCAGTCATGGTTCCTCTTATTTCTAATAATATAGAGGGTTTGTCATTCGTCAATTGAGAGCACATTCCATATTACCCTGTTTTCTGGATGAAAATAGCAAGACCAAACTAATGGAGATGGCTGGGTATTCCTTTATTTTTTTTTTTTTTTTTTACACTGGCTTTATTTTTATTATTATTTTTTTTTAATCTTTCCCCCTTTTGAGATAGGGTATTGCTATGTAGCTCAGGCTGGCCTGATTTCTTGTTATGCTGAGAAAGCTGGCCTTGAAGTTGAGGCAATTATTTTGTTTCAACCTCCCAAGGGCTAGGTATCGCAAGTGTTTTTTTCACCAAGCCTGTTTTAATTTTGATTCTTTGCAAAATTCAAATCCTCCAGTGTTGCTTCTTCCTTCTAATTGTGTGTTTGTGTGTCTGAGTGCATGCACGTGCTCTTGTGTGTGTGCATGGGTATGTGGATGCCAGAGGCCAAACATGGCTGTCATTCCTCAGGATTGCTTTCTGAGGCAGCGTCTCTCATTGGTCTCGAACCTGCTGATTCAGCAGGACAGCCGGTGAGAGCCAGGGCTCTGCCTGTCTCCGCCTCTCTAGCACTGAGCTTTTTTGTGAATTTTTGGGTATTCCTTTATAATTAAAAGATTAACAGGGTAATTACACATTTCTTCTTGAAGTTCATCTAACTATTTTCACCGTAAAATCAGTTTTTATGAGCTGGACCGACAAATTGCATGAGCCTATAATCTCAGCACTGAGAAGCAAAGGAGAGGCATCATGAGGCTAAACCCATTCTGGGCCATCATAGAGCAAGCCTTTGTCTTCGGTAATTAAATATAAATAAATAAAAGTTAGTTTTACTTTATTAAAAATCTTTTATTAAAGAATTAAACTTGATAAGTTTATTTTACCTTTGATAATTTAAATGAAGAATCCCATTGTTTTAGTTTGAAAAAATAATCTGTTTTAGTTTTAGTATAGTAAAATAAAAGTGTGTCATTGATCCTTTTGTTTTTGCAAAGGAACTTTACACTTATTCCTAATACCTTAAAAAAGATTTTAATTAAAACAGTAAGACAACAAATAAAAAGTTGTGTTCAAAGCTATATAAATGGCTCAGTGGTTAAGAGCACTGGCTGCTCTTCCAGGGTACCCAGGTTCAATTCCCAACACCTACATGGTGGCTCACAGCTGTCTATAACTTCAATGCCAGGTGACCCAAGGTCTTTTTCTGGCCTCCATAAGCATTAAGCACAGATGTGGTACAGAGACATACATGCAAACTAAACATCCATACACATAAAATGAAATAAACATTTTAAAATGTATCCATTGATAAAAATGGACCATTTTTGATTGATAAGAGTTGGACTGTTTCCTTGAGTTTAGAAGTTTCAGATTTACCTTGAAGGAACAGAGCTGTATCCTCCAGATTGTTTTAAGCTGTCTCCAAGATTCCTTTGCGTAAAACTACATTAGATCTCCCCAAACAAACAAACAATTCTTGTTGCAGAAGCTGTAGTGTGTAGCAGTGTATCCCAAAGTACACTCTTGTCTATAGACAGTTTTACTTGCAAATGTTCTTTGCAGTGTGTCCATTGGTCTGGCTCCAGGCCCCTGGCTTCTGCTACACTATCAATACTGGATCCTCCCTAAGACTCCTCTGGGTTATCCTGTAGTTGCCCTGTGTCATGGGGATCCTGTAGTTTTGAATCTGTGAGACTGGCCCCTTCACACTCTCCAGCAGTTCACAGATGGGGTAGATGTTGGGGAGTGTCCTGGATTTGGGCCTGGGTTGTAGCTGAGGTTGGTCAGCACACCAGCTCCCCAACACCAAAACCCCCATGGGAGAGCTCTATGGCACCTATGATCCTGCAAACCGGGACAGCTCTACTGTGCTCACCAGATGGAGGGCCTGCTCTCCTGAGTGTTAGTGAGGGGCAGGGACAGCTCTCATGACCTTGGGGCCAGCTGTCCCATCTTCCAGAGCTGGTCAGGGGTGAGGTGGGGGAGGGCATGTCTACCTTACCACACCACCACACATTAGACAAGTTGCCAGGCCAGCTCTTCCACGCTCACACCCCCAGGAACACCTCACTCACAACCCCCCTACAGCCAGGGCAAGCTCTGCTATGCTGCCTGGGCAAGATGTAAGGCCCATTCTCCTGAGTACTGCAGTTGGACACTGGATATCAGCCTGGCCTTTGGTGGTAACAGACCCCTGCTATTGCAGGGCCATGAATCAAGACATGGTCCTGGGTGGCATCACTGGCCACCCTCAGGCTGCTCCTCACCACTCTCAACTCAATGATTCCACCTCCCTTCATTGTACAAGCATCCCTCTTCCTCTCCATCTCTCCACCACTTACTTGCTCATCTTAATGATGCCTGGGGCCTCTGGTGTCTGTCATCATCTCAGGAGTGTTATGTCCCACCCATGCACTGGGCAGGAATTGTCTGAGGCGTGGATTACACAGCCAGGCCTGAGTGGCACCAAGCTGGAGGGTCATCTCAGGATTGCTCTGTAGCCTGGGCTGCATGACACTGGATGGAGGTCTTCTCAGGTGTGGTCTGCCTGCCTGGGCAGCATGGTGCCCGGCTGACTCAACTTGCTTTTTTTATGTGTGTTCTGCATCTTGGTGTCCAGAGACAGGGTCCAGGTTTTATTCTAGAGTCTTAAGCTTAGTGTTTTCTTTCACTCCATTATTCAGTGCTTAAAGTTTCACAAAAGACAACTAACTAATATCATTAAGTATTTTCTAAGTTCTTATGTCTATGTGATATATTTGAACAAGAAAAGGCTGGATTTGCCTTTTTTTAATCTAGATGTTTTTATTACTGTATCAACTCTATTAATTGTTATATAACTATTTGTTTCATCTTGAATTAATTTTTGTAGGTCATATACATCTAAACATTCATCCATTTATTTTAGATCATTTCAGTTTAGCAGAATATTTTTATTCTTAAGTTATTTTTAAGATAACTTGTAGTAATTTTTTGTTTCACTTATATCTATCATGATGGTTCTCTTCATCTCTATTAACCTTTATTGTCTTTATTAATCTGGGTCTTTAATTCTTTTGGCAAATTTAGTTAGTCTTACTTAATTGGTCAAATAACCTTGTAATTTTTGTAATTTTTGATTTTCATTTCATTAATTTCTGCCTGTTTTAATTATTTCTTTCAAACTGATTTTCAGTTTGGCCTTTCTGGTTTTTCCAAGTCCCTCGGTATGTCTTTGTGTTTGATGTTGTTTTTTTATTTTCTTTTATTTCTGTAAATTACCAATCTCTGCATCGACCAACCAATCTATCATTTAGTGGTGTCATTCCATCTCCCTGAGTTTGTGGCTATTCTGTAGTTCCTCTTGCTATTGATCTGCAGTTTTAGTTCAGTATGGTCAGATAGAATACAGAGCTTTCTCAGTTTCCCTCTATTTATTAAGACACACTTTTTGTCCTAATATATTATCTATTTTAGATAAAGTTCTGTGGGCTACTAAGAAAAATGGGTACTATTCAGTGTTCATGTGGAATGTTAGATAGATCTGTTAAATCCATGATGTGCAAGCTCATTTAATTCATATGTTCTGTTTACATTTTGCTTGGATGATCTATCAGTTAATTAGAATGGGCTATCACCATCTCCCACTATTACGCAGCTGACCTTACCATTGCTGGTATCTTGTTTGATGAAATTAGAGGGACACACACTTGCTGTGTAGATGTTTAGAATTGTAATGTCTTTTTGGTGGATTATTCACTTAATCATTAAGAAGTGACCTTCTTTATCTCTTCCAACTAGTTTTGGTTTAAAGTCTATTTTGTCAGATATTAAAACAGTGTCTCCATTACTACTACTTCCATTTGCCTGGAATACATTTTCTACCCTGTCCCCATAAGATAGCATCTGCTTTATCTGTCTTTTATGATCAAGTAAGGTTCATGAACACACACAAGGATGGGGTTTGCATTTTAATCTGTGTCTTTTCGGTGGGTGAATTGAGACTATTTGTTTGTTTGTTTGTTGTTTGTTTCAAGATAGGGATTTTCTATGTATCTCTGCCTTGAAACTTGCTCTGTAGACCAGGCTGGCCTTGAACTCACAGAGATCCTCCTGCCTCCGCTTCCCAAGTGCTGGGATTAAAGGCGTGGGCCACCACTGCCCAGCTGAGACCATTAATATTTAAAGAAACTGTTAAGTGATACATATTTATGTCCTGTCATCTTGTTGATTTTGTAGAATCTGCTGTTTCTATTCCTCATAAGGTTCCAATATTGATAATGTAACAGAAGCCAGACGGCTGCAACCAAACCAATGACTCATTGCAATGAACATTTGCACGAAGTGTGGAGTAAAAGTTATACTATGTGACACATTGGGACACACTACAGCTTCCACAAGATTTTTTTTTTTCTTTTTGGGGGAGGTTGCTAGGGCAGAGGGTGGATATGAAGGGGCAGGGAGATGAGTGAGATTGGAGTACATGATGTAAAATTCACAAAGAATCAATTAAAGGTTTAAGAAAGAAAGCAGCTGAGCAAGCCACGAGGAGCAGAGCAATAAGCAGCATTCCTCTATGGCTTCTTTCTCAGTTCCTGCCCTGGCTTCCCCTCATGATGGGCAATGATTGGTATGTGTAAGCCATATGAACCCCTTTTCTCTGCAATTTGCTTTTGGTCAAGCTGTTATATCACAGCAATAATAAGCAATCTAGAACAACTTTGGATCTGCAATATCCCAACTCATCACAGTCAAAAAGTTCTAACCAGCCTTGTAGAATCTCTAACAGGTGTGGCTTTTTTCTGGTGCCCATTGCTCTTCTTTTTTAAGTGTGTGTGTGTGTGTGTGTGTGTGTGTGTGTGTGTGTGTGTGTGTATGTACGCATGCACATGCTATACATGTTCACGCATGTGAGACTTGTATGTGCAGGTGCATGGACACATTGGGTGCTGTACTGGTTACATTTCTTACTGTGATAAACATGATGTTCAAGATAATTTACAGAAGGAGTTTACTTGATCTACAGCTTTCAAGGGTTAGAGTCCTTGGCAGTAGAGTCAGGGTGACAGCCAGCAGGCATGACAGTTGGAGCAGCAGCTGGGAATTCACATCCTAAACCACATACACAAAGCAGACAGAGAAAACTAGGAAAGCCATGAGTTTTTAAATCCTCAAACCTTAACCCCCAGTGACATATTTCCTCCACAAGACCACATCTCCTAAACCTACCCAGCCAATGCCAACTGGGAACCAAGTATTCCAATGTCTGAGGCTATAGGGAATATTTACCATTCAAACTACCACGAGTGTCTTCCTTAATTCCTTAATTACTCTCTACTTCCTTGAGTCAGGACTTTTTGATGAGTCATAAGCTTGTTCATTGTAGATAGTCTAGCTAGGATTGTCCCAAGGATTCTCTGGCTGTGCCTCCATGTACTTGGGTTGTAGTTACAGGGTTTGCTCCTCCCTCACACGTGTGTGGTGCCCACTTCATCTACTGAACCATCCCCCTGTCCCACAACTCCTCTTTAGCTGGCATATTAGAATGGTGGCCTAAACACGTACCTGAAGGGGATGCCCTAGATGAAGGCAGGGCTTTGGCCCTAAAATTCTGGGCATTCCATCACACCATCATAGACAACTGCTCTCATCTGGGGTGGGTAATTTGTCTTGTGATGGTGATAGTTTCATGGGAATGTTCGTAAAGGTGTTTCTGGAATCCAGGGTGTCTTCAGGTTTAGGACAATATGTGAGACACTGAACTTTCAGGCACCTTTTGGAGTCTGAACTAAGGCACTATAGAAATTGAAATCGAGACAGCTAAAGAAGAGATCTACAGAAATGCCAGGATTTTATCCTGCTTTTAGTTAACTTCTGGGACCAACTGAGGAGTCAGTGCCTTCAAGCAAAACCAGTGTCTGTGTACAGTGGTCTGCTGGCCTTCCTGGCCTGCCTCGGCTTCCATGACCGGTTTCTATGTCCTGTGCTAATCTGCTCTTTAGCCCATTTATGTGGCTCTCCTGGTTCAGAATCTGGAAACCTACTTATCTATAAAGATAAAGGTCTCAGGTAAAGCAGGAAGATGTTTTCTTTTCGATGTTCCGTTGGAGCTTTGTGTGTACTAATGATAGAAATCTAATAATCCACAAGCTGTGGGCATGGTGACACTGGCCTATAATCCTCCAAACTGATAGGCTGAAACAAGCTGATATCTAGTTCTAGGCAGTCCTAAGCTAAGTAAGCATGTCCAAAAAGAAAAGGGGAAGTGTTTAGATCGCTGGACTCTACTTTAAGCCACTTCACATTATATAAAGCAGTGATTTGTCTGGCTGTGTTACCACAAGAGACTCCTTCTACATGCATCCTTTGATTCCATTTGTGGGGACGGTAACTACAGCCCTGGGTAGACCCGGAACTGCACCATCTGTCATGTGTCACCCAGCCAGAAAGATGAAAATTGTAAGGAATAACTGTAAGTTTCTTGAGGAGAATTGAAACTATAGGGACATCTGGTCATATTAAAATTATATCATGGAAACCAGGCCCAAGAATTTACCACTGTTGCGAGCCCTGACTCTTATCTGTCAGGAGCAGGTTGTGATAAGGGGTTAGAATCCCCTTGAGGAGAGAAGGGACAGGTTCTTCTCCGCTCAGGGATCATATGCTAGATTTGACTGTGAGATCATCAGCTCCTCAAGAGGGAAGAGAGACAGAAGACAAAGACAGAGGTTTTGGAATTCAGTTACTCTTTAATGATACACAGTAAACAATATATTATTACCAATGTTAAGGCTAGTACTACCACAAAATATTGCCACATTTCCTATGCATTGCCTCTATTTGCACAATAAACACAAATAATAAGTTACTAATTACCAAAGAAATAAGCATAGCAATAAATACATCATTCATTCATGGATTATATGACCTGAGTCCTTTTGATAGTTTCAGGTTACAGGTCAGGAGTCTGTGAAGGCAGGGTCAGGCTGTGGCTTCCAGCTAGTTGAATTGCTAATTTGACCTCAAAGGGTGCTTGAAGTTGGAGGCATAGGTCTCTATTATTTAACTATTTGATGACCAGGTGCTGAGGAGGCTTGTTTGGATCACCTTGGCCAGTCATGGCTACAAGTGTGATGAAGTGCTCCGATTGGGCTCCTCTTTTATGTTTGATTTGGCGTTACTGCTGACGTGCTGGCAAATAACCACTCGTGTCTGGTTATCGCCGGGCTCTGACCTCATCACAGCTGGTTATCACAGCACAACTTTACTTCCAGACTTGTCTTTACAAGTACCAGACTAGTCTCTACAAGTTTCCTATTACAAAATGGAGTTGGTCCTGTTTAAGGGCCTGCTCCTTACAACCAGACACACCAGACCAAGGAAATATGTAACTTCCTTTCCTAGACCATATAAAGTGTTGGACATCTAGCATTAAGGCGATGGCCGCACACCAACCAATCATCTGATGCCTGGTGTGGGCAGTGAGGACCAAGGACTCTCTGACTCCGCTTGGTCCCCCATTGTTGACATCCTGTCTACCTGTTTGCTCATCTGGATCTAGATATGACCTGCTGTTTCCTGTTCCTGACCAATGAGTCATGTCCCAGTCTAGAGGGGGTGGACCATTTCCTGCTCTTAGACACTGGCTCAGCTTTTCTCCTCACAGCTGAGCTCCAGAGCCTGCTCTCAAACCCCACCCCACCTGTTCTAGCAGCACCCCTGTTTCTGGATTACCGCTCTGGTTTCTGGTGTGTTCTTCCCATACAGGACTTGAACTCCTTTGTTGGGAATACATTATGTAACCCGTGTATACACACAGAGATTACACTTACTCTGTGCTGTGTGACATGAGCTCTAACAATAATAATCAATAAACTTACTTGCATTTGCCTCAGCCAGTATTAGCTATAGTCGGCCTAGATTTACCAATATAGATGGACTAAATGGTAAACTGCTCTCACTGAAACCACTAAACCTTGTGAGTTTATTGTTAACGATAAACTCTGACATTGTGCAAAACCAGGAATGCGTTGCTTTAGGTTTCCAGCAACCCCACACTCAAATGCCAGTTAAAAAATACCACTCTCCTTGTTTCTAAATGCAAGGGTGCACATCAGCCGAGTGTATTTAAGACTCTTTTTTTTTTTTTTTTTTTTTAAGATACCTGTGAAGAAAAGTTCAGGGCGTTAGGATTTCTCTCTTTTTGTAAATCATCCTAACACTAAGGAAAGCACCAACAAACCAGAATGAACAGCAGTCCTCACGTTTACTCATTTGTTCAGAGCAGGGTCTCCCTAGTTAGCCCAAGTTACCTCATAATTGCTGCGTGTCTCAGCTGGACTTCAAACTCAGAACCTTCCTGCTCTCTCACCTTCTGAGCCATTTCTCTGGCCCCATTTCTCCCGGGCAGTTTTTGTTTTAATTAATGGGAAAAAAATGGAACAGTGTCTCATACATCTCTGTCTGACCTTGAACTTGGGTAGTATTAAATTTCTGATCCACTTGCTTCAGTGTCATGAATTATGGAATTATGGCCTCACGTCTTGGACCATTTTGTCTTACCTGGTCCTCTGCCCTCTTCTCCATGAATCATGAATGGTCTTTGAGACTTGTGCCTTGGTGTTTCCTGTGTTGTTGCACCTCTGTCTTCCTTTGAAAGTACAAAGTTATGGTTAACAATTGCTTCCATTACAATGGTGGAGGAAATCACACCCTACTCTGATGGAGCAAGAGGAAGGAACTACTTTGAAGTTAGCAAATAGAGAATCTAAAGAGAAGCTGTGAGCTGAAGAGGTAGTTTAAATAGTAGAGTCCTTTTAGCATGCAAAGCTAGATTCAATACCTGGGAAACTGGATGGCTTGGCACAAATATAATCTCATCACTCCAGTGGAGATAGGTGGACCAGTTTAATACCACTCTTGGTAACATACCACGTTCAAGGTCAGTCTGTGATTCGTAAGATAATGTTTCAAAAAACAGAAAGCAGCCTAGAAAAAAGGGAGGAGGTACAAAGAGGCTTTTTAAAGTAAGGGAACTTACCACATCAGCTTAATAACCCAAGTTTGGTCTTTGGGGCCCACATGGTAGAAAGAAAAAATTGATTACCAAATGCTGGTCCCTGATCTCATAAATATATGCTATGACATGTGCACTCCTCCCCCACTTACACACACACACACACACACACACACACACACACACACACACACACAAAAGTAAAAACGAAAACAAAAAACAAACAACCAAAAAAACCATTGATTATGTATGTCTGTGGGATTTTTTGGTTGGTTGATTTTGTTTTTGGTTTTGTTGAGACAGGGTTTCTCTGTGAGCTCTGGCTGTGCTGAAACTCGCTAAGCCTCAAAATCAAGATATCAGTCTGCCTCTGCCTCTCTGCCTCTCTGCCTCTACCTCTAGGTGCTGGGATTAAAGGCATGTGCCCACCCCCAGTTTTATGTCTATGTTTTTATGTGTGGATTCCAGCATATGAATACAGAGGCTACTTAGTGAAACACTATCTTGTTGGGAGCCAACTCCTAGCAGAAATCACCTTAATCTTTGCAGTCATCTTGGGCCATATATTTGTAGGTTGATACTTGTCCACCCTGACTAGAGACTTGTTTTTCTAGCATGATATTTTTTGCAAGCAGCCCACAACAGCTGAGCACACTTTGATAAACATTTTGTTTCTCTCAGTGGTTAAGTGTCTCAAGCTGCACTCCCCTGCTTGTGCTTATATACCCATAATTGTGTTTCAATACAAGAGACGTGATCAGACAAGTGTCTTGTCTCCATTCTTTGCGTCTCTTGTCCCTGCATCCCCACTCTCTCCCTTGCAGGCCCTGTTGACTGACCCATGGGCGCGGGTCACTGTCTCAACAGAACAAAAGTTATTCTTCACTATAGTTGACCCAAAACCACCACAGTCACAAAGGAGTAAGATTATTCTGGAGCCAAGAGGGACGGTGGCCTAGGAAAACAGATTTAGGCTTCTCCAGATACCTTGTTTCAGTGAAGTAGTTTCATGATCTTTTTTAATTTTTTCTATTTTTATAGAAACAGGACAGAGAAGGTCATGAACCAAGATGCTTTTCAGATACAGCAGTGGAAACATCAGGTAGGCGGGTGACAGCAAAGCAGGGTGCTCTCAGCTACAAGAGCTCAGTACTACAGCATGGCATTCCTAGCCACTTGGTTGTTTTCTTCATACATCCTAAAGTTTTCTATGATAGTTGCAAGAGTGCTAGGTTCCACATCTCTCCACTGAAGTCCTTAGCCATTCATCAGCCATGTAGGAAGTTCAAGGTAAGGTGTGGCTCTGCCCAGTACCTTTAGTTCATAATATCAGTTATTAAACATAGTTTATTTTTCGTGATGAAAATTTAAATACTGAGTCTCTGTGTCCTGTTTCAGATTTTTTAAATGGCATTATGAGGAATCACTTATTTTTTAAAATCACAAAAATGATGTTACTATACAAAATCCTGTCAAAAGTGGTAAAAAATAAAATCCTAGATAATAGTAACGAAAACTACATCTGGAGAGACAAGTGTGCACACATGGAGGCAATGTGTGCTTTATGAAGGACAGAATGGGATGGAATGTTCTTTGGTAGGAAGGAGAAGGGAAAAGATTCGGTTCTGTAAGATGACAGCCTACGTTTTACATGTAAACTTTAAAGATCAGACACAGGGGAAAGCTGGGGAAGGTTTGACATGCTTCCTCATACACAGGCATGAGAAGAGGTGGATCTTAAAGCAGTTTGTGATGACAGTCACTAAAATCACAAACTTTTCACAGTTGTGTGACCTGACTGGGGGCTGGATGCTCATCCACAGAAAATGCTTTTCTGAGAGGAGTACGAGAGAGGAAGCCTTAGTCAGTGAACAAAGAATGGACAAGCTCAGATTGTCAGAGTTCAGGAGGGGCAGACACTAGGGAGTAGACTGAGAAGAACAGTCATATCTCCCTGTGCATGAAAGGGAGAAGGGCTCCCATCCCTAACTGAGAGGCCATGGACAGCTGCTGGCTTCTGGGAGAGAGAAATTATTAAAAGTATGGATCCTGGTAAGTTGCCCATGTTCTATGGATGGCCCTACACCCAGCAGTATACGGGCAGCATAAATTGGAGTGGATGTGTTATTTTGAAAGGTAGGGGTCGGGGCTGAAGTCGTGGCTCAGTGGTTTAGAGAATGTTTTGCTCTTGCAGAGGACACACATTGAATCCCAAAATTTCACATGCCAGTGCACCCTTCCATGCTAGAATATTGACTGCCTTGGTCTTCTGCAGGCAACCAGAGCTGCTGTAAGCTCACGAGTGTGGGGGTCCTGCCATCTCCAGAAGACATCAAAAAGCTCATTTTATTCAGTATTCAAATGGCAAATTTTATTCAAATTAAGTTGGGCGTTCATCTGCTGTTTATAGGAAAATGTGAGAGAGATTTCTTTATCATTTTTGGCAATCAGAAAACAAAGATTTTGTCATCTCTCCAGCTTTGTCCCTGAGGGCTTTGTTGTTCTTGTGGTTTTATTTCATAATCTCATCTAAATGAGTGTTTTAAGTTTTTTCATAAAATATACTTAACTTGCTAAAATCAAGCAGTTTTGGCCTAAACTTTGAACTAACCTTAGGGCATCTAAAATAAATGTAAAACTTTGAATTAAATCATGGAAAAACATTGTCAAATAAGGAATACTCAGGCTTTAGTTATATTTGTATGAATACACTGCTAATGTTCTCATACTCATTCCAAGTATGAGAGTTTTTAGAAATCTGATGCATTTTGGGTTGTATTTCAGCCACAATTATAATGTTAGATAATTTGTGAAATGTGGCAGAAATTTCCCTGCCCAATTTATTTGAAGCAGGAGGCCTATGATTGGACAGGAAAAAGGGATGCCGATATAAGGGTGGCAGAGAGACAGAGAGGCAGGGCGATGCAGGAGTGAGCGAGGGAGGAGAAATGGGTGTGGACGTGGACTCGCGTGGCATCAAGTAAATTGGTAAATTGGAAATCTAAAGGTTAGGAATATTGGGAAAGCCTTCTAAATTGGGTGAGCATCTTATGATTTGAGTATTTGCTGATATGTAAATCTGTTTGGTTAACTTTAAGCATTAAGAGTCTTATTTCTACCGGGTGCTGTGAGGATGGCGGTTATTGTCTGGGTTAAGCCAGTGCCATGGGGGTGGTGGAGTTGGCTCAGGGACCATGCCTAGAGCCATGGAGGCTACAAAGCTGGCTGGCAGAGGCAGCAGCCACACCAATGTTTCATGGGCCCTGGGCCGACGCCACTGAGGTGGCCAACGGGTGCCAGACTCTAGCGCGGGAACATGGCAGCAGAGCAGGGAGCCAGCCGGATGCCTCTTTTCTAATACTTCCTGCTACAGTGATAATACAAAAGTTGCTGATTTTATCAATTGGGAGCTGTCATCAGATCTTTAGCCTTACTAGTTTAAGCCTAGTCAACACTTCCAGCTGTTTTATTCTGGGCTCGAGCTTAGAGTAGAGAACTTTGCTTAGCATGTGGGAGATCCTGGGTATGGTCACCAGCACTGAAAAAAAAAGAGCCACTTTCTGTTGTCCTTGTTAAAATATTGAGGACACAGGCACTATGAGTTCATTACTAAGCAATATTTAGATGAACCATGGAACCAGGGCCGTGACTCATCTGTTACTATCACGTGTATGCTCTTGCAGAGTTTGATCCTCAGCACCCACCTCAGGCAGCTCACAACAGATTTAAGCACAGCTCCAGGGGCCTAATGTACTCCTCTGGCCTCTGTGGGCACACAAATTTGTGTGCTCATACACTAAGATCAAATAAAATAAATCTTTTTTTTTTTAAATGAACTAAATCAGCTTAGAACTTTCAACTTTCAGATTAAAAGAGGAAACGCTGGGGCAGCTTTTATTCACGAAACACTAAAATACAAACTTGCAGTACTGGATGTGCTTAGCTATCTCCTAGCTCAGACAGAAATCCTGAGATTTGAGCCACAGAGATCAGCCTTTAACTGACAAAAAAGTTAACCAAACCAACACTATTCCTTGGTTAGTGCAAGGAGATGGACTGTAATGTAGTTTTTATATCTAAGGCTCATGCCATCCTGGTTAGATTGCAGTTTTCATGCCAACTTCACAGAACTTATAATCAGGCTAAACCTTAGGCTCACAGTTTCCTGTCCTCTCAGTTTGCCCTTTGAAAGGTCCACAGTCTTTCCCTGTATTCTCTTATCTCGTTAAGAAACCCCAGACCTATCCTGCATCTGTGTTGGCTGTTCGGGAAGGTGTCCAGATTGATATTCCTAACCCTCGGCTGCATTTCTCTAGCTCTCTGGTAACAGCTGACTTCTCTAAACAGACCTAATCCTAAAATGTTGTGTCTTCAAGGAGGTTCATAGAAAGGATGACAAGACCTTGGACCAGCAGAGGTTCCCAGTATCTTAGAATTGGGTAAAAATTTCCCCAAATTCTTAATGAAGTAACCGATCAGTTCATAAAATACTACCTCAGATCAAGCATAGCAAGGCTTACTTACATGATACTGAATGAGCTGATGAAAAAGTTATGGATTTTACGTCAAGCTATTGACTAGAATTGCTGTAATGAACTATGAAAGGATTGAGGAATCAGACTCAGTTCCATTTTCTTCTTTTAAATCCCTTGGGGAAAACATTTATCCCTTCAGACCTGAATTTCACCTGCCCTACTATGCTGCTTTCATATTCTTGACCTTAGACCCTATGGTGGTTAGGCTTGTTGTCAAGTGGATTAGGTTAAGAGGTTTAGTATAAAACTACAAAATCACACCTTTGAGTGTCTCTAAAGCTACTTCCAGAAAAGACTGTCATGAGGGATAATGATGGGGACCGGAACACCTACATTGAAGACAGGTAGCATTATTCATCAAGGAGGAGTCCAAGTGGGAGAACTTGGAGCAGGAGGAAGCAGTAGCCACAGTAGCCCGTGAGTATGCATCTTCCATCCTTGATGAGTTGCACCCTTCTTTGGGGGCCACCATCCTATAGATAGCACATTACAACTTCTTTAGCTTTTCAACGTGGACTCTACACTAGTGACTCTCCAAGGAGCTCCCAGACCTCCAGCTCCAGTTTCTTAGACTGAGGAGTGACAGGACTCTGCTTGTCCAGCATAGAGACACCAGGGTTTAAATACTCAGCCTGTTATATTAGAGGTCAACTGAACAAAGCACAGCTTATCTTTTTTTTTTGACTTTTTTTTTTTTTTGGTTTTTTGAGACAGGGTTTCTCTGTGTAGCCCTGGCTGTCCTGGAACTCACTCTGTAGACCAGGCTGGCCTCGAACTCAGAAATCCGCCTGCCTCTGCCTCCCAAGTGCTGGGATTAAAGGCATGCACCACCACCACCTGGCCTTTTTTGACTTTTTTTATTGGATATTTTATTTATTTACAATACAGATGTCATCCCCTTTCCCCATTTCCCCTACCTAGAACCCCCGTCCCATCTCCCCTCCACCTTTATGCTTTTATACCATTTTAATTACATGCAAGTAGTAAGGTCAGTTCTAGGTTGAGGATCTAGCAATACAATAGATGCAAATAGTCAAGGAACAAGCAATACACTAAACACAAATAGTAAAAGACAAAGCAAGGCATTAAACCCAATTATGTGCACATTCCCGTGATCACTTCCCTGATCACTGTTTCTAAGGGCTTATTAGGATGACTAAAGTATCTGAGCCTACTTCCCTGTCCTAGTCCAAGGTCATTTTCATGTCTGAACCCTACTTCCTTGTTCGAGCCTAAAATTTAGATTCCTGTCTGAAATTACTTCTTTGTTCTAGCCTAAGATTTAGGTTCCTGCCTGAGATTACTTCCTTGTTCTAGCCTAATATTTAGATTCCTACATGAAATTACTTCTTTGTTCTAGCCTAATGTTAGATTCCTGCCTGAAGCCTACTTTCTTGTCCTTGGCCAATGTCTTATTCCTGTCAAACAACCCATTTCCTTGTCCTTGACCCATGTCAGATTCTTGCCAAGCAGCCCCAAAGGCTCTTCACCTTTCCCCCTTTTTTTATTTCATTAACAAGACTAAGCCTGCCTTAGGTCGTTCTGACAAGAATGCCTTCCTTACCTGTCATGGAATATGCATTATCAAAAGCAATGCATTTCTGTCTTAGATTGGTAAGGCTCTGAAGCATAACTTATCTTATTTTGATCCCTTTGTTCTGTGTCTCTCCACCTCAAGCTAAGAGAAACTTTATGCAGATCCAGCAAAATACCTCTTAGATGTTACTGCTTTTACAGACCTGTAATCATCTTGAGTCAAGAAAACTGTAAAACCACAATCATGTTTCTAAAGGAGAAATATATGTAATATTGGAGTATGCCTGCTTGAACAAGAGTAACAGGAACATGATAAAGGAAATAGTCTTTATTCTGATCAAAAATTAAGATATCTAATTTGGAATATCAGAAGAATTCACAGTGAATCCCTTTTTGAGAAATAAAGGTGTCCCTACTCTTTTGAAATCACAGAATAAAAGAGTATGTGTCTTTTTCCTATAGCCACAGAGATTCCTATCAATTCTCAAGATCTTATTAAAGTTGTTAATAAAATTTAGCAGGGCAGCCTTTTTACTTTGAAAAGAAAAATATCTTCATCTCACAGCATCCTAACTGTCAACTTTGTGGGAAAGATGCTATGCAACAGTTTCAGCAGAGTTGAAATATTCTGCTTTAGAAGGAAGCTCCTTAAGATTTAGAAAGTACACAACTCACAAGTCTCAGAGAAGCCATAAAATTTATCAGATTTACAAGGTGGTTCCTACTCCAAGTTATATAAGAAGGATGGACTACTGAGGAAGGGGAACTCTGGAACCTGTGCTGAGAGGTCCAGAGATACAGCTTTCCTAAGTTATCAGCCATGCTTTTGGGTGATAGAGCTGTCTTTGAGCCTTCAGTGCTTCTGTGAGTCACCCTTCACTCATACTCCTAAAAGGAAATTCTAAACTCAATGTTGGTATAACCATTTCCTTTGTCTGTCATTGGTACTCTGAGATGATAAAAACAGTTATTCAGATCTCATCAGGAAGAGTATCACACAACATATATGTAAAAATTCTTCATGATCAACTAGAAAGATCCTTTCCAGGTGGTTGGAGAGATATTCAGAGATTAAGAACACTTGATGACAAGTTGGTCTTCCCATTTCGAATTATTTATTTAAGAAAAAAAAACCCTTCACAGTCATTTGTGTTTTAGCTAATTCCAGCTATAATTCCAAGTTGACAACCAATAATAGCCGTCACTGTTGGGTCCCATTTTGGCCCTGGTTTGGGCCTTGAGGACAAACCTGAGCCTGGCTCAAGTTTCTGCAGCCTCGTGGGACAGTCTAAGCCTGGCTTGAGTTTTGAGTCCTAGCTCAGTCACTTCTGTATTGGGGTGACTCAGCAAGACCTGTTTGGGCCTGCCTCTGCCCCACCATTGCTGATGTAGAGCTTTGCCATTGGCCCTGTCAATCACCCCATACCCCCCTTCATCCTTCCCTGCCTCCTATGTCATCTCACCCCACCAAAAATTCCCCTCCCTATGCTCCGAGCTTATATAAGGGAGAGGCTGATACAATAAAGTTGAGTTACTGCTCCGACAAGACTCCTGGCCCAGTGTGTTTCTTTTGGGCCATCGACACTTACCATCCTGCTCAGCCCGAGAGACCTGGCAGGACCACAACCGATCTCCTCTCACCTGGATGAGGAACTGACAATCACAAGTTGTGAACTTGATACACAATCATATCTCCTTATGTCATGCTTAATTTCCAAGTGGAAACAACAACCAGGTCATAATTACTCCTAAAATGATATAACTATTCCATGTACAATAATAAATGCATTATAAACTTAGATAGTTGGCAATGTCTTTTGAGGGACATTCTTTTAGTATCTCAGACATAAATAAGAGACTGATATTCTCTTAATTGATGTTACAAACAGATTCTTAACAAAATAAGACAAAAACACATGTCAACTATAATACTCCTTTCTGCAACTGGTCACATAGTCTAAGCTGCTGTTTATAATGACTACTGTGCATTCTATATTTCCTCCACCTTCAGCAAGCACCTCAGCAGGTTTTGAAAGAATGACTCATACCTTCATTCCTGGAGGGTCTTTGCCCTTTGTCATCCTGTTGGGACTAGGTTGTTGCAGTTCCCCATTCATTTTAATCACAGGACATGGTACCACCAAGATACACCTAAAGGATCTCCTGCACTCTAGATATAATCTTTTTTTTCTCCATTGAGGAGAAGCAATTTAATTTCACCTTGGAAATCTGGATCAGTCACCTTTCTAACACTGTTATTCCTTTCTTAGCCTGTTTAGCTTAAGGGCATCAGAAGCCTAAAGTGGCTAGAGGGGAATTCTGAGCTTCCAGTTCAATGGAATGTTCGTTGTGTCTTCTGGCAAAAGCACTCACTGCTGCTCTGAAAGTAAAACTTCTAGGCCAGTAGAACTTAAGGTCATGGGAACAGGAAGCAAAAATTTTCCTAGAGGGTCATTAGGGGTGATGGGATTCCTGGACTATGCCCCTGATTCCTGGACTCATGGGTCCTGGCTATGGGAGAAACTGGATCATAGATTGGGCATCATTCAAAGCATTTATTTTCTTCTGGAGGACCTTGCCCCAGTCCTCCAGACTATTAAATAATTGGAGCTATAACTGTGTCTTCAAAAGGGTATTCCATCTTTCTATTGAGCTATCTGCTTCAGGGTGGTAGGAAACACTGTAAGACAAATATATCCCATGACTGTGGGCCCAGTGTTGCACTTCTCTGGCTGTGAAGTGACTTCCTTGGTCTGAAGTAATACTTCCTGGAATACCATAATGGCTGATAAGGAATTCTGTAAGTCCACATATAGTGGTCTTAGCAGAAGCATTATGTGCAGGAAAGGCAAATCCATAACCAGAGTAAGTATGTATTCCACGATTGTCCTTTCCACAGAGGAAGTGGCCTAATGTAGTCAACCTGCCACCAAGTCACTGGCTGGTGACCCCAGGGAATAGTGCCATGTCTGAGGCTCAGTGCTGGTCTCTCCTGTTGGCAGATATTGTACATAGAAGCAGCTTGTAGCAAGGTCAGCCTTGGTGGATAGAAGCCCATGCATAACTCCATCTCTGTCACTATGCCCAGTTTGTTTATGGGCTGGAATAACAGGAATGGCTGGGAAGGGGCTGATTATCCACAAAATGGGCCATCCAATCTACTTGATTCAGCTCCTTCTCAGCTTTTGATGAGTATTTACAAAGGAAACAAGTAGCTTCACATCATTCACCATGTGGAGAGATCTAGCCACACACTTCTCCAGATATCTTTCTCACCAATTTTCCAATCATGTTCATTCCAAGTCCCCAACCATCTAGCCAATCCATTGGTTACAGTCCATGAATCAGTGAATAATCACACATCTGGCCACTTCTACTTCCAAACAAAATATATGACCATGTCTATTGCCTAAAGTTCTGCCCACTGTGGTATTTCCTTAGCTGGTGTCTTTCAGGGTTGCCCCAGAAATGGGTTATAATGCTGCAGCTGTCTACTTCTGGGTGGTGCCTGCATAACATTCAGAACCATCAGTAAACCAGGACGTCGTCTTCTCTTCCTTAGTTAACCAATGATAGGGCACAATTTGTAGTAAGAAGTGTGGTTTCTTTAAAAACCCAATCATGTTACATAAATATGTACTTTTGTTTTGATCCCAGGTGTGGGATAAGGGACTGCTTCAGCTTGTTCACAGCTGAGAGTCACCAAGTTGAAGAAAAAACTGCTAAACCAAAAAGCATTTGGTCTGTTCATGTCTTTGTTTATAATTTCTCACTAAATACAGTACAATTAATGGCATAAAATAAAAAGGAGGAAATGTAGTAGAATATTGGTTTCTTTAAAAACCAAGTTGTTATGTGAATATGTTTTTGTTTTGATCCCAGGTGTGGGATATGGGGCTGTTGCTGATTTTCCACTGTCCAATCTGACTATGATTTGTCTCATGCTCTGGCAGGGGCATGATTCTGCCAGCTGAAGATAGTTTACATTCGGAATTCTAGGAAATTTTCAGAGGGTATAAATGCTAGTGCCCTGAAGAGGGGTGGGGCGGGTACTCCGATATGGGCATGCTTCTTGCTGAAGTTTGTCAAGTGGTTGTGAGTAAAGAGAGGTGAAGTTGGAGAAATCCTGACAACAAAGATTGGACTTTCCCCTAGGAACTTGATGACCCTAATCAGTAGGAAGTAATCTAAAGAGATCCATGTCCCCCTTTCCTCTCTAACCTTTCTCACCTACCTAGTGTTGGGGGGTTGGAAGGGAATGGGGTGGAAAAGGGTATAGATATAAGAACCCAATAAAGTAGCCAAAAAGTATGGCTACAATTCATGAGGAAAAAAAAAAAACAATTCATGAGGCTACAGGAGCATGCTAGGCAGCAGACAGCATTGTAATGGGAGTAGGAACTGCTGGCGTTTGGGCAACTTCTTCAAGTAACTTGTTTTTGCCTTCAGAATCTGCTCAGACCCGATCATGTTTTGATCCATATAATAACAGATGTCTGTTGTGTACATCCTTGGTGGGTCAGATGACATCTAGCTCATTAGGGGCAGCTCAGGTCACATGGCAATTTGGTGGCTCATTGTCAAAAGTTCAGTTTCTACTAAGGCCCAAGAGCAGGCCAAAAGCTGTCTTTCAAAGGGAGAATAGTCGTGTACTGATGATGGGTGTGGTGGTTTGAAAGAAAATGGCTCCCACAGGTCCACAGAGAGTGACATTAGGAAATGTGGCCTTGTTGAGGTAGGTGTGGCTTTGTTGGAGGAAGTCTGTCATTGGAAGTAGGCTTTAGGGCCTTATATACTCAAGTAAGGCCCATTGTAGCAATGTCTCTTCCTGCTGCCTGCAGACCCAGATGTCCTCTCAGCTCCTTCTCCAGCACCATGCCTGCCTGCATGCTTCCTGTTAAGAAGACAATGCACTAAACATCTGAACTGTAAGCCAATCTCAATTAAATGTTTTCCTTTATAAGAGTTGCCATGGTTATGGTGTCACTTAACAGCAATAGAAATCCTAAGAAAAGGATAGGTTGGACTGGAGAGATGGCTCAGTGGTAAGAGCACTGACTGTTCTTCCATAGGTCCTGAGTTCAATTCCCAGCAACCACATGATGGCTCACAACCATCTGCAATTCAGTCTGATGTCCTCTTCTGGTGTGTCTGAAGAGAGTAATGGTGTACTCATATACATAAAATAAATAAATCATTTTAAGAAAGAAAATTTTTAAAAAAGAAAATGATAGGTCTCAAAATCTCTAAGGTCTCTTCTGTGATTCACCTATAGGGGCCTGCCAAAGGCTCAAAACAGCATCCCTATCTGCCACTGACACCTCAAATACCACCAGGCCATAGTAGAGCATCCTGCACAGCAGCCTTGACCTGCTGAAGAACATTCTCCTGTTCCTGCCCCACACAAAGCGAGCAGCTTTCTGAGCCACTTGGTATATGGGCTGGAATAATACGCCCAAGTGTGTGCTATTTCCAGACTCCAAATAGGCCTAGTAAACATTGTGTTTCTTTCTTGGTTTTGGGAGAGACTAGGTACAATAATTTATCCTTCGCCTTAGAAGGATTATCTCTGCATGTCCCACTCCACTGGAATTCTAAGAATTTTAGTGAGGTAGAAGACCCTTGATTTTTGGTTGGATTTATTTCCTGTCAACCGATGCCCATGTGTTACCAACAAATCCGAAGTGGTTGGTACTTTCTGCTCATTTGGTCCAATAAGCATAATGTCATCAATATAATGAACCAACGTGAAATTTAGTGGAATAGACTGACCAAGATCTTTTCTAAGTTATTACACAAGGATAGAGCATTACTATATCCTTGAATTAATACTGTAAAGGTATACTGCTGGCCTTGTCAACTGAAAGTAAATTGCTCCTGGTGGTACTTATGGACAGGCACTGATAAAAAGGGCATTTGCTAGATCAATAATTGATTCCATTGACCAGATATGTTAATGTAAGTAAAAGCATCACATATGGCACAGAAGCTGAAACTGGAGTCATTATTTGATTGAGTTTTTCAATAGTTAACTGTCATTCTCCATGACCCATCTGTCATCTGCAATATTCCCAATAAGAGTATTAAAGTGAGATGTGGTAGGAATTACCATCTTTCAAGTCCTTGATGGCATTAATGTTTGCAGTTCTTCCAGGGATGTGATATTGCTTTTGATTTACTACTTTCCTTGGCAGAGGGAACTCCAAAGCTCCCATTTAGCCCTTCCAACTATAACAGCCCGCACTCTGCAGGTCAGGAAACCAAGTGTGAGGATTTTGTCAACTTGTAATTGTATCTATCCCAATTATATATTCTTGGATTAGGGAAATAATCAGAGGATGAGTTCAGGGACTCACTGGACCTATTGTGAGTCAGACTACAGCCAAAACTCTTGGCCTCCAGAAGTCCCATACTTAACTGGAAGCCCACAATGTTTCTTGTTATCTCCTAGAATCTATGTCAGTTCATACATAACAGAACTCAGAAAGTCTGATTGTTACCTTTCTCCCATTGTACAGTCACCCCTGTAAAGTGTCATAGGTCCTTCCCTAAGGACTGGAGAAAGGTCAACAATAACATTCTTAAGTATTTTATCCAGGTCCTTCCTCAGGGAAAGATGCTCATCTCACCATTAAAGGGGTTTGGGATCTGCAACCTGGCTCAATTCTGAAAATTGGTTCATGGACCAAGATTCTCCTTTGCCATGATCTAAAGGAGCCTTTCTTTCATTTGTTTGAGAATTTTTCCACTTACTCAGATCAAGCAAAAATGCAGTCGGTTTCTTATCTATTTCACACCTGGAAACACCATGATTGATTAGCCAGTACTAAATACAGTGTACCTCCTTGTGGACTTCATTTTTTTTTTTTTTTTACTTCCCCTCTAGGAGCTTGGTTTGCCTTAAGTCTGGATGTATGTCTACAACTATTTGGTGGACCCTAAAGGGCATCAGTATTGTCATAGCTGGCTTCTCCTTCAGAGAAAGTGACTGCTGATTTAGTAGATAGTGGAGGATTAACTTCCTCAGTCAAAGGCAGAGAAGGCAATATTTCAGGGTGAGAGTTGGAGCCCTTCTGCTGAGGCTGGAGAGACTGCTTCCTCAGGCGAGGAAACTCACTGAGAATCCAATCAATGGTTCAAAGCTCTCATCCTCAATGGGACCGAAGACACTCCTATCCCAAGTTACAGAATTCCATTCCTTACCAATTAATGACCTCACCTTAACCAGCACCCTCCCCTCTGAGGGTGAGACTTGGATTTTACTGGAATTCAGCCAACTTTATCACAAAGCTCTCAGTTTGAGTTTCTACAATGTGAGCTGTGTGGCTGCTGACGAGTAGCCTCTCTTCCAGGGCACACTTAGAAGCCTTTAGACTGCGCATGCACATCTGGAGCCAGTCAGTTTTAACGTGAGTTCATTGTTGTCCTTCACCATAGTCTAAGCTGCTTTAAACTGAAGAGTTTTCTCATGGAGCTCAGTGTTTTCCTTTGTCCACGGATCCAGAGATGCTCGGATCTCTGACCAACAGGATCATCTTCCTTATTTTCCCACAAATTGTCACAAGATTTATACACAGTCCCTAAATCTGTTACCTTTAACAATTGGTGAATCAGGATAATCAAATGTACTTGTCTCCTTATGTTTGTAAAGTATTTCCCATCTTGAGCATTCTTTCAGTACTGAACCCCCTGGGAGAGGCTTCAGTGACTGCAAGTATTGGCAAATTGGAAAGCCTATTCCAGCTACTTTAAAAAAAAAATCCATCCTTAATCTCCTGTTGCTCTATAACCACTTCTGGTACCAAAATCCGTACCAGTCATGGTTCTCTAGAGTAGAACACATACACAGAAAGAGGATTTTATAGAATGACGCACAGACTGTAGTCTGGCTAATTGAACAAACACAGCCTGCAGGGAACCATGAAGCTGGCCTGGCCTAGCTGCCTTGAGAGGCATGTGTCTTACGTTTCTTCAGGTTAGAGTCCATGGTGCCTGGGGCATAATGTACCTTCCTGTTTTTGAGAGGCCCACATATTCCCTCAGGCGTGTTTCTCTGTGTGTTCCCTTAGTAGTCAAGGAAACATGGAAGCCTGAAAGGACAATTGTTAAGACATTAATCCTGTAGGTCCTGTATAACTTGTACACTTCATTGTATCCTAACAATTACAACTGTATTGATCCTAGCAATTGTCATCATATTCTGCTTCTGATAAAGGTATAAAAAATCTGATTGCTCTCAATAAAATTGTCTCAATAAAAATGTCCCTCCAAAATGGCCCAATTTAGTTTCTTGTGGCTATCTCAGGTGATCTTGGACCTGGTAAGTAAGCATAGGAACTTACAGCTGTCTATAAATGGAAGGTTCAAGAATCCAGTAGTTGTTTAGTCCACAAGGATAGTCCACTTTACTCAATTCCTTCACCTGTTTGATTGTGTTTTCCTGTATTTCTTTCAGTGAGTTATTTATATCCTCTTTAAAGAACTCTGTTATCTTCATGAGATAGGATTTTAGGCCAGCTTCCTGATTTTCAGGTGTGTTGGTTTGTTCAGCTTGCTGTGTTGGGAGAACTGGGTTCTGATGATACCAAAGTGTATTGACTTCTGTTGCTTATGGTCTTGCACATGCCTCTCACCATCTGGTTATCCCTGGTGTTAGCTGGTCTGGGTGTCTCTGTCTGGTGCCTGCCTCTTGTGTCCCTGGGTTGCTGCCAGTCTCCTGGTACGCCTGTGGCCCTGGCTGTAGCAGACCTCCTGTGGAGCCTTCCAACTGTGGTGTCTTCAGAGAGGCAGAGGAGTTGCTGATCTGTTGCCCTGGCTGCAGCAGATCTCCTGGGAGCCCTTTAGACTGTTGGGTCTTAACAGGAGCAGTCAGGCTGTTGACCTGCTTATAGCTGTTCTCCTGGGAGGCCTTTTAGACTATTGGGTCTTAACAGGAGCAGTCAAGCTTTTGCCCTGTGTATAGATGTTCTCCAAGGAGGCCTATGGACTATAGTTTCCGTTTCTATGTGTGCAGCAGAACTCCAGGGAGGCTTTCAGACTGCTGGGTCAATTGCCCTGCAGGCTGCTGAGCCACTGGGAGGTCATCAGAGTTGTGTCAGTTGTCCAGTTGCCTTGTGTACAGAGGAACTCCTGGGATGCCTTCAGGCTGTGGTGTCTTCAGGAGGGCAGACTAGAAGGCAATCTGCCTAGGCAAAAGGCGCTAGCCAGAAGGTTTCAACAACATTTCTAATCTGGGCCCCTACCAGCACTCTCACAAATATACACCGCTCAAGTCATATGAAGTAACGCCATGGATATTGACTTCTGTCACTTTGTTTCTGCCTGAAGATTGGATGACTATTTCTTCAAATTTCCCATAATTTGTTCAACATAAATCTCCCAATTATAGCTTTGAAACTCCCCCTGAAGACTGATAATTTTCAATATGTCTTCTTTTCTAAGATATGTGTGTAAAGGTCAGAACTGATTCACTCCTGTGTGGGACCTGGGGCTCGAACTCAGTTTTGTTATGCTTGGTGGCAAGCATCTTTACTTATTGAGCTATCTTATCAGACTTAAAATGTCTTAATAAATGTTGACAGATTAACAAACAAAAGCAATAGTCTTTGATTATAAAATGTTAATTTTGGAAAAACGTAAAAGCAATACACTGAACAAAATTTCCACGCATCCCTGAATTATGCCCAAAAAAATTAGGAGAAAAATTTATGTGTCATGGGCAATTAAATTAAAAAAAAAAAAGCATTTTTAGGAATAAAAACTGAATTTTACTCCATTCTGTAAAAAGCCAGATATTTATTAAGTTAGTGTATATGTGGCTAAAGGTTGTAATCCACAGTATTCTATACATTTCTTTAAAAACAGAGTATTTAAGTAATAAAGTATGAGAATTTAACATTTTTTTAACATTCAACCTGGAAGTTTGTGTCCTTTATAATCATCACTAGGATTGTTGTTGTGCCTACATCCCTGGAAAGAAGCAACTTAAGAGAAGCGTCCATTGTGGCTTATTCCCAGGAATGTAGTTTATCATGGTGGTAGCAAGAGTGTGAAGCAGGCTGGTTACACTGCTCTGCCAATCAGGAGAAAGAGTGGCAGGAATTATTGCCAACCTGAAACCAACCACCCCCTGGCCCCAGTGACTCACTGTCTTCAGGAGCCCCAGCTCCTAAAGAATCTACCTCTTCTAAAGCAAGGCTACCAACTATGGACAGAGTGTCTAAACATCGGCGCCATGAGGAACGTGTCAGATCCAGGCAACAACCAACCACACTACGAAGAACACCGTATGTGCTGTGCAAATCTTATGTGTACACACCAATAACCTAAGAAGCATGCAGGGTCAAAAGCTTAGCTTGTCTACTAATGTGATATCTGAGGATAGCTGTTCAAGCCAACAATGGTTCTGTTATTTTAGAAGAGAAAAGGTTTGGAGAAAATTTAAAGAGTAATATTTATTTCATGAACTAAACTTATTCAAATACTACCGTAAGACAAAAAGTTATTTTCAAAATACTAATGTTTCTTTATGAGTTAGATGTAGTGAAAATGTCAACTTTTTAAAAAATTTCTTGTATATGGGTGTTTTGCATACACATATGTATATGCACCATGTGCGTGGAGCCTGTGGAAACCCGCTGGAACTGAAGCTACAGGTGGTTGTGAGCCACCATGGGAGTGCTGGGAAAGGAAGCCAGGGCCTCCAGAAGAGCAGTCAGTGCTCCTAACCTGAGCCAGCTCTCCAGCTCCAATTCACACGTCTTCTCCAGGTACACTGCTTGCAACGTGTCAGAAACAAAAATGTGTTTAACTTATTTTGTCATAATCATGTTTTGCAAGTACAGTATTGAGGATAGGAGAACTTTTCACATATTAACAGATAATACTATTTCAAATATGCTACCGTGCTCAGTACCCTGCTCTTTTCTAACAATAAGAAGAAATAAAATTAAGGGAAAGTTTAAGTTTAATAATGAACTTTTATGTGTGTATTTAATAGCATTACATAGTGATTGTATATGAAAACCATTGCCAAGAAAAATAATGGTACTTCTAAGCAAGCACAACATATTTTAAGAAAGAAAGAAAGAAAGAAAGAAAGAAAGAAAGAAAGAAAGAAAGAAAGAAAGAAAGAAAGAAAGAAGAAATCACTGTTGTGGTTTTGTCTTTTACTGTCTATTGTAATGCTAACTGGAAGCCCCCAAGACCTAGAATCTACACGTAGCCCCCTGGGACCCTGTCCCCAAAGTAATTCTGATTGGAGAATAAAGATTCTGACAGCTAATAGCTGGGCAGAAGAGACACAGGTGGGGTGGAGGTTTGTGGGCTTAGAGAGGACCACAAAGAGGGAGCAGGAAGAAGCCACCATGGAATAGAGGAAGAACATGCAGGAAGGAGGAGAGCTGCCATGGGCTAAGGACCAAGAGAACATGGCCCAGAGGGCTGCCCAACTGGAGTTAGGAGCAGCCCAGATGGGACATAGTGAACAGTAAGTGACAGCTCAGGGTTACCAATAGGAAGGTAGATTCTAACAGCATGGAGGGCAGGCAGCTGCCCAGCTACGGTGCTGCCTAAGGCACATTAAAAAATTAAAGACTATGTGAGTCTTTCATCCGAGAACATAAATAGTCTAAGACAGAAAAGAAGCCCTGGGCCAGGATTTTAAAAATTTTACTACTATAAATCACAAATACATATATGGATATATTAAATTTTTAATGTAAATCAATACAGGATTATAATGTAAAACAACATGGTACAATAAACCATGTATCATTTATTTCTGATGAAACATACAAACACTTTCCACTATGATACAAAATCCATTTGTTCACCTACCCTAGAGGTCATTGTCACCAAGATACATTATGCTGTTGTGGCAGGGAGGGGATACTTCATATTTCATAGAACACACATAGAACGTGATAAAGTGCTTTTTGCTTTATAGAGATAAGTAAAACAGAATAGCATTTCTTGCATTGCCATCTTACTTACCTATTAAATTATTTATCACCTGTGCCAGAGATCAGACTCTGAGTTATACATTCCAAAGCCACAGTGTTCTACCCCTGCATTCCCATCGTGCTTAAACTCTCATTCCTGAGCACAGGGGGGAAAGGGCACTTGCTGCTAAGCCTGACCGCCTGAGTTCAAATCCCAAAGCACACATGGTGGAACAGGGGAATTAACTCCTCAAAGTTTCCTCTGACTTCATATATACATAGACATATACAACAAATAAATAAATGTAATTTTAAAAAACCTCATTCCTACTTAAAGTGATAAATATATTCATGTGTTTCATGTACAATTTATACAAATAGCCTAAAGGCAATCTATGTTTCTATGGGCCTGTGTTCTGTATGCTGTCACCTGAAGGAAGGTGTGGGATTGTAGCAGCATCATTTACAAGAGTTGAAATTTTTGGAGCATTTTATATTTTGGCCTTTTAGATTAGGGAATATTGATTATAGTAGAAAAAGTTATAGAACTGACCTAAAGAACTCTACAAACAATGACACTTGAAAGGCAAGCTAGTTATAAGCAGCTCATTCCTGTGCCCCAATCTAGTTATTTTCACTAGTACACCAAGGTTTTCTACTGCAGATCCAGATTTAGTGAATATAGATTTACTATCACCAGTGTAAATATATCCCCAACAGAAATGTTAGATAAGTGTTGTTAGTCACTAAAAATGTCAACATTTACATCATGTAAAAGATTATACTTTGATTTACACAGATAAAGTGGCTCCACTTTTCATTAGGGAAATTCTACACTGCACAACACCACTTTACACAATGCCTTAAAGCAGCAACAGGAGTGAGGGATACAATGCCCTGAATTAAGGTTCCCAGGCACCCCCTGGGGAATGTAAGCAGTGCCAAGGACACTCTACCCTCTGCACTGCAATGCTGACACTTATGGTTTAGTTTGAATGAGGCTGCACTTCGCTCTCTACGCTGCATTGCTTAGTACACAATCCAACAAGTCCTGATGCGCCCCACCCTCCAGCACTAATTTACAAGGAAGTGCGCAATGACATACACACTCAGAAAACCTGTCCTGCTAAGGAGCAACTTTCTTTGCAAGAGTACTAAGTGGCTGCAGTTTCTGGATTATGTTTTTAATATTTAAAAAATAGAAACTAGGATTATGATTTAGAGGTAGATTAGAAATTATTATTCATTTAAATTATAGGGAGGACAGATAAAGTCACACTGTAAGATCATAATGTTGAAAAAAAAAATCTTGCCTACAAAGTTTCATCCTGTTTGGCTCTAGTTGTTGTTTCAAGTCAAAAGTTCATCAATAGAATTACTGCCTTTCAGCATTGTGCTTCTGGAAGAACGACTTTCCTAGTTCATACGAGCTGATCATAATGGCACAGGCAGGAACAATTTTAACTAACCGAGGAATTAGACCTGGAAAGAGAATGGGAAAAACAAGACAACACACACTTTACCTTTTTTTTTTTAATGTAGCATTTGGCTTTATAATGACCAAATTAAATGTCTTGAAATACCAAATTCTATATCATCAATAGGCAGCAAAGATTAGGTCAAACTGTTCACTCCCAACTTTAAATTCAAATTTTATAATTCTACTACTGAACATTTATTTTAACTTATCACAATATTTAGGACAAAATGATAAATATAAAATGTTAACTATCACTTTTTGCTAGAAGTTAATTGTAGGAGATTTAAAATGAGTGATTGTGTTCAAAGACTCTGTAAAGCAAGTATTTTTACCTGTAAACAACCCAGAAAATCCTTTGTCAGCAACAATGTTCTTCATAATAGTCCAGGTTGACATATCCAAAGGTGCAGGAACTATGTTAAAAAAAAAAATGTTAAAAGAAAAAAGAATACCATCAAAACACCACTTAATAATCTGTATCACAGATCCATTCTAGCTACTGTTCTATTGCTATGAAGAGACACCATGACCAAGGCAACTCGTGTTTAGAAAAAGCACTTAACTAGGGGCTTGCTTACAGTTTGTCAGACTTGGTTCGTGGTCATGGAAGCAGACAGATATGCTTCTGGGGTGGTGGCTGAGAGCTTCCTGATGCTCAGGCAGTAGGCAGAGAGACACTGAGCCTGGCCTTGGGTCGCTCACCGCCCACCCCTATGACACACCTCCTCTAACAGGCCTTCCAGATGGTTCCACAACTGGGATCAAACATTCAAATATAAGAGTCTATAGGGACCATTCTCATTTAAACCCTCACAAAAGCACACATAAATAATACAGTTCATTATAACAAGATAGCATCTGTTTATCTAGGAGTTATTTTCAACCTTTTTTGTTTTCTTATGCTTACATATGGACGGACTACACAGCTGAGCCTGGCCTGCTCTCTAGCTGAGGTTAGCCTCAAGCTCCTGAGCGTCCTACCCGGGCTTCCTGAGTGATGGGGTACTTAGTGAATAAACACAGCTTTGAAAACAAACCACAAGAAAAACTATAACAACTTAGCTTTTCATGATAAAAGTATTTTTTTTCTTCATGGAAGTTAAGAGACTTAAAAGATAGCAGGCAAGAAACAAGCTTTTAGAGTTCTAAGGCTTTCTTAGTATTTTTCTAGGTATTCCATTCTAACAGTACATCTTTTATCAGTTTCATTAAGAAAGAATAAGGTCTAAGAAAAACAACAGTATTTTCTGATCTTATGTATTCCTAATAAAAATCACACAAGGGGAAGAAACAACAACATCTTAAAATGTTTTAAATTAAACTTACGTTTACAATATTCATACGTCCACAGTTGCGTCTGTTTCTGTGTTTTTACTACATCAAATGGTAAAGTTGCAACAGCTGCAAACTGTCAAAAAGTTCATTTAAATTTTTAATTTTTAAAAAGTATTTTAAAATGTTATTAGCACATTATTTAATATGGATAATGACAAAAATTACAAACTGAAATTTAAAATAAAGAAGATATACTTAAAGCTCTTAATGCAGAAAACAGGTTCCATCTCAAGTATTCATTCATCATAAAACTCCAAAGAACAGCCTCAGAAAAGTCCCTGTTTTCTTTCCCAAGACCACATAGCCACCAATGGCAAAGAGAGAATCAGACATCTGTAGCTTTATACCAGTGTTCAGTTCCTGATTCTCAAGTCACCAATACTACACATAGTTCCTGTGTGCGTGCGTGCGTGTGCGTGCGTGTGCATGTGTGTGTGTGTGTGTGTGTGATGTAGCTCAGTCTCACCTTCAATTCAACTGTGCAGCCAAGGACTGTGAAGTCCTGACACTCCAGCCCATGCTTGCCAAGTGTTAGGGTTACAGGCATGAGCCATCACACTAAGGTTTTTGACATGTTTTAAAGTAGAAATTCTCCAGTATGTACTTAGCATACGGAAATTTCCTGCAAGCATTTTTCAAATAATTAGAAAAATTAAATTTAAAAGTTAATGAAAATATACTTCAAACTTTTAGCTTCTAAGTACCTTTTAATGAATATATATAGTTAACAATGGTTAAAAAAAATCACATTTCTAAACTCTTCTCAAATGTGCAATTTATCACCTTTTTCCATGCTGCCTTAAGTGAGATAGGAAAAGAGTAATTCCTTTAGAAATGTTCTCACAGTATCTGATATAATATCCAAATGTACTATTTTTGCTTCCTAGCTCACATCTGAATACATTTACAAATTCCCTCTTAAAATCCCATTTTCTATCATTTCAGCAATGTGCTGTTCTTCAGATCAGTTGCAAAGAATGCAGCTAGTATGAAAGCACTGCCGTTTTCTCATCTCCACAATCAACCATGTGGAGAATACAAGCTGCTACCACACGTTCTAAACAAGAGTTAGGTTAGGACAGCTCTCTTTGTGGCACCATCACATTCATGAGCTTTTCCCAGTGCACAGACAAATCTTTATTTGGAAGTTGTTAAGGTAGCCAATCATTTCTAATTAAAAAACACCGTTTCCATGTTCGGTAACAACATTAACCTGGAGCCCTTCCTAGTCCCGTGCCTCGTTGGCCGTCTTCCAATGCTAATTCTGTTTACACGCCCGCTGACCTGACACACATCAGATCTGAGGGCTGCTTTCTAATTTCTGCCCATACCGCACTACCTTCCTTATCCAGCTAGCTACCACGTTCTGCCTCTTCACTCAGCCCTCTAAGTCGTACCTGTTTGTCTTTGCAGACAAAGGCTGTCATCACCAGTCTAAGCTGGCCCTGTACCTGTTTGTCTTTGCAAACAAAGGCTGTCATCACCAGTCTAAGCTGGCCCTGAACCCAGGCTTCCTGCTTCCACCTCTCCAACACTGAGTACTGACTTAATGTCTGGATGCTCTGTAAGTGCGGTCTGTCGTGTCACACAGTAAGTGATCACACGTGAGTTCTGGAGTATATGGATCTAGGACAGGACTTCCTTGCCCAAGCAGTGGTGAGGTGACTCTGTACCGCTTGTATGTGAGAAAGGGTGAGCTTCCTATTACCCAAAAACACTCCTGTGTTTCTTCTCTTCTAGTTTCAATGTTTCTCAAATTTCCTTTAGAAACTTCTAAGTAGCCAAATTGTTTTTAAGAACCACAAGAGCAGAGCCTAGACATTGTTTGATTTGATGATACATACTAAACAAAACTCCACGACTCCATGACTAATAGCTATATCAACTAACATTTATTGAACTAATGTACTGTAAAATCCTATAAAAAAGTGCTATATCACACACAATCATAACACCTGTAATTATGTAACCAGTATAAGTCTATTAAAAGTCAAATGTGTGTCCTCACTTGGGCCCTTCAGCCTGACGCCTCAGTCCCACCTGGGAGGGAGAAGAAGGCAACCGTGGGGGCTGGGGGAGGGAGAGAGGGACCTGGGAGGGAAAGGGGACTTTGGGGGTGGGGGGACATGATCTGGTACTGGGTGGGGGAAAAGGACTGAAGCCCTGAAGGCAAGCAGAAAGAATGCAAACAGGCAACCTCGGGAGGTAGGAGGTTGGGGGGACCCTCCAGAATGTACCAGAGACCTGGGAGGTGAGAGACTCTCAGGACTCAAAGGGAGGGACCTTAGATGAAATGCCCTACATTGGGGAGAGGGAACTTATAGAGCCCACCTCCAGTAGGAGGCAATTGCCATCCCACAGTCAAAATTCTGACCCATAATTGTATCTGTCTGAAAGAACTGCAGGGAAATGGAGAAGACCTCGAGGAGAAGACTTCCTCAAGGGGAGGCCCAGGGCCTGACACTATTACTGAGGCTATGGAGCTCTCACAAAGAGAGACCTATCATGACTGCCCTCTGAAAGACCCAACAAGCAGCTGAAAGAGTCAGATGCAGATATTTTCACCCAACCAATGGACAGAAGCTGCTGACCCCTGAGGTTGAATTAGGGAAAAGCTGGAAGAAGCTGAGGAGGAGGGTGACCCTGTAGGAGGACTAGCAGTCTCAATTAATCTGGAACCCCCAGATCTCTCAGACATTGGACCACCAGCCAGGCAGTGTACACCAGCTGATTTGAGATCCCCAACACATATACAACAGAAGACTGCCAGGTTCTGTGTTCAGTCAGAGAAGATGCACCTAACCCTCAAGAGACTGGAGCCCCCAGGGAGTTTAGAGGTCTGGTGAGGTGAGGTGGGGGGAACATCCTCGTGGAGACAGTGGGGCGGGGAGGAGGTATGGGATGTGGAACAGTCAGAGGGTGGACCAGGAGGGGAATAAAATCTGGAGTGTAAAAAAATAAAATAATTAATTAATTAATTAAAAAAAATCATGTGTGTAGAATAAAAACATCGATGGGAAGTGTATTTTAAAACAGTTTAAATAGTAGCATTTATTTCTTTGAAACAAAAAAAAACATGTCGTCTCAATATACACGAAATGCTTGATAAGATCTTGTTCTGTTTTAATACTAATTAGCAATTTTCTGGAATATTAACAAGAACAACAAACTTACAGAACCAGACAATGCTCCTGAAGTAAAGTTGATCATAAATGTTGGTTCATATAAACCAGATTTCTCACAAAGCCACCTCTTTAAATTTTCATAATTATACCAGTACATTGCTGCAAAACAGAACAAAATGAGCACAGGTGTAGAAAAATTGTAGACATTAAAGAGCTATGGTGTTACAAATTGAAGTAAACCAGGAACTCTAGTCTTGAGATACTGCCCTTCCTTCCTAAAATTAGGTGGGATTAGAAGGGGGGGACTGAAATTCTAAGAAATATTTTAACAATCTTTTAAGAAAACAAAAACTTCAACATCTGGTGAAATATAACCGAAAAGCCTGACAGGGCAAGTAGGAGAAAGGTCAGGGAAGGGCAATGTACTGTCAAGAGCAGTGTAAGGACCAGGAGAAGACAAAGCACACTGATCCGGAGGCCACCAGAGGCCACACAGGGTATTTAATAGGACTCATGCTACATACTGTATTAATAAAGCCATGGAAGAGCCTACTAATGATGGAAAACACTTGATAAAATGAACACTCTCATTTAAAGCAAACTCAAATTCTTGCAAATACAGAGATAAAAAGGTGTTTCTGATAAAAGATAAGTAACACAAACTTGTATCAAAAGTAAATATTAATACATAGGAAGAAAGGAAATTAAGATAACTGAAAATTAAAACATTGAAGATATAATATACAATATCTACAAAAAAGCTCAAAAGATGTTTACACAAATTAGTTTCTTCATTTTTTAAAAGGTAGTTAGATATCATCTAATAGGCAAAAGTCAACTGCAGCTTTCTTACCTACAAAGCTGTACAAAGTATATTTATTGTAAAACTACAGGTTTAAAAAGAATCAGCAAGGGCTAATGAAGTAGCTCAAAGGGACAGCACTGGGCTAGCAAGTACAATGTCCCAGGTTCAGTCCCCAAGACCCAACAAATAACAAGCAAAGGCTACCAAAGCCTGGAATGTGAAGTATACCTATAAAATATATATAAAAGAATACGTGTAACCTTTATGAAGAAAATTTTAAATAGCCATTGAAACACTTTAAAAAATATTAACACAGATATATCAATCTTAGAAAAGAATAAGGCATCATCAAGATTTTTTTTTTATAAAGCACTAGTGATTTGGACAGTATTATTGGCAAATTACTGTCAAATGGAACAATACGACAAAATTAATTCATACATACAAATCTCTTTACCAACTAAAGTTACTCAATGAATGATGCTGACAATGACCTATATGTTGGATCATATCCACAAATCAATTATCTCTAAACAAATGGCCAGTGAAACAATGCCAACCTTTGTAAGTAATCACTGAAATGCCAGTCAAAGTGAGATAGTTTAAATGATCAAATAAACATAATTTAAGAACCCTGACAATGAAGAGGTTATGAAGGTATAAGGCAGCAGAAAACATCATAATTGGTGATAAATGCATATATCTATACACTCACTAAAAATTTTTACTACAATTATTCATTGTGTGTGGGTGTGCGAGTCCACATGTGGAGGTCTGAAAACACCTTACAGCAACTGGTTCTCTCTTTGGACTATGTGGGTCTTGGAGACTGAACTCAGGTAGTGAGGCTTGACAGCAAGCAGTACTGAGTCATCTTGCTGGTTCTATTTTTGTTCCTTCTGTTATTTTAAATAATTTAAAATTTATATTATGTGCCTGCATGTAGGTCTGGCATGCCAGGTGCCAAGAGCAGTCAGAAGAGGATGTCAGATCTGGAACTGGAGTCAGGATGGTTGTGAGCTGCCATGTGGATGATGGGAACTAAACGAGGCCTTCTGCAGAAAGAGTACATGCTCTTAATTGCTGAGCCATTTCTACAGGCTTGTTTTTGATACAGGATCTTACTGTGAAATCTAGCCTGGCCTCAAGTTCATGATGATCCTCAGGCCCCAGTCTCTCAAATGCTGCTGTTATACACATGAGCCGTCACACTTGGTGATAATCACTTTTTAAAACAGGGTCACTTTCAGTTGGGCATAATGGCGCTCACCTTTAATCCTAACACTCAGGAGGCAGAGGCAGAGGCAGAGGCAGAGGCAGAGGCAGAGGCAGAGGCAGAGGCAGAGGCAGAGGCAGAGAGGCAGAGGCAGAGGCAGAGAGGCAGAGAGAGAGGCAATGAGGCAGAGGAGAGGCAGAGAGGCAGAGAGGCAGAGAGGCAGAGAGGCAGAGAGAGGCAGAGAGGCAGAGAGGCAGAGAGAGAGGCAGAGAGGCAGAGAGGCAGAGAGAGGCAGAGAGGCGGAGAGGCGGAGAGGCGGAGAGGCAGAGAGGCAGAGAGGCAGAGAGGCAGAGAGGCAGAGAGGCAGAGAGGCAGAGAGGCAGAGAGGCAGAGAGGCAGAGAGGCAGAGAGGCAGAGGCAGAGGCAGGCAGATCTCTATGAATTTGAGGCCAGTTTGGTCTATATATCAAGTTTCAGGCCAGCCAGGGTTACAGAGAAAGACCCTGTCTCCAAAAAAAATAAATAAATAAAAAATAAACTGGGAGGTGGTGGCACACGCCTTTAATCCCAGCACTTGGGAGGCAGAGGCAGGTGGATTTCTGAGTTCAAGGCCAGCCTGGTCTACAGAGTAAGTTCCAGGACAGCCAGAGCTACACAGAGAAACCCTGTCTCGAAAAACCAAAATAAATAAATAAATAAATAAGCAAACAAACAAACAAAACAAAAGACTCACTATTCAATATTGGAAAACTGTTGCATAGGTACAATAAGAAACTACATAGATGTTTTTCATAGCAGTCCTACTTTATCTATACATATACATGGTAGTGGCTTTGTCACTGGAGGTGGGCTCTGAGGTCTCATAAGCTCAAGTCTGGCCAGTGCCTCTCCTTGGTACCTTTGGATGAAGATGGAGCACTCTCAGCTCCTTCTCCACATCAAGTCTGTCTGTTTGCCAGCATGCTTCCTGCCATGACAATAACGGACTGAACAAATAAAACTATGAGCCAGCCTCAATTAAATATTTTCCTTTATAAGAGTTTCCTTTGTTGTTCTTCACAACAATAAAAACCAGACTAAGACAATATACAAAAGAAAAAAGTAAGAAAACAGTTACCTACAAAACTAGAATGTATCTTATGCAATTTTTGAGTAGAAAGAAGATGGTTTTAAAGATAAAAACTAAACAATGTATTTTTAAACATAATAAACTGGAAAATTTTATAGCCAGTAAGATGAAAAAAATCCAGTATGGGGACAGTGTGATAGCTCAGTGGGTTGGGGCACTTGCTGCTTTGTCTGACAACCTGGATAACTGCAGAACCCACACAATTGAAGGAGAGAACCAACTCCTATACTCTGAAGTTACCACCGGGGGTAGGTGTGGGGCAGCAGTGAAGGACATATAAACAGCGTCATGATCTAACACAGTAAGCATTCAAGCTCATATGAGGCAAGTCCAGAGCTGTTCATTTTGTAAACATATATCTGTGCTTCTTTTTACAAAGCAGAATATATTTGTAAAAGTAAACTGGCATAGGAGACTATGATTAATTACTTACTTTATGTCTCAATAAAATTCACAGCTACTAATAAGACAAATCCTACCTGAGAAAGGCACATCTCTAAGAATAGTAGGAGCCCAGCCCTTCCAAAGGGAAATCCAACCATCTTCAGACACTTTCATGCTCACAAATCGATATAGTTCCTTGTAAGAAAACTTCTTAGACTGCATCTTGGTTCGAATCAATTCTAATGGACTTATCACTGTCACTGCACCAACTAATACAAACAGGAAAACACATAAATTAAAGCAAACATGCTGGGAGCAAAAATTAATGCTTATATGTTTTATTTTATAATCTCCTGCTTCCCACTACCACAAACTATGCACTCAAATTTCCTGCATTTGGAGAAATTGCAGGAATGCAATGACTGAGTCCCACCCTGGAAAAATCACCTTTGCGATCACCGGTATCTCTACTGCCAGGTTAAGTCTATGTTCTGTGTATTTTAAAAATTTTAATTAGCTGATAAAGTAAAAGGTCACATGTGACATTTACAGATGTCTGTTTTGATTTCTGTTCCCCTCCGTCATCTCCACTGTGACCTCATCCTCCTGAATCTTTCTGCCCCAGATTTCCTTCCTACATCAATAGTTCATGTGTCTATGTTATCCTCACTTATTCTTAATGCCTATAAAGATTAAAAGAGAGTACCTACAGATGTCAAAAGTTTTTCTCATGGTAATTGTGTCAAATATATACCTTTTTCTTGGTTTCAACTCTTTCAAGGATAATGCTAAAAATTCTAGAGTGAACCATTAACATCACAGCCAGTATTTGCAAATAAACAACAACTACTACTTCTTCTCTTCTTCTCTTTTTCTTCGATGACAGGTTTCAATATATAGAATTAGGCCTTTAGAGATCACCTCCCAGGTACTGGGATTAAAATCACGTGCTACCATGGGCAGCATAAGCATATTTAACAGAGAATGTCCTACGCAGAGGCAATCCTCTCCCGACTAAGCTCTAAATCCTAGAGTTTATAAAAAATGTTACAAAAGCTTTGGCCTGAGTTATGTATGAATTCAGATATATTAAAAATTTAGGTAAGAATCAATTCTGACATCACTCTTAATAACTAAGATTCAATAAAAATGAGATAATTCTATCTCCTGATGACAATCACCTACTTACTACATGACTTGTAGAGTATAGATATCAACAATTACTACAAACTAGAATGCAAAATACATCAGACCAGTATTCTGTATATTACACAGATTCTCTGTAAATATCTGAATTTAGATGTTCTAAATAGAAACGTAAATAAAAACAAGATCATTACTTACATCTGGCGACAATCCCAGCAACTATTGGTATTCGGGTTTCATTTTCTCCCAATTTGGCTTTCAGAAAACCACTTAATTGTTCATAGCAGGTAAAATAAATAACCGTGGCAGGAATTGCCATCACTCTGTCAGAAGCATACACAAAATATGTTCAGAATTCTCAAAAGGCCTCAACTATACTATTAAGTTCTCCTATCATTATAATTACCCCATGAGTAACATTTGAGTGTGCACATGTCTGAGTATGCATGTGTGTTACATGCACCTGTGTAGGCTTGTGTGTAAGCATGCAGAAAGAGAAAAGGTCACGGCTGGATGCCCTGCCCAGCTGCTTTCCACCTGATCTCTTTTTGAGATAGGGCTCTTCACTGCTGGTTAAGCTGCTCGGCCAGCAAGCAGCAGGGGCATGCCTGCCTCTGCCTCCGAGTGCTTAGATTACAGGTGTTCCCCATGGGCCTGACAGTTTAGACTGTCATCACAACCGAGGCCCTCAGGCTTCCACGGAGAGCACGCTACCACCATCTTCCCAACACCAACTTCTCTTAAAAGCTCAAGAATAACTGTAAAACAGTGTTAAACCACAGCTCATCAATCACAGCTCTTCATAAGCAGACATAAATGACAATTACACTGCCAGGACTGTATACGTTAGTTGTGAGGGAATTCTGATGACACTTAAGTGAAAATATTAAAGGGAATTATTATTAAAATATAAATAAAAATTTCAGGCACCAGTGTGTCATACAGACTAGTGCAACAAGAAAGCATTTTCTGTTTATGGTGTGCATTCACAATCACAGTGACAGACCATACCTTGGAATGCTTATATTCTATAGAGATAGTCCATGCTAAGAATTTAGAAATAGGACTGAACTTGGAGCTGTCACTAAGATTATCATCTGAGGCATTAAAGTACGTGCCTCAAATATTCCTCAAGGCTGATAATCCCCTCCAAACAAAAGACAAGAGGAAGCCGAAACATCTGCTGGAGTGTTTACATTCAGCTTTTTTGAGTTTACTATATTCATTCACAAAATTGTACTTAGTAGAGAACTAGAATTGGATGTATAAATATTCAACATACCTTACAGGTTTAGCACAATGAAAAGAAAAACATCAAATCATTTATTTTCAAACAAACAAACAAAAAATATGTAAACATGCAATAAAAACTATACATAGTGTCAGTGGTGGCATACATCTTTAATCCCAGCACAAGGAAGGCAGAAGCAAGTGGAACTCTTTGAGTTCAAGGCAGCCTGGTATACAGAGCTAGTTCCAGGATAGCCAGGGCTACACAAAGAAACCGTGTCTTGAAAAACCAAAACCAAACAACAAAACAACCAAACAACCAAACAACCAACCAAACAACCACTACACATCCTGAAAGTCAGGTGAGCTTTCCAAGGCAAAAGCACTTCACAGCCTGTTGTTACTCACTGTCTATTCATAAGTACATCCTGTGCTATGCCAGTGAAAGAAAGGGATGTGTTCTCTGCTGATGCACGCATGCTCTAACTGTGATGAACCATGTGCATGAATACAATCTTCCCTGGGTTATATGAGTCCTTCTAGGCCATCGAATGTATAGTGTGAAACTCATAAAACAATACAGCCATGCCAATCACAACCATAATAAAAACATAGTGAATTTCAACTTACAGAGTAGGTGGGAGGCCGCTCCACAGGGATTTTATGCCCTCATTTCGAAGAATTTTTAAAAAAGCATCCTAAAATTATAAACATAAACAAACTACATCTTTAAATCTGATAAAGATTTATAATGATAGGTAGCAATTTGAATATTTTAAACATTAATATCTAAAATATAAGTTTCTTGGATTTATGAATACTCATTAAAAAACAAGCGACAATTTCAAATATATAAGATGGAATGTTTCCAGATAGTATTCTTAGAGACTGAAGTCTCCACTACTTGTTTTGTTTTTTTTGTTTGTTTAACTTGTTTTATTTTATTTCTATCTAACAAACTTTTGAGAGGATGAAGCTATGGTTCAGCAGTTAAGCTTGCTCTTCCAGAGGACCTGAGTTCAGATGCTGCACCCGTTTTAGGTGGCTCACAAACAGAGGGCCTGATGCCCTCCTCCCACCTCTGGGTACCTGCACACATGTGGGTGGGGACACACACAGACACACAGACATAAGTTAATTTTTTTAAATAAAAAGTTTTTATAAGATTACTATTAAAAAGTACAGAATTGATCATAGAAACTCTTCTAAGTATGAAATCTGAGAACGTGTCATTAAAGACAACATTCTGAAGTCTCTGGAGAGGAATCAAAAGCACTCAGAATCTAAAGCAAAGTCTGCTATTATCAGACAAACTCTTACAACTTAATAATAAAAACTTAAAAACTGTCAAAAGATAGAATAGAAATTTCACCTTGAAAAAATACGTTCAACATCATTAATCATTCTGGAAATAAAACTCAGAACCACTTAGAACACAGCAGATTAAAATAAAAAGACATATTAGGTGCACTGTTGCACACCTGTAACCCCAGCTACCTGTAAGGCTCAGCCAGGAGATGGAAAATCCAAGGCCAGCCAAGGCAACACACTGAAACCTTCTGCTTAGAAGGAAGGGAAGGAGGAGGGGAGGGATAAAAGAGAAGAGGAGAAAGGAAGACAGGGGAGAGGAGGGGAGGGGAGGGGAGAAGATGTGTCCTTGTGCGGACTGAAGACACTGGAAGCCTCATATATTGCTTATAGGAAAATAAAGTGGTATACGCACTTTGGAAAACAGTTTGGTAGTTTCTCAAAAAGCTAAACAAATTAGTACCATACAACCCAAAAAGTCAATTCAGAATATACATGGAGGAGATATTAAAAAACATGTTACACAAAATTAAAATGTTGATAACTGCATTATTCACTTCCCAAAGTGAAAATAACCTAAATGTCCATCAACTAATAAACAGAGAAATAAAATAAAGTATATTCATAAAATGGTATGCTATGTAGGACTAAAAAAAATGTGAACACAAATCACAACACGGGTGCACTTAAATAATTGTGTTAAGAAAAGGAGCCACTCCAGAGTCATAGTGACCTGTCCCCTGAACCTACACTCAGCTGATACCCCGTTCTGCAAAGTATCTGTACTCCCCCTGAACACCTATGTTCCGGTGTCATTCCCTTCCCCACATCCTGCCTTTTTGTGTTTATAACCCCTGTGTGAATAAGTAAATTACGATGTGATTTAAATAACTAACTAAATAAAAATAAATAAATAAAATAAATAAAAAGAAAAGGAGCCACTCACAAACTCACAAGCAGGAAAGAGGAAGCTCGATGGGAGAGAGAACTTTGAAGACATTTGCTCTGCCAGGCAGAGTTGTCATGGCTGCCCTGTGTGGCCAGCCTCAGTGGGAGAGGACCACCTAATCTGGCAGCTGACGGCAAGGGTGGGTGATAGCCAGGGTGGAGTCCTACCCTCTCAGAGGGGAAGGGGAAGAGGGATGGAAGGAAGGAACATGGTGAGGGAGGTTCTGGGATGTAAACAAATACATAAATAAAAAATATTGTTCTTTTCCAGCCAACTATAACTCAGACCCTTATCAGCAAAACCAAGGGCGCTGTCCAGAGCTTCCTGTAAGGGGCATTAGTGAGCCTCCACGCCTTCAGTGGGCAGTGCTACAGAGGGTCAACAAGAGGTTTCCTGACTACTATATTAAGGTGGTATCAGAAGAGGAACAGTAGAGGGGAGACCTCTGCCATCATCTGACAGCAGTGAGGCCACTCCATCTCAGAGCCAGTCAGTGAAAAGTGCCAAAACTCACTTAAACTCGCTGCCAATGGGTGTGAGTGGAGAACCTGGATTTGCAGCTATGCTGCATTAGCCATGTGATACTACCTCTTCCTTTGGGGAACAGTGTTGTTGTTGTTTTAAAGGTTAAAACAAAATGTTTAATCAGAATTTGGGGGTTCATAACAACATACAAAATGCCCAGGGTTTAGCCCATTCACCATTCTAAGAACTAGGAAGGTGTTCTACTAAATGAAGAGAGACAATAATAAACACTGAAACTGAGCTTAGATGTATAAATTCTGACAAAGATTTCAATCACCAACATTAAAACAAAACAGAACACTGAATGCTCACTTGTTAATATACTTAACGTAAAAAAAATCAGACTGCGTTAGCTAAGAAATACATAGTAAAAAGCATGAGTAATAAAAACGGAATGATAAACCATGTAACACAAAGGAAGTCAAGAAAAACAACAGAAATAGAAAGAACGCAAAACAAAAGAGGAACAGAAAAAGCCAAGTATAAGGCTTACATCTATAACTACATTAATATAATTTGTCTATTAATTGAATGAAAAAACTGACAATTGAAAACATTTAAGAAATGTTTCAATTATAATGTTACAATTAGATTTAAAATGCACCAGGATCTGGGGATGGTAGCACACAACTTCAATCCCCGCGTTCGGGCGGCAGAGAAAGACAGAACTCTATGGATTCCAGGCCAGCTTCGTTTACATATCAAGTTCCAGGCCAGGGCTACATGCACTGACAATATTCCAAAGAACAAAACAAAACAAAAAAAACAAAACAAAATGCACTACAAGACCCAACATGGTAAAGATGTCGTTTCACTCTAAGCCTGGAAGAAAGTATAATTCTTCTAAAATAGAAAAAACTTAGAAATGTTAAAAAATAACTAACTCTCATATACTCCTCCCACCAAAGAAACAAAATGAATGTCTGTAGCAGGTTTTATACACAGTAACTGAAAACTGCAAACAGTCCTGCGTGGAAATGTGGCACATCCGGATCAAGCCACTAAGCAGTAAGAAGGAAGCAAATACTGGACTCCTGCAAGAGCCAGGAAGAATCTCTGTACTACTGCTATTACCCAAAGGGAAAAACACCAATCTCTAAATGTAGCTTATGCCATGATTCCATTTATGTAGCATTTTCCACATGACAACATTTTCTAAATTAAGAACTGATTACAAGTTGCCAGAGGTTACAGGGTAGATAAGTCCACAATGAAATTGGGTATTTTTCTTTAAAGGAATCAAGATAATCCTCACAGTGCTCTCTTTAGAAGTGCATTATTGTTACTACCAAGGATACGGGAACAAAACATACAAACATAATTCTGTTTGTATGTTTTTTTAAAAAATGGGAGACCCACATTTCTAAAGAAACTGAAAAATAATTTTAAAAAGCTACTTTTCCCATATATAAACAGGATGCACAAATGAAAGTTAACAAATTATAAAGGGAAGAAATACTTTTCTTTACCATGGTTTAATAGGATGGACTTTTAATTCCCTAATAATTAGAAAATCATGTATAAGAAAACATATGACTGCCAGGAGATAGCTAGACTCCCAGGAGTACTGACACACCTAAGCTCACAGGTGAGACCACCACTACTGCCCCAACACCTTGCCCAAGTGGGACCCACCTGGGCCCCACAGGACAAAGAAGCTGTAGAGCAGCCAGGGACGAAATCCTAACAGTTTCCATCTGTGTCCCAGAGCTGACCCCATGCCACAGCTCCCAGCACCCCAATCACATCCGAAGAGAGCTTGTATCCCAGAAGTGCTGACACACCTAAGATCACAGGCTCCAGTCAGAGTCAGACCGGCTAACACCAGAGATAACCAGATGGCAAGAGGCAAGCGCAAAAACATAAGCAACAGAAACCAAGGCTACTTGGCACCATCAGAATCCAGTTCTCCCACCACAGCAAGCCCTGGATCCTCCAACACACCAGAAAAGCAAGACTGATTTAAAATCACATCTCATGATGATGATAGAGGACTTTAAGAAGGACATAAATAACTCCCTTAGAGACATGCAGGAGAACACAGGTAAACAGAAGCCCTTAAAGCGGAAATACATAAATCCCTTAAAGAAATACAGGAAAACACAACCAAACAGGTGAAAAAATTAAACAAAACCATCCAGGATCTGAAAATGGAAATAGAAACATTAACTAAATCACAAAGGGAGCCAGCCCTGGAGATAGAAAATCTAGGAAAGAGATCAGGAGTCATAGATGGAAGCATCACCAACAGAATACAAGAGATAGAAGAGAGAATCTCTAGTGTAGAAGATAACATAGAAAACATTGACACAACAGTCAAAGAAAATGCAAAACGCAAAAAACTCCTGATCCAAACATGCAGGAAATCCAGGACACAATAAAAAGATCAAACCTAAGGATAATAGGTATAGAAGACAGTGAAAATTTCCAACTCAAAGGGCCAGCAAACATCTTCAACAAAATTATAGAAGAAAGCTTTCCTAACTGAAAGAAAGAGATGCCATAAACATACAAGAACACAGATGCCAGCCCAGGCTACTATACCCAGCAAAACTCTCAATACCATAGATAGAGAAACCAACATATTCCATGACAAAACCAAATTTACACAATATCTTTCCACAAATCCAGCCCTACAAAGGATAATAGATGGAAAACTCTAGCACAAGGAGGGAAACTACACCTTACAAATAGGAAGAAAGTAATCTTCTTTCAACAAACCCAAAAGAAGAAAGCCACACAAACATAATTCCACCTCTAACAATAAAAGTAACAGGAAGCAACAATGACTGGTCCTAAATATCACTTAACGTCAGTGGACTCAGTTCCCCAATAAAAAGCCATGGACTAACAGACTGGATATGTAAACAGGACCCAGCAGTTTGCTGCATACAGAAAACACACTTCAGTGACATAAACAGATATTACCTCAGAATAAAGGGCTGGGAAACAATTTTCCAAGCAAATGGTCTCAAGAAATAAGCTGAAGTAGCCATTCTAATATCGAATAAAATCAATTTTCAACCAAAGGTTACCAAAAAAGATAAGGAAGGACACTTTATACTCATCAAAGGAAAATCAACCAAGATGAACTCTCAATTCTGAACAATTATGCTCCAAATGCAAGGGCACCCACATTCAAAAAAGAAATTTTACTAAAGCTTAAAGCACACAGTGCACCTCACACAATAGTAGTGGGAGACTTCAATACCCCTCTCTCAACAATGGACAGATCATGGAAACAGAAACTCAACAGAGACACAGTGAAACTAACAGAAGTTATGAACCAAATGATTTAACAGATATCTATAGAAAATTTCATCCTAAAACAAAGGAATATAACTTTTTCTCAGCACCTCATGGTACCTTCTCCAAAACTGACCATATAATTGGTCACAGAACAGGCCTCAAGAGATACAAGAAAACTGAAATAATCCCATGCATCCTATCAGATCACCACGGACTAAGGCTGGTCTTCAATAACAACAAAAACAGAAAGCCCACATACACATAGAAGCTGAACAACTCTCTACTCAATGATAATTTTGTCAGGGAAGAAATGAAGAAATTAAAGACTTTTAGAATTTAATGAAAATGAAGGCACAAACATACCCAAACTTATAGGACACAATGAAAGCAGTGCTAAGAGGAAAACTCATAGCTCTGAGTGCCTCATAAAGAAACTGGAGAGAGCATACACCAGCAGCTTAAAAGCACACCTGAAACCTCTAGAACAAAAAGAAGCAAATACACCCATGAGGAGTAGATGGCAGGAAATAGTCAAACTCAGGGCTGAAATCATCTCAGTAGAAACAAAGAGAACTATACAAAGAATCAACAAAATGAGAAGCTGGTTCTTTGAGAAAAATCAACAAAATATATAAACCTTTAGCTAGTCTAACCAGAGGACACAAAGACAGTATCCAAATTAACAAAATCAGAACTGAAAAGGAAGACATAACAAAAGAAACTGAGGAAATTAAAAAAAAAATCATCAGATCCTACTACAAAGGCCTATACTCAACAAAACTGGAAAATCTGGATGAAATGGACAATTTTCTAGACAGATACCAGGTACCAAAGTTAAATCAGGAGCAGATAAACCATCTAAACAGTCCCATAATCCCTAAAGAAATAGCAGCAGTCATTAAAAGTCTCCCACCAAAAAAAGCCCAGGACCAGATAGTTTTAGTGCGGAAGTCTATCAGAACTTCAAGGAAGACCTAATACCAATTCTCTTCAAACTATTCCACAAAATAGAAACAGAAGGAACACTACCCAATTTGTTCTATGAAGCCACAGTTACACTCATACCTAAACCCTACAAAGACGAAACAAAGAGAACTTTAGACCAGTTCCGCTTATGAATATCAATGCAAAAATACTCAATAAAATTCTCGAAAGCTGAATCCAAGAACACATCAAAACCATCATTCACCATGATCAAGTAGGCTTCATCCCAGGAATGCAAGGATGATTCAATATACAGAAATCCATCAATGTAATCCATTATATAAACAAACTCAAAGGAAAAAAACGACATGATCATCTCATTAGATGCAAAATTCAACACCCCTTCATAATAAAAGTCTTGGAAAGATCAGGAATTCAAGGCCCATACCTAAACACAGAGAAAGCAATATACAGGAAACCAGTAGCCAACATTAAAGTAAACAAAGAGAAACTTGAAGCAAACCCACTAAAATCAGGGACTAGACAAGGCTGCCAAGATATAAAATATCTTGGTTTGACTCTAACCACGCAAGGGAAAGATCTGTACAATAACTTCAAGTCTCTGAAGAAAGAAATTGAAGAAGACCTCAACAGTTGGAAAGATCTCCCATGCTCATGGATTAGCAGGACTAACATAGTTAAAAAAATGGCCATCTTACCAAAAGCAATCTACAGATTCAATCTAATCCCCATCAAAATTCCAACTCAATTCTTCACAGAGATAGAAAGAGCAATTCTCAAATTCATTTTGAATAACAAAAAACCCAGGATAGCGAAAACTATTCTCGACAATAAGAGAACTTCTGGGGGAATCACCATCCTTGACCTCAAGCTGTACAACAGAGCAATAGTGATAAAAATTGCATGGCCCCCGGGCGGTGGTGGCGCACGCCTTTAATCCATAACCTTGGGAGGCAGAGGCAGGCGGATTTCTGAGTTGAGGCCAGCCTGGTCTACAGAGTGAGTTCCAGGACAGCCAGGGCTACACAGAGAAACCCTGTCTCGAAAAAACAGAAAAAACAAACAAACAAGCAAAACTGCATGGTATTGGTACAAAGACAGGCAGGAAGATCAATGGAATAGAACTGAAGACCCAGAAATAAACCCACACACTTGATCTTTGACAAAGAAGCTAAAACCATCCAGCAGAAAAAAATACAGCATATTCAATAAACGGTGTTGACTCAAGTGGTGGTCAGCATGTAGAAGAATGCAAATTGATCCATTCTTATCTCCTTGTACAAAAAGCTCAAGTCCAAGTGGATCAAAGACTTCCATGTAAAACCAGATACACTGAATCTATTAGAAGAGAAATTGGGAAAGCGCCTAGAACACATCAGCACAGGGGAAAATTTCCTGAACAGAATAGCCCAGGCTCTAAAATCAACTATAGACAAATGGGGTCTCATAAAATTGAAAAGCTTCTGAAAGGCAAAGGACACTGTCATCAGGACAAAACAGCAACCAACAGATTGGGAAAAAAATCTTTACCAGTCCTACATCTGATAGAGGGCTAATATCAAATATATATACAAAGAACTCAAGAAGTTAGACTCTATAGAACCAAATAACCCTATTAAAAAATTGAGTACAGAGCTAAACAAAGAATTCTCAACTGAGGAATATCGAATGGCCAAGAAGCATCTAAAGAAATGTTCAACATCTTTAGTCATCAGGGAAACACAAATCAAAAAACAACCCTGAGATTCCACCTCACACCAGTCAGAATGGCTAAAATCAAAAACTCAGGTGATAGCAGATGCTGGCAAGGATATGGAGAAAGAGGAACACTCCACCACTGCTGGTGGAATTGCAAGCTGATACAACCACTCTGGCAATCAGTCTGGCGGTTCCTCTGAAAATTGGATATAGTATTACCTGAGGACCCAGCTTTACTACTCCTGGGCATATACCCAGAAGATGGTCCAAAATATAACAAGGACACATGCTCCACTATGTTCATAGCAGCCTTATTTATAATAGCCAGATGCTGGAAACAACCCAAATGTCCTTCAAAAGAAATATGGGTACAGAAAATGTGGTACATTTACATAGTAGAGTACTACTCAGCTATTAAAAACAATGAATTCATGAAATTCTTAGGCAAATGGATGGAACTAGAAAATATCATCCTGAGTGAGGTAACCCAATCACAAAAGAACACACACGGTATGTCCTCATTGATAAATGAATATTAGGAAAAAAGCTTGGAATACCAATGATACAACTCATAGCCAATATGAAGCTCAAAAAGAAGGAAGATCAAAGTGTGGATGCTTCAGTCCTACACAGAAGAATAAAATAATTATGGGAGGTACAAGGTGGGTGGGTGGGGCTTGGGAAAAAGAGAGTAGGGGGAGGGAAAGAAGGGGGGCAGGATCAGGTGTGGGAGGAGACCGGGAGATGTACAGAGGGTCAGGAAATTGAACACAGGTATGTAGCAATGGGGGATGGGGAATGTGGGGTAGCCACCAGAAAGTCCAGATACTGGGAAAGCAAGAGGCTCCCAGAACCCAACAGAAACGACATTAGCTGAAATACCCAACAAAGGGGAGAGAGAATCTGTAGAGACCATATCCAGAAGTTAGGCACAGCCCCTGGTTGAGGGATGGGGCCACCCACTCATCTCAAAAATTTTAACCCAGAATTGCTCCTGTTTAAAGGAAATTCAGGGACAAAGAGTGGAACAGAGACTGAAGGAAAGGCCATCTAGAGACTGCCCCACCTGGAGATCCATCCCACATGCAGCTACCAAACCCAGTCACTATTGCTGATACCAAGAAGTGCATGCTGACAGCAGCCTGATATAGCTGTCTCCTGAGAGGGTCTGTCAAATCCTGACCAATACAGATAAGGATGAAAGCGTTTGCAACCCCATAGGAAGAACAGTATCAACCAATCAGACCGCCCCCCACCCCCAGCTCCCAGGGATTAAATCCCCAACCAAAGAATACACATGGGGGACCCATGGCTGCAGCCACATATGTAGCAGAGGATGGCCTTATCTAGCATCATTGGGAGAGGCCCTTGGTTCTGTGAAGGCTTGATGTCCCAGTGTAGGGGAATGCTAGGCTGGTGAGGTAGGAGTAGGTAGGTGGGGGAGAGGGGATGGGATAGGGGGTTTGTGGAGGGGAAACCAGGAACGGAAATAACATTTGAAATGTAAATAAATAAAATAACTGATTTTAAAAAATAAAATGTCAAAAAAAAAAAAAAAGGAAAAGAAAACATGCAAAGACTGCAAATAAAAAGCTTGTCTTTACCAGTGTTCCATGGAAGTTTCCTGGCTTCTTATACCACGCTTTCCTGCTCTCCTCTTCACAGATACACATGTGATCCATGAGTCCGTTACTGTATAAAAAACACTTTCCTAAGAAAGCAGAGTACAATTACAGAGGTTACTTCACAAAGTTCTATTATCTTTACAGATAAAATGCACATACAGTGAGACTAGAAAAGTGTGGAAAGAGAACTTCCTGGCTGGAACATAGGTAATCAGCTTATTTGCTCAAGCTAAGTCAGATCTCGCCTCTAAACTCACAACGTGAAGTGACAACATTAATTATTGGGTTTTATATTTTCTGAACCATGGCTTTAAAAACATGTGCACAGAAGTATTTTTTAGGTTACCCACGGGACGGGAGATGGAAAAGAGAGAACCATGTTTACATATCAACTCTTGCACACATGGGGAATTCATGTCAAAATAAGCAGAACAAATGTTATTAATATAAGTAGTCCTTTTCTCTGTGTGTACTGTCTAGACAGCTGCTAGCTTACCTAATTTACCACAACTTGTCCTAACGGTTTCATACTTGCTGACCGGATTGTCCTATGTGAACTACAGAAATTCTGTGTGTCATAATGTCATCTGCTCTGTTTCCACAACTTTCTTTAATGCACAAAACTAACCTTTTAGTCTTTTTACATTTATCCGTATCTGAAATATGACTTTTCATTTGACCTCATTTCTATGTACTTAACAGAAAAGATTTATTTAATATTTTATTATTCTTTCCCCCTCCACTGTCCTGACCGCTGAAAATAGAACCCACGGCTTCATATGTGCAAGGAAAGCAATGCACCCTCTGAGCTACCTTCTCAGAACAGGGAGGGTTCAAACAAGGCAGTTGACTACAGCTCAGCCAACTCTTGCTACTTGTGTTTGATATGCCACCTTTATACAGTTGGCTGATTAACATTGGATTCTTGTTCATCTGATACAATAGAGAATCATTTTTATCAAATTCCACATAGTCATAATATTGCATTATAAATTGCATAATCTTGCATTAAAATTAACAAACAGAGGAACAGGTAGGCTAACTGCAGATCTACACATCTCCCTCTGTTCCTACAAATCTAACCCATCAGTGTCAGCAGACCACCTGCTGTGGCCTACCTTCACCCCTACCCCCCACTCCAATGATCACACAGCTCTTCCTTTCCAAAATTCCCTCCCCTACTCACTGCTTTATCCCAGCCTCCAACTCCAGCAGACATTCCCTGGGAACCCACAGGGCACTCAGCCCAGGGAAGCAGGTAGGCTAACTGCAGATCTTCCCCTCTCTTCCCTCCTCCACACCCAGTCCTCCAGTCCCTCACCCATCTAGGTAGCAGACCACCCGCTGAGGCCTCTCCCAACTCCCCACCCCCACATGCAGCAGATAAAGCCGATCTTCTCCAACCTTCCTCCCCACTCAGCCCATGCCCAACTCTAGAAGGCTTTCTCTTACTAAACATACAAAACAAAGAAAGAAATCCATAAGGGAAAAAGACCAAGTAACATAAAGGCAGACCTACTGGAATAACATATATCTTCTCAATGGAAACTCTAAAATTAGAAGGGTCTACACAGATGTTTTACAGGCTCTCAGAGACCACAGATGCCAGTCCAGACTACTATACCCAGCAAAGTGGTAAATCACAAATTTTTATTTAAAAAAAAAAACAAACCATTTTTTTTCTGCCTAAACCTCAATAGATACAATTAAATGGTGAAAAATGTTTTACTAAGGCATCAATTCTAATAAATTAACAAAAATATCATGGAAATAAAAATGAGTACAGTAACATTCTTAAAAGCCTAAGAAAAAAAACAAGTTTAAAAAGTTTAATATACACACCTTTGGGGAATGGGTTGTTCTGGGCTTGGAGTCGAATTTTAACAACATCCAGAGGTGTCACTATGAATATATAAATTTTAATTAAGATATGACATCTCTAAATCTCTATTAGAAAACTATACATCAAGTCATAATTTTCCTCATTCCTATGCAAAGGGTAAGCTGTTTATTTAGAAATGTGTGTTCCAGCACTGAGCTGCTTCTAATGTGGCCCTTAGCATTTCTGTCCACAAGACGAACTGCAAATCACTTCTCACAAGGACTAGGCATTTCAATCTACAGCTACAATTCCATTAGTGTTAAAACTGAAGCACTACAAGTTTACAAAATATGTTCTTTAAAGCAATCTATGATTTGAGTCTCCCCAATCTGATCAATTTATCTATATCAGCATTAGGTTATGCCATCCACTTGGGAACAAGGAAGAAAATTTGCAACTTACTTTCATGTGCATGCTCTAGTTCATGAAAATAAAAAGCCAAAAAACCAAAAAACATTAAATTGTGGTGTCAAGAAACTGTTCCTCATCAGAGAACAAGAAAGTCACATTAGATAATTTTTAAGGCCATTATGAACTTGAATTCTAACTTAAAGATACAACATAAAAAAACAGTTTATATGTTCTAATCACTTGTTATCTTAACTAAACAAACTAGTCAACCTAAAATCATTCAATGTTAACCTATCACTTATACCATTTGACTACTGCTATATGAAACACAAAAGGCTAAATCCACAAAACCCTGAGAAACTCTTAAGTTACCCCAAATTATGTTATTCTATGTGCAAATATTGTATTCTTTTTCTAGTTTAAAAGACTTAAAAGAATTGTAAAAGTTTAATAATGTTGTAGGGCATCCAAGAATTCTTATTTTAAAAACATATTTCTCTCTCCTTTTTTTGTTTTTTAAGAGTCCCTCTATTAATGTAGCCCTGGTTGGTCCTGGAACTCGTATGTACACCAGGCTATCCTACAAAGATCCACATGTCTTTGCTTCCCAAGTCCTGGAATTAAAGGTGTGTAGTGTAATACCACACTCTGCTGAAACCTCGAATTTTCAGTAAAAAGATAAGTCTCAGGAAAATGGGTACTGTAGCAGCAACCTGTGAGTGAACAAGCAAGGACCGAAATCTGATACTCTTCTTTTTTTCTTCTTCATATTATTGTGTAAAACACTGGAATCCTGCATATTCTATCTGATCATTAGTTTGGTGGTTCAGGAGATAGCTCAGTAAAGTGCTTGCCACACAAGTGTGCAGACTAGAGTGTGACTCCCCAGCATCCATGGTTAAACATTGGGCCCAGTGGCACTGGACTGTGATCCCAGCATAGAAAGGCAAAGACAAAGAGGATCCCTGGGGTTTGCTAGCCAAGTATGCAGCTCTGCCTTCAGTGAGAGACCTTGTCTGAAGACATCCAACATTGAACTCTGGTCTCCACACACTTGCATACACATATGCAAGCATGCGTATGTACACACATAAATACACAGGCACACACACAAATAAGGGACAGAGCAACAGAAGATGTTGACACTGACTTCTGGCTGCCACATGCCATGTGCATGTATCCCACACTGTACCCCTCAAAAATAATATCATTACTTCATGGATAATATAATATACTCTAATGCAATATTCAAAGTTACATCATCTGTACTGGTAACATAATTTTACCCATTAGTGATGTCAATACAGCTCCAGTACAAGAGGCAATCATTTGCTGAAGAGGTGTCACTTGGGGTACTGGTGGTGGTCCTTCAGTTTCAGGCTCCATATTTTTAACTAGTTGAAAAAACAATCCATTAAAGCAAAGATTAAAATAGTATATGTGCACATATATATAATACATCTATGTACATATGTAATAAAGTTGAATGGCAAATGCCCTCAAAATTACCTGTTAAGTTATAAAAACAATAATAGGAGTGCTTGCCTAACATGGCCAAGACCTGGGTTTGATCCTCAGCACTATAAAAATAAACAAAACAGAATATAATTATATCAAAACATGTTATTATCACTGCCAAAAGTAAGTTATAAACGGAAGCCCGTGTGCGACTGGCACTACTAGCTTATACCCGCTGATAAGAATGTTTGGTAAGCTGTATTATGTTTGCAGGACAGGTAACTAACAGGTACAGAAACACCCTTTGACTGAGAGCCACAACAAAAGCCACTAAGTGATGAAAATTTATAAAGTCTGTATGTCTGCAGATAAACACTACTTAGACACCTTCACTACTCTGGAATAGCTTACCATTCAATAAAGCACAACTTTTATTGCATACCAATAGTTGTTGCACAGTTATAAAATAAAAACACACAGCCTGAATCAGTATCTTTACAAACACTTCATGAGACTTTTGGGAAGTCGTATGTACATATACAAACAAATAGATATTGATATATGTGCACATGCTCTGTTTTGAAAAAACAGTAAATATTATTTGTTTACTTAGTACTCTGCTATAAATATAAACAAACATTATAATAAATGTCTATGTCATTTTTAGTGCTTGCAGAGTAGTATATAATTATGCTTAAACAATCTCGTAGGTTTTCAAATTCTCAATAGGAAACCATTTTGATATAATATTCATGTATCTTTTTGTAGTCTTCCTACACTTACCTCAGCAAGGAAATTAAGATAGGCTATAATACTAAAAAAGCAGAGCAGGGTGTAATGACACATTCCTCTTAGCATTTGGGAAGCAGAGACAGGAGAATCTCTGTGAGTTCAGGGCCAGTCTAGTCTACAGATTGACTTTCAGGACAACCAGAAAACCTAGGGAGACTCAAAGAAATCAAAACCAAGCAACCAAACAAACCCCAGTGCTCAAAGCCTGATGTGGTGGCGAGCACCTGTATAATCCCAGGCCTCAGGAGCTGAGACAGAAGAGTGAAGGGTTACAAACCAGTCTGGACTTTACAGCAAGAATCTGTAGTCACAACACATTTTGATCCAAATGTTCATTTTTGAAAGACAGACTCATGTATCCTTTCACTGGCAGCATGTCATTCCAAGCACTCTGGTGTTCACAGATCCTCTCTTTAACATTACATGACTTGTCCCCACCCTGTTCTCTGCTTCCTAGATGTCATGAGCTGAACCTCTCTGCTCCCCTCAATGCTTCTACCACAATGCTACATATCAACGGTTGGCAGATAAATCTAATACAAATAATTATTATTAGAGGCCTCAAGTGAGCAGTAGATAAACGTTGGGTCTAAGTCAGGCTTACTATGAATAGGAAAGAAAGAAAACACCTTTTGGCGAGAAAGGCTTAAGTGGAAGAAGTAAAACAGGAAAGTGATAGGTATTACAAAAGTATTCATTATCTAAGCCCAGGAATATAAAATGTGTATTTGGTTATGTTGGCATGATGTGAAAAAAGCTGATGAGGCCTCCTTTGATAATCACAAAAATGGTGAGGCAGATTGCACAGAAATGAACTTCACTAATGGACAAGGAAATTACAGAACAAATGGGTTAATATGTGGCTGTAGATACAACTCAGTGGTAAAGCACAAAGTACCCGGTTCAGTGTATAGAATACATGTTCGAGAGTACACACACACACACACACACACACACACTTACTTAGAATTTGTCTAAGGTCATAATATTGCCCTAAGGCTAGACCAGTTCTAACTGAATTTATTTCTCTTGACTCATAGCCAGATAAATGTTCACTTAGTTCCAGGGGTGCCCAAACTTTTGACACCATTACATTGTCATCTACAAATGTGCTGGGCCACATTCATAGCTATCCTAGGATACATTTAGTTTATGGGCCAAACGCTGGCTTCCAGCTTTCATCCTGGAACTTGGGAAGCAGAGGTAGACAGATCTCTTGAGCTTGAGGCCAGCATGGTCTACATAATGGCATGTAGACCATGACAGCCAGAGCTGTATATGGAGACAAAGTCTCAAAAACTAAACTAAAATAAACAAAAACCAAACAAGTTGGATGCACAAAATTCTGCCCAATGTTTTCCAGGTTTTCTTAGCAGAATGACTTAATACAGTTTCTTGCTATAAATAACTCTCGCCCCATTCATTTATTCTTGTATGTAAAGCCTTCTTTACATCTTTATTTTTTGGTTGTTTGGGTTTTTTTTGTTTTTTGAGACAGGGGTTTTCTGTGTAGCCCAGGCTGTCCTGGAACTCACTCTGTAGACCAGGCTGGCCTTGAACTCAGAAATCCGCCTGCCTCTGCATCCCAAGTGTTGGGATTAAAGTCGTGTGCCACCACCGCCTGGCTCGTCTTCTTTACATCTTACAGACTCTATTAAAGTCCATTTTCAAGATCTTTAGGGTAGGTATGGTGATCATTCCTGTAATCCCAGCACTTGGGTGGCTGATGCAAGAGGATTTCTATTGAATTCAAGGTCCAACTACAAGGGAGACGACCTCAAAACAAGAAACAACAAAAACATAAACCACATTCTTATATAGACCTGGTTACAGACAGGACGTAAAGAGACTTCTGTCTTTATACAACCGAGTCCTTCATCCTGTGGCAGCTCTAAGATTTGGGTTCTATGTGATACTGGGTGGTAGACTGAAAAATGACTAACTAGGTGGTGAGTAGATGTTTTGCTTATTCATAGTTTGGAATTATTCCTTATATAATACATAAGGGCGGGTCTAACAATGTTCCAACTCTTTCATTGTCCTATCTCAGAAGAAATATAAATCATCTTTCACAAGAGCATAAAAGGACTTCAGTTCTCATGATTTTCCAAAGAATCACGGTTACATCTCTCCCATATCCTGAAAACTTCAAAAAAAAAAAAAAAAAGAAAGAAAGAAAGAAAATGAAAAAAAGAAAGAACACCAACCCATCTTCCCTTCTATTGCTTCTTTCTTCAGTGTGTTCAGTCTGTGACTTCAAGTCTAAGACTTAGCTATATTACCATTCAAATTGTAATTACCCCTGTAATCATTCTAACTGCCATTAAGGAAGTGAATGGCATCTCCCACTTCATAAACACAGCCTATTGTTCAGGTTTTAGCCGGTTTGAACTATGTTGGGGACAGAGTTGTGCAAGAATCATTAACAGGATGGTAATTAAGAGTTCTTAAGTTCCAGGCCCATACTATGCTTTCAAGAATATTCTCCTTAATCCCCCTAACAGCTAAGAACCAGTGCCCCATTTCAGACTAAATTGGAGACTCAGAATTATCCAACTCCTAGATTAGCGAAACTGGGACCGCCTCAATTCTGTACAAGAATGGCCATGCCTTCCCATCATTAAGTTTTGTTCCCAGGCTCTGCCAACTCCTCAGCTTGTCCTCCGTCTCTTCACTCTCATTTCCTTATCCCGACTTTCTCTCCAGGTCTGGTGTCACAAGCTCTACTCCAAGGAATTCCGCCCTCCCTCAGGGCTTTAATTCTACTCAGTATTAATGTTTGTCAAACATTTAAACCATTTTACAAACATGGAAATTCTGTGTTCTTTCTGTAGTTTACACTTTGAAAATTAAATCCCCCCCCCAAAATTTTTTTAAATGTTTGCTCAAACTATATCTCCTCCTTCTCAAGATCTGTTAAGCACATGTATATAAATTCAAATCCATCAGTACATTGTCTCTTAACATAGATTTCCCTTTCTAGTTCCCTCTTTCAGACATTTCTTGTTTTTACAAATTATCTCCAACTGTCTTAAGCAGTTTAATAAAAATAGACCGTTCCAAGATTTTCGCTCCAGCCTCCTTCTTAACCTGTTCAAAACAAAATCATTTCTTTGAGCAATCCTAATCCATCTTGATGTCATCTTTGGCTAACAGTCTCACAATTCACCTTTCTGTGCCTGAATATAATTATTTGCACTGACTGTCGTGAGGGACCCCATCAAAAATCAATACTACAAGGAGTGTCTACCATAGACAGGAGTTAAGAAATGCAGAACAGTACAAAACATAACGTCTGTAAGGGTGAGAGCGGACGTATACTCCAAACAAGTTTTGTGAGGCATTTTCTCACTTACAAAGCAAAATTAAAACAAATCACAGACACTTGAATTTCGTCTTGACCATAATCCCCTAACTATTTGCGTTGTACAGATGAAAAACCCTGAGGCTTTATTTTCCCCTCTTTTATTGCTGCAAAAAATGAAATTATACACACGGAGAGAAAACAGGTCTGTACAGAACCAAAGTACCCAAAGGGCTGCGAGAGTCGGGTCCGGCCACCGCGGCCACCCCGGACCTCTGCAGGTCGGCGGGAGCCCAGGGCCGGGCTCGCGTCCCACACGGGGTTCACTGGAGTACCTGGTGGCGAGGCGACTGCAAGGCCGGGGTCCCAGCAAACCTAGCAGGTGATGACGACAAAGCGGTGAAGCCTCCTAGGCTAACTGCGTCTACTACCGGGGCCGCCCCACACTTCCAAGTCTGCAGAGCGGCGCCGGAACTCGAGGAGGAGGCCGGAGAACAGGGGCTGAGGCACCGCGAGCCCGCGCGCTGGGGGCGGGGCGTGGGCGGGGTCACCCTCCGGGGGCGGGGCCCGCGGCGCGCGAGGCGGGGCGGGTGGCGCCTGCGCGAGGCCGGCCCCCGCGTAGGAAGGGCGGGGAGCGCGTCTGGGCGCCGCGGTCGCGTGACGCGTTTTCAAATCTTTAACCGCCGCGGCTCCCACGTCGGTGCTACGGCCCCTTCCTGCTCCGAGCCTCTGCGCCGGAACCGGCCCTGAAACTCGGCCAGCGGACGCGGCCCTTCGCCGAGGCGCCGAGGCCAGGGCCGCTGGGCCCCGGGAGCTTTGTGTTCGCGGCCGTCCCATGCGGCCCCGGTGCGGACCCAGCATGTAGGTGCCTGGTGGCTGCCATGAGCCTCGAGACCATGAGGATCCACAGCAAAGCACCTCTCCCGGGTATGGAGCCCCTCCCCCGCCGCCGTCCCTTTAATCGGTTCCTGCCCCGCCGAGGGTTCTAGAGAGGCTTCCTGCGGGGGGGCTTCTTGCTGCTCTTGCATTTCTGTGGGTTCTCGGCGCCTGGAAGGCGTTCGGGGTCGGACTCCGTGAGGAACCGACGCTGGCCGGGGCCCCTCGTGTCTTCCCCGCCTCAGCTGCAAGCGATCCGGCATTCCCGGGGCTGCAAGCTTCAGACAATGCGCGGGTCCCCGACGGCCACACCGCCCCACGGAGGAGGCGCCCACTCCCTTTTGTGACCGCTAGTTCCCGTCACTCGTGAGGGAGACGGAGTGTGTGTGTGTGTGTGTGTGTGTTGGTGGTGTGCGCGCGCGCGTGTGTGTGCTTCAACCTCGTAGACAAAAGCAGATTCCAATCTCAATATTTCATGTAAAAATTCATTATAAGGAAAATTCCTAAGAGATACACGTGCGTCTATTAACTGTGTACTAAAGTGCAGGTTGTGTTCGAAAAGTTTAAAGAAGTTTGATTCTCATCTGCTTTTAATAGGAAAGTAAGGAGATAAATGGCGATGTCCTTAGTGGGCCTAACTTCTTAATACGTAAACGGAGTGTATGAACTCCATCGTTTAGTTTCAGACTATGAAACCAAAATTTGAGCATCCAAGTAACCCTTGGGAGTCAGGTTCTTTTTTTTCTAGATAAGTGTGTGGGGGTGCCTAGATAAATAAGCGTTAAATATTTGAAACACCTGTGTTGAGTTTTTTGAAACACCTATATTGGGTTTTCACAGAACTGCTAATAGCCACATGAAGTTTACACTATGAGAAAAAAAGTTTTCCAGAACAGCTTTATAGACTTCCCTGCCTTCATACATGGAACAGGGGTAAATAATGACTATTTCCTGATGAGTCAGCTCTTTTTCTCCAATATAGAATTTGTGGAAACCATACTGGGCAGTTTGCTTTCATCCTAAGTGGTAATATTCAGGAAAACGTTTAGATTCTAATGACTTAGTTTGTTATGACTAATAATGTTTCCTTTCTGCAAAAAAAGCTGTTGAGTCATTTTAAAATAAATTAAAATTTTGTCTGCATAGCACATTGCCTGATTCTTTTTTTAATCACAGGTGGCATCCAAGACAAAAATGAAAAGAATAGACCATCCTTGAAATCTCTGAAAGCTGATAATAGACTGGAAAAATCCAAATATAAGCCGCTTTGGGGAAAAATATTTTACCTTGACTTGCCTTCTATCACCATATGTGAGAAACTACAGAAAGATATAAAGGAACTTGGAGGGGTAAGTGCGAACCGCATACTCGCTAAAAGTTGAGAAAAGTAATCCTGGCATTCTGTAATATGAACTTACTAAGGAGTTTTCATTTTGGAAATTACAGCCATTTAGCAATAGCAGCCTTGATAAGGTGTTTGTTATTAGTGAATCATTTGGGGACTGGGAATGTAACCCGGTGGTCTAACACCTACTGATCCGTTCGAGACTTTCTGTGTTTAAGTCCCAACATCAAAGGATAAAGAAAACATTTTTTTTAAGCCTTTTGTAGCTTGACAAAATGTTCAAGTTTCTGCAATTAGTGGTTTAGTATTAAGGGGTGAGAGTCCTTTGTCCTAGTGAACTGCTTTTCTTTCAAAATAGCAGGAGCTATTTGACTGAGCTGTTTATAACTCTTTAATGATATATATTGTGTGTGTGTGTTGTGTGGTGTGTGTAAGTAAGATCAATCATTATATATGACATATGATGTACTCATATGTCAAAGTATACATATATTTGTATACTTTGTGTGTGTGTACGTGTGTGTACATATGCATGAGGAGAGAAGTGCTGAGTCAACAGGCACCTGTCATGGAGGGAACAGTTTTAGAGTAATAGTTAAACTGCCTTCCCTGTTGTAGCCCCTACTTGATGATTAGAAAACTTAGGCAAAGCTCTATAAGGACTTCTTAGGTATAATGTTAATATTACCTAAAATCCAGCAAACATGGTTAGTATGAGTTTTACTGTTTCAGAGGTTTCTGCTGGACTGAAAGTTAGCATTTTAGAACACTCCATTCCAGACTGGAAAGTCACAAGAATATTTCATGGATTTCTTAGAGTTACTCATTAATGTGATATTTTACTTACCTGCCCTTGAAATTTGTCTACCTTTCTTTGGGTGGCAGTTGGTAGAATTGCACTTTGAATATGAAAAGCATGTGGGTTTCATTTTTTCTTTGTCAATTACGTTCATAATACACGTTGTATTCCTTCAGTCACCCCGTTACCCATCCACTCTTGCCCACTGTCTTCTGCATAACTAGGCCTGTCTCCACTCTGTGAGCATTCTACTTTCCTACTGTTCATTTACTTGACTCACTCTCTTGTATTTGTGGTAGCATTTATCATAATGACCTTATGGCTGCACTTCTAAAGGTCATGGTTGATAGACCTGCCACCATCGACTGTATTGCCTGTCAAGGGTGTGTACATGTTGTCAGGACCTTAGATATGAGTAAAGATCGAGTATTTGAGAAATGAAGTGCTACCTGCTTGTCTTCTAACGTGATATGTCACCACCATTAACTCACTATCGGTGGCTATGCAGTAGATGATAGCTTTCTCAAATATGTTGACCAGTCTCTTAACTTAAGGTCTAAATAACTCCTGTTTAGATTTGTGTTTTTCAGAGAAGATGCTCCAGACAATGTTGTGTCTGAGTCCAGCATGGGAAACCTTTAAAAGGGAGCTTTGAATGAGCGAGCAGTGCCCGTGCTGGGACAGGAATCACTTCCACCACCGCTTTCTTTCTCCCCCATCCTCACAACACTGCCTAAGATACTTTTCAAGAAACATTTTTTCAGTTACTTCTACCATAGATAGTTGTTAAGGAACATTTGATTTTATATATGTCAAATTTTACCCTGTAATGGTTTCAAGTATCTCAGTGGATATATTAAAAGCATAAGTTTTATAATGTGGCAGGGAGTTACCATGATCACGAAAGTGATTTTTTTTTTTTCTGCTGCCTGATTTGTGTTATTGCATCTGCACTGAGGAAAACAAAGTGCTGGGCCAGTGAGGTAGCTTGCAGGTAAGGGAGGACACGTGCTGCCAAACCCATGGCAAAGAGAGCTGACATCCACAATCCATTGCCTTTCTTGTTGGAAAAAAGTACCTAGCCTAGTTCTGGTCTTTGCTGTATAATTCAGTGATCAGTTTAAATCAGTTTAGTCCCTAGGTCCTGGTTTCTCTTAACACATTTAAAGGAACCCAGTTTTATCAAATAGTCATTTATTTAAAAGGTTCTGTTTTCCTCCAATGTTTAGTTGTATTTAACCCATCTATTCTTTTTATTATTTTCTTCCGCTTTGCATCACCCCAGTGGTGTCACTGCTTTAGTTGACCACAAATATTTGTTTTCTATGAGCCTTAATAAAACCGTGCTAAAAATTTGCAGAGGACATTTGTGATAATTCAACTATTGACTGTATAACAGTCAATTTTCACATAACAGTGAACCTTCCTTTGTAGTGTTAAAAAAATAGCTAAATGAAAGCCACTTAAGGACAGAGCCAGGTTTGCAGGCTTATATCACAGGGCTTAGGAGCACAAGGCTTGAGGAGCATGAAGTCAAGTTCATGCTGGCTTGGGCCCTAGTTAAAGAAAAGAACAAAGGGTAGGCCCATTTCCTAACAGTTTAGACTAGAAAAAAACAGTCGGGGGAGAAAAATATAAGAGTGGTGTTAACTGATCTAGCTGGTGGCATGACCCTGGGAGAGAGGGGCCTAAAAGTGTGGTGGACTAAAGTCTCGTATAATAGCCAACTTTATTCAGAGTATCAGGCAGTTTATAGGGCTAAGAATCACATGAGTAAGGTGTTTAAACACAAGGACAAACTGCACATGCCATAACCATGCTTTCCCATAGAGGCATGTAAATAACAACAGCTGAAGTTAACTCACTCCTACCCACTGCACCTGTAAGGGCAAAAAAAACACATTCCAAGAACAATTCTGTGTTTTGAAAAAACTGAGGTCACAAGACTCATCTTGTTTCTTGGAGTTTTCTCACAAGCACTCAGAATTCTCACTCGACTCCATTCTTGGACTATGTTCCAACAGGGTAATACCTTGTTATGTCATGATCTTGAGGACAAAGGCAACAATTTCCAATAAGTTGAAGACCATGGCAAAACAATTGAACAGTTAGTTCTCTGAGTGTGGTTTGCAGGGTATAGCATTATGCTTTGTTAGGCTCAAAAGTGAATCCTGTGTCTGTCTTTCCTGAAGCTCTAATGTAGATAGAAATGGCGTGGTGTTGTGTGAAAAACCTTTGCCTGGGGAAACAACACTGTTGGGATATCTGTTCGCCCCAGATAGGAATCCTGTGACGAAGCAAAGGATGGATACCACCAAAGTCTAAACTTGGTGGACCAATGAATTTTATTGAGGTTACTCCCAGGAGCAGAAATGATTTGAAGACAGTTGCATCTCCAAGGCCCACCCCAGCCTGGGTGACAGCTCACAAAAGCTGGGAAACTGGAGCACACTGCACAGGCTGCAGGCAGCTCAGATGGTTTCTGATGCTTCCAGGCGGCTGGTCTGGTCTCAGAGTCTTTGCAGCTTTTCTATGAGTCTTCTTAGTAGTTTACCTTCCTGCTTAAGTAGGGTGGAATATTTCAGTCCTCTAGGAAACTTACACAACACTTGGGTACAGCTGTGTGGGACTGCGTAAGGGTATCCTGGTTCTTGGCTGGGCATGGGCCTAGAACCCCGAGACTCCAAGGGAGAAACGGCAGGAGTTCGGCTACGTCCCCAGAACTCAGGGTCCTAACAAGCAGTCTAATCTCCATAGACCTCCATTGTTCAGTCACGAAGGCCATTACAGCCCCTCCCAAAGTGCACAGGTAGAGGGTGTAACTACAGGCCTCGGGTCCTAGAGATTTACATACTAATGAAGGTCAGAGGGCGGAGCCAATTAACCATTCCTCCCTAGAACCTCCCCCTTCCTCCCTCCCTACTTAACCCAGGCCTGCCCTGAGTTTGGGGGGGGTACTTCCAGATCCATCTACCATCCGCCATAACAATAAATCCTTTTGGAACCAAGGACTTCCTCGTATCATTGGGGCCTGCCGGGCCCGCCGCCGCCAAAGCCTCCAGCCACTGGAACCAGGGACCTTTCTCCGGTAGGAGAGACAGGCTGCCTGGAAGCCTCCAGGCAGCCTCCACCTCGCAGGTCCCGTGCAGGCCCCGGGCCTCTGACGCGTGGGTCCAGGGGCTGCCGCTGCGGTCGCCGGATTTTTCCCACACAGCTGATAGTAATTTAATACAAAAATTAAAACAAAGGGGAAGTTACTTCTAACTGAAGAATTGTAGAGGACATTGTGTGGGCATAATAACTAAATAATAACAGAACAGCCCTGGGACAGCTTTAGTAGAAGTGTGTAGAAATTGCTATTAGAATATAGATGGACATGCTTACCTACCATTGTGAATCAATGCAGTTAATGTTTGAGCCGAGTCTTGAAGGAATATTGGAATTGTATTTAGTAAACTACACACACTTTTTAGAAAAAACATATGCCTTAAAATATATGCCTGTCTAGGTGTGTGTACTTAATGCTACAAACTACCTGCAAGTGAAACTGAGATGCAGAAGTGGCAAGAGTCAAGCTTATGTTAGAACCAGATTATAAAGGGCATTTTCTTATGCAGGATAATGGAGTAGGGTTGAGTTGGGAAGCAGCAGGGTTTTAGTTGTAAGCAGGGTCTAACTTTATACCTCAGGCTGGCCTGGAACTTTATAATCTTACTGCCTCTATTTCCCCAGTTCTGAAATAACAGATCTGAACTATGCCCAACAAAAGTGGTTTTCTGGTTTGGTTTCCTTTTGGTTTTGTGGAGCTGTTATTTTGAGAGATAGTAAGTTAGGGTTTCTCTGTGTATTTACTGTGCCCAAAACTACTAAGAAGGGTTTTGGTTGTTTGTTTATTTTAAATTATGTTTGTGTGTTTGTTGTATAAAGGCATTGAGGTGCCTGAGGAAGACAGAAGAGGGCATCAGACCCCCTGGAACTGGAGTTATGGAGTTGTGAGCTGTCTTGTACACCCAGGGTTTTCTGCAAAGAGTAGCAAGTGCTTTATCTGCTCAGCCATCTCAGTTCTCCCACTCTCCTTTTCAAATGTTTACATTAAGGAGTTTTAACTCAGTTTATATGAAATTAAAACTGGGAGAAATTTATGGTATTATAGTTGTATAACATTCAGACCAATGAATGAAAGCTCAGAAATAAACTCTTTTTTATATAGTTAGTTGTCTTTTTTGTTTTGTTTTTTTTTCTGCCAGCCAGTTTCAGGAGAGCTGGATATCAACATGCCAAAGAATGAATTTGGAAATTTACCTTGCATCACATATAAAAATTAACTCAAAATGGAGCCAAAATATAAATGTAAGAGGCTTCCAATAATTAGGAAATACTGAAAGAAGTATTTTTAGCACTGACTTTGCAGTGATTTCAATAGCACCAAAATTACATCTAATCATTGGCAGCAACTTAAAAGGATTCATAAGTTCAACTAGTTAAAATTAACAACTCATCTATCTCCTGGGACATTAACAAGAAATCATTAAATGATAGAGAATATTTCATTTTCCCCTAGTTAATAGTGTTTACTAGGCCTACATGAAACTCTGGGTTCAGTCCCAACCTCTGCAAAAAACAGTGTCACAGACCAGTATTCCAACATTCAGGGTTAAAGGCAGGAAACTCAAAAGGTCATCCTTAGGTCAAGGCCTACCTAGGCTTGTTTCCAAAGAAAAGTTGTATATCCTATGTTGGGGTTAATATTTAAAAAGGAGGAGCCTGGTTTGGCTTGTTGTTAAGCAGCTGCCATGTTCCGGACTAGAGGTGGCCAGAGAATCAGCTTGAAGCACCAGCCCTGGCACCCACAAGATGCTGTCCACAATGTTTGGCTGAGCCCAGAAAATACCAGCCATCCTGAGATACGTGGTAGAATGAAGACTCTTAATACTTAATGGCTATCCAATATTTGTATATTTGGAAATGCTCAATTAGCAAGATGCCCACACAATTAGAATTGTTAACCCAATAGGAATTCTACATGAATAAACTACATGAGACTGCTAAAGACACTTGGATATCTCCAGCCATCTTCTCTCCTTCTCCACCTCCTTCATCTCTTCCTCCTCTCCTTCCATATTAGTTCCTCCAGAATTACCAAGTTTTATTGTAAAATGTAGGGGGAGGGATATCCTGCTACAATCCTATATCTAATAAGTGTATTATATACAGAATATATGCAGACCTACATTTCAACCGAAAGATAATCCAGTGGGTAAAGGGGACTGTAGAGATAGCTCAGTAGTTAAAACTCCTTGTTCATACAGAGGACTTGGGTTCAGTTCCCAGCACCCACTTGGTGGCTCTAGATCATCTGTAGTTCTAGAGGATCTGACACCCTCTTCTGGCCTCAGCAGGCACCAGGCACACATAACAGAGCAAACACTCACACACATCAAAATAAATAATGGGTGAAGGGCCTAAATAGACATTCAGCCCCACAGCATTCTGATCGTCATCTAATGCAAATCTAAACCTTAGGCATGCTAGTAAGATACTGTCAAAGAACAGAAAATAAACATATTAGCCTTCACAGTTTTACTTGTCCACTGTTCCTGGGGATAGAAAATGAGGCAGCAGCTGTGCAAACAGTGTAGGCAGTTTCAAGCAATTTATATATCTGAAAGAATTGAAAGTAGGGTGTCAGAGAGACAAATGTACATCTGCAAGCTGATGAAGACATGGAGAGCAGGCTGATGGGCAGCATTCCTCCATGGTCTTCAGTTCCTTCACGCTCCTGCCCTGGATTCCCCTAAATCAGTGGTTTTCAACCTGTGGGGCTCCACCCCTTTGGGGTGTTGGTTTATTTATTTTATTATGTTCTTATAATCTACCACCCTAATCCATTCCAAACCTCCAACACTAGGAGAGGAAGGAGGTTAGAGTGGAAACGGGACATTGACCTGTAGGCTACTGTCCACAGATTAGGGTCTTTGAGTTCGTAGGGACAAACCAGTCTTCGGTGTCAGAATATCCAACAGTCCAGCAAACCAGCGATTGCAAACACAGTGAACCAGCAGCAGTGAGGGGAGCAGCAACCACACAGGCCCACTCAGGGTTCTCACATTTATACCTTCTCCAGAGTCCTCAGAATTAAACTATATGTAACTGGCAAAAATTATGTCCTACTAGAGCAAGAGACAAATCATTGTTAACTGCTGTGACCAAGCCAAAGCAGCCTGCATCCCACACCTGGGATTAAACATATATAACATAATTGGGTTTTTAAACCAAAATTTTCACTACACTGTGGGGGTCAATTGACCCTTTCACAGGGGTCAGGTAAGACTATCAGAATATTTGGATATTTGCGATTCATAACAGTAGCAAAACTACAGTTATGAAAAGATAACAAAAATAATTTTGTTGTTGAGGTCATCACAACATGAGGAGTTGTATTCTAGGACTGCAGCATTTGGAAGACTGAGAACCACTGCCCTGGATAACAGACAGTTACCTGGAAATATAGCTGAAATAAAACACTTTCTTCAAATTGGTCTTGGTCAGTGTTTTAAATAGCAACAGAAAGCAAATTCCAACAAGGAGGTGCTACTCCATGATCAGACGGTCTGGACTGAAGAAAAGTGAGAATGCTAGCATAGCACTCGAATTTATTTCTCTGCTTCCTGACGGCAGATATACTAGCTCAGCGTCTTCATGCCCCTGTTGTCATACCTTCTCTGCACGGTGGATTGATTATAGTCCCTGACATCTTGAACCAGAATAAATCCTTCAAATTATTTTTGTGAGGTATTTTGTGACAGCTCATGAGAAATGTAATTAATACAGTGCCTGATCAACCTGTCTTGCATCTTTTTTCTTTTGCATAGCCAGGGAAGTAGCACTGGGCCTTGATCCTACTTTATGATCTCATTTAACTTTGAAAGAGGCTTGTCTCCGAAGACCATAGCTTATGCATTTCAACTACTGTGTCCCTTTAATACAATTCTTCATGTTGTGGTGACTCCCTAGCATAAATTTTTTTTTTGTTGCTAATTCATAACTATTTTGCTTTAGTTACAAATCATAATGTAAATACTGATAAACAGGATATCTGGTATGTGACCTCTCCCCCAATGGGTTGTGATCCACAGGTTGAGAACCCCTGTCATGGAGAGGGCTTTTTTTTTTTTTTAACTATTTTTTATTTTAAGTGTCTTGAGTCTTTTTGCCTACATATTTCTGTGTACCACATACTTATAGTGCCTGAAGTGGCCAGAAGAGGGCAGCAGACCACCTAGAAATGAAGTTACAGACAATAGTGAACCTTTGTGTGGGTGCCTGAAACTGAACCCTGGTCCCTGGGAGAGCAGCCCATTTTCACCTTCATATCCTACACAACTGGGATAATTTAGTTGAACTAGCATATATACATATATATGCGTGTGTATGTATATATGTGTGCATGCGTGTATACATATATATGTGTACTACCGTATACATATGGAATTGTTGGAGACTTTATGAAGTTTAAGGCAGAATTTTATATATAAATTATCATTTACATTCTTTTCTACCTTTATATAGGACCTGTATTTTTTGCAATAAATAAATATGGATACCTTATTAGCTGGTCAATGAAAATGAATGGTGCCTAGAAGGGAAAAGGAAACAACTTGCATTTCACTAAGGTTGCTCCCGTCAACAGCTAATTCTGAGTCAGTGGTAGCTTAAATAAACTTACCACAAACTTTTCTTCATTTTGGTTTTAGCTCCTTAGTTTTATGTAGTTTCATGAAGTTTTATGTAGTGTGTATGAATATGTTTGCAACGCATATGATGAGCACTCTCACATGGAAATCAGAGAAGAACTTGCAGGAGTTGCTTTTCTCTTTCTGCCATGTGACTCCAGGTGCTTGAACTCAGATAATCAGGTTTGGCAACAAGGACCACCAGCCCATAACGGCATCTTGCTGACCCTTTACTGCCTTTCATAGTGCGAATCCTGTAGAAATTGGAACTTTGAAGAAGTCTTACAGATTATTAGTTACTTCTGCTTGGGTCTTAGTATTCTGTGTCAGTTGTATTTATATGGTATGCATTATGATAGTACTAATTCAGTTCCCCTTCCCCTAGGTGATGAGTGATCTTTAATAAATAAACTTTGTTATATGTGTTACTACAAAGCATGCTCATGGGGGGTGCATTTTCTGAAAATTTTATGCTTGTGAGAATAGAGGTTCCTTTTCTCTGCTATGTTTAAACTTTAAGAAATGTTATAAACAGTGATTAAACTGATGTACCAGGAAGTAGCTAATTCATTACATCTAAGTAAAATTTAGGATTCAGTGTCCTGGTTATACTAGCTACATTTCAGGTGCTTACTGCCCACTGTAGTAACTGTTACACAGTACAGGCAAAGAGGCGTTCATCTCTGAAGAAGGCTTTCTCGGTGTGACTCCAGCACGTCACTTCCGCTTTCATCTCCAGTTTATAAGTAACGTGAGAGCGTGGACCGCGTTAATTAGGAGAAAGTACTTAAGAATAGTATATGGCACATGATGTTATGATTGTTAATGAGACTCCCATTATACTTCCTCAGAGCTGTGGGCTCAGAAATGCAGCATGAGAAGCACCAGTTTGTAAGATAGTAGATTATATAAAGTTGGAATTTGTTCACACTGTCTTTAAAGAGCGTTGGAGTTTTTTTATTAATACTTTGTTTTCTTCTAGCGAGTTGAAGAATTTCTCAGCAAAGATATCAGTTATCTTGTTTCAAATAAAAAGGAAGCAAAATATGCACAGACATTGGGTCGAGTTTCGCCTGTACCGAGTCCAGAATCTGCTTGTACTGCAGAAACCACCTCTCCTCATCCCAGCCATGATGGAAGCTCCTTTAAGTCTCAGGACAGAGTAAGTGTGTCATATATGCTCTGAGACTCGGGGAAGTGGATCTCAGGGCTTTCTTTTTGTTTCAAGACAAGGCCTCACCATGTAGCCCTCTCAGACTGGTCTTGAACTCCCTCAGAATTCTCGTTCCTCCTGCCGTAGTAGTGTCTCCTAGGTCCTGGGGTTACAGTTGTTTGCCCTCACAAACTCTGCAAGGCTGCAGTGCGTAGATAGAATGGTTATAAAACCAAAGAGCATGGCTCTCTCACCTAACGTTGCTGTCTTCTGAAAGGTGATGATTTTTCCTTAATAATACAGTAGTCAAGTACTGCCCTGACTCCTAAAGCATGTTCTTGCGCTTTAGACAAGCAGCCTTTGTTTTTAGAATAATTTCAACTAAAGTTAATAGCCAACCATTCTTTTGAAGAAAAAAATAGAAATTTTTAAAGCTTTCAAAGTAGATAAACTGACCATCTGCGGCATACTGACTGATTGTGCGCAACCAATAAGTTAGGCCTATTTTTACATATCCAGAAGTTGGTGGGGAAAAAAAAATCAAAATAATATTTTGTGACAAGTTGAAAATATTTGTGTAAATATTATATACGTGTTAGGCTTGCTTACATGCTTAGGCCTACAATGGTATGCCATTTGTCCTCTTTCATAAAAGTAAGTTATGATCCATGTTTTAAAAATTTCTGGTAACACATTTCTATCAAGTTGGAGGACAAAAGGAAGGCCAAACTGATATAAATACTTGGAAAAGAGAGTAAGCGTTTGAAGCATAGCAACATGAAAAGCAGTTTGGATGCAGAGAAAACAGGAAGCATGAGTTGCAAAGGCAGTCCCTGGAGAAAAGGAGGGACTGGTCAGGCTTGTGCAGTGGTGCTGTTTGGTGACAATGTAATATCCTACCAACAAGCTCGCGGTGTCTTCATAGCCGTTCAACTACTCTTCATGCTGTCTTACTTTAAAAGTGAAATGATTTATAAAACTTGTGTATAAAATTTATTTTTCTTAAATCTTCATTTACTACAAAGCTTAGACAGGCCTGTTACCTAGCTCCTTAGGAATGTGAGACAAGAGGATTGTAAGTTCAAGGGCAGCTGGGGCAACTTAGTGAGACTATACCTAAAGGTAAGGTTTTAGAAGCATTGAGGATATGACTCAGTCATAGAATGCTTGCTAGAATGTACCACCAAAAGAGAAAAGAGTAAAGTCTAAAATGTTTACCTGAAAAGTGTAGATTTTTTTTTTCTTGTTTCTGAAACAGATTTCATGTAATTCAGGCTGGCCTCAAATTTGCTATATAACTTGACTTTTAAATGTCAGTGGGTGCTAGCTGTTTTCATTTTCATTTACTAAAGAATTGATCCTCTTGAGTCTCATTCAGTTTTCTTTCTTTCTTTGTGTGTGTGTGTGTGTGTGTGTGTGTGTGTGTGTGTGCGTGCGTGCGTGCTTGCTTGCTATGTTTGTTGATGTTTTCTGCACTGGAAAAAAAAGGGAAAAAATTTTAATCTGTCTTACCAAGAGAATAATGAAGCTACTTTTGACTGTAAATTTACTGTGTTCATTGACTATATAAACTAAAGTTATCTGCTTTTGAGATTTCTCTTTCTAACCTTTTCTCTGATGAAGTATTATAATTGTTTTCTTCATCTTACAGGTGTGTTTGAGCCGAGGAAAATTGTTAGCTGAAAAAGCTGTCAAGGATCATGTAAGTAGGAATTTGAAATTCACAGTGTGTGGACTTCAGCTGGAGTTGAGTTAAGACAGTGTGCTGGTCTAGCACATGAGGTCCTTAGGTCTTCATAAAGCTAGGCATAGCAGCATACATCTGTCATAACAGCTCTGGGAAGGTAGAGGACCAGAAGTTGAAGGACATCCTCAGCTACATAAGGAGTTCAGAGCAAGCTAGAGCTAGAAACCCTATCGGGCAGAGACAGCAGGGAAAGAAAAAAGATGCAATGCATATTTTGCTTCTTTATTGTCTTGTTTTCTGAGACAGATTCTCATGTAATGCTGGCTGCAAATTTGCTATATAGCTTGACTTCCAAGTGCTGGCATTATAGATATATACTACCATATATAATATAGGTACAGCTATATTTTATTAAAAATTTAACTGTGGGCTGGCTAGATGACTCCATGTGTAAAGCTGCTTGCTGCCAAAACTAGTGACCTTAGTTTGATATCTAGAACCCAAATAATGGAAGAGAAGAACTTACTCTTGCAAATTGTCCTCTAATCTCCAAGTGTGCACTGTGATATGTGTGTACCAACACACATATACACAGACAAGCATGCAGGTAAAGTAAGTAAATGTAATAAATACTCAACTTGAGGCTGGTAGTAAAGTTGACAAATGCCTGTCATGAAAGCAATAGAACTTAAATTTGGATGCCCAAAAGCCACATAAAAAGTAAAAAGCCAGGCATGGCGAGAGGTGCCTCTGATTCTAGCACTGACATTTTTTAGGAGGGTGAGGGTGGAGCACATGGGTCCCTGAAGCTAATTGGCCCGTCAGCCTAGCTGTATCAGTGACTTTCAGGTTCAGCAGGTGACCTTGCCTAAAAACATTTAAAATGGAGAATGATTGAAGAAAGACATTTGGCATTGACCTGAGGCCTCTGCGTCACACAGACACTTACATTCCACATAGACACAAGGTTTCTCACTGAAAGTTGGAGATATTCTGGAGACAGTCTTTAATATTTAATGCTCAGAGCTTAAGCTACCGCATGTCTCATTCTATCAGAAATAAAAGCTACTTTTTCCTGGAGGAACACCCCCATCTTGTGGCCCTCCTAAACGTTATTGGAAACTCGAAGGGTACCTTAGAATATACATTTACATTTAATTGGTTTTTGTTTGTTTGTTTTTTAGGGTTTTTCCTTTTTTTTTTTTTTTTTCCCTTTTTTTTAATTGAATATTTTCTTTGTTTACATTTCAAATGTTATCTGTTTTCCCAGTCCGAGTTCCCCCTATCCCATCCCTCTTCCCCTTCTATGAGGGTGTTCCCCTACCCACCCACCCACCCACTCCTGCCTCCCTGCCCTCAAATTCCCCTACAATGGGGCATCATCGAGCCTTCACAGGACCAGGGGCCTCTCTTCCCACTGATGCCTGACAAGGCCATCCTCTGCTGTATATGCAGCTGGAGCCATGGCTCCCAACATGTGTACTCTTTGTTTGGTGGTTTAATCCCTGGGAGCTCTGGGGTGTCTGGTTGACTAATAGATATGGTTGTTCTTCCTATGGTTGCAAACCCTTTCAGCTCCTTCAGTCCTTTCTCTAACTCCTCCATTGGGGAGCCCGTGCTTAGTCCAATGGTTGACTGTGAGCATCTACCTCTGTATTTGTCGGCTTCTGTCAGCATGCCCTTCTTGGCATCCACAATAGTACCTGGGTTTGGTGACTGTATATGGGATGGATCCCCAGGTGGCACAGTCTTTGGATGACCTTTCCTTCAGTCTCTGCTCCACACTTTGTCTCTGTATTTGCTCCCATGAGTATTTTGTTGCCCTTTCTAAGATGGACCGAAGCACCCACACTTTGATCTTCCTTCTTCTTGAGTTTCATGTGGTCTGTGATTTGTATCTTGGGTATTCCAAGCATTTGGGATAATATCCACTTATCAGGAAGTGCATACCATATGTGTTCTTTTTCAGGAAAGTTTTAAAAGTGGTTTTTAGATAAACTTGGTTTTTGTTTTACAGGATTTTATTCCTGCTAATAGTATATTATCAAATGCCTTATCATGGGGAGTAAAGATTCTTCATATTGATGGTAAGATGATCTTTTATTGTGCATGCCTATGTCTGTCCTTTAGTTCTTAACTTTACATAGTGAGAATTTTGGTAGTAAAGGGGTATCTCCAATGGTAAACTCTTAACATAAGGTTACCGCCACTTAGCATTTGCAGTTTAACTCCAAAGGTAAAATTGCTAACCTTCAGTTCCTCTTTCAATAAAGACATTCGATACTACATTGAACAGAAGAAGAAAGCATTGAGTGCAGTCAAGAAATCAAGTACTTCTGGGAGGGATGCGGTAGGTGGTTCTTTTTCAAACTTTTCTTTAAAATGGTAGCTCGGGTTTTTGTTGTTGTTTGTGTGTTTGTTTTTGTTTTTAATATCTATAAATAATTCCCCAATAAGTAAAAAAGTACTTTGTGAGGCTCTTTCATGGGTTTCTGAACTGTGTGTCATTTGACTTGAAGCTTATATTAATGAAGTAAAAATTGTTTCTGGGGTAATGGCATACATTTTTTCATCCTTTTTTTGTTGCTGCCCTATTTTAAGAGTTTCTTTGTTTATTCTGTAGAAAAACACTAGGATTAACCTATCATGTAAGAAAATCCAAAGGTGTTTACCATTGCTTTTGTGCTGTGGTTGTCCTATTGTTCTCCTGTTATCGGAGTATACAGTCTTCTGTTTTCATCTCTGAGGCCTCTCTACAGTCTCTCTTTGCCTGCGCTAGACTCCTTGACCTCACACCCCTGTCTAACTGCTGTTCGACCTGGATGCTCCAGCTTCTCAGTGTTGGCAGATCTTTGCTCCTGTATTTCTCATTCACTTTTACTGACAAGGTCTGAAACTCATAAGCAGTTAGCAGATCCCTTTTGATACCTTTAAAGCCAGCTGTGTTGGTTTCCCTGCTGTTGTCCAGTCCTTCCTCGAGTTCTGTTCATCTCTTTGCTTCTCCCTGTTTTCTCTTATTCCTTATTTCTCTTATTCTCTACATTCTTTGGTGGTTTGCTTTTGTTTACTACATACAATCCTTAAATGACTTGAATACAAAGAACAGAAAGTTCTGTACTCTGGTACATTAAAAGAGGTGGAGACAAAGTAGTTTGGTAATTTTATATAGTAAAATAAACAACTTGCACTTTTCACAACTCCAGTTACAACAGGGACTTGTATCTGAGGTTGTGTTCATTTAGATTTTCCTTTTTTTGTTTTTTCCCTTCTTCCAGTTGGAAATGGTTGTTATCTTTGAGTGTGCTGGGACCTCACTTTGTCTTTTACGTTCTGATATTGAGTCCACCCAGTAGATTTTGCATTATTCAATTCTAACATTTTTGTTCAACATATATATCTTCTATGTATCAAGTAATTTTGGCTACACACAAGAAATTGCCGATGTTGGGTAGCTTCCTTTTCTATTACAATAGTTACACAAAACTGATTTGTTGTTGTTGTTGCTGTTGTTGTTGTTGTTGCTGGTTTTGTTTTATTTTTGAGACAGGATTTCACCAAGCTCTAGCTTGGTAGCTCCAGCTATCCTGGAACTCACTATGTAGATCAGGCTGGCCTCAAACTCAGAGATCCACCTGCTTCTGCCTAAGTGCTAAGATTAAAGGTATGCAACCACTGTTCCTGGCATTACAATTGTGTTAGCAGATCTAGCCATCCAGTTTTTATTCAGATTGTAAATTCTGTCTTAATTTTATGGCTCCCTGCAGTTTTCTGAGATTTGCATGCTGTGTTGGGTTGTCTCATACACACACTGTGGGTTTGTCTGAGATTTGGGCAGTGGTTTAAGTCTCAGTCCCACTTCCAAAGCCCTTGCTATGCTTGCACTTTGGGTTGATTTGTAGCATGGGCAGTGTAGAGTTCACACAAGAAACTGCCAATGTTGTGTAGATTCCGTGTCTATTACAGTAGTTAGTACATCTAGTTGGCACATGTGCAGATTCATACAGGGAATTAGGGATGCCCATCTCCAGCTTGCTCCTTAAACCCTCTGCTCAAAGAGCTCTTTCCCAGCTCCTCTAGTAAGTAACTGGGGATTTCCCATACGACCCACACTTTAGAGTGCACACACAGGACAACTGAAAGAAAAGAGAAAATACAGAGATTTCTTTGGGCTACTGAAGCCTCTTTTGTTATTTCTCTAGTAAAAAAAAAAGATGAAGTTGGTTTAATTTTTGAGCCATTCACCCTGACTGACAGCTTTATTACTAAAGGTCCTGAGTGTGACACACCCAACACTAAAAACTGCTTCCTCCTTAAAATTTGTATATTCCTATGTAGTTGCTTACTGAGTGCTGTCTGGAGTTTAGTTATAGTCAGTCAGAGTCCCCTGAAGGTGTGCATCTCACATAGGTCTGCACTGTCCATTGTACCTTTTCCTTGTTAGTTAACGTTGAGGGCTCAGTGATCAGTGCCACCACTCTGCAATTCTGTAAAGATGATCAATATCTTCAATTCTTGAGTGCCATTCATTACTTGATTGAATTGATTTTAAGAAGAAAGATTTTCACCTTGTACAGTAGCCGCTCTGCTTTGATAAAGTATTTTTCTCTTGAAGATACTATGCAGTGTTTCTGTGTTTTTAAATCCAATATTTTCACTGTATTTTTTTTTTTTTTAAAGGGGAAAAAAGCTGGTACTGGAATACAAAAGGCAAGAAGTAAGTATTCCTGATACATTGTTTAAGTTTCTTTTTTAGAGAGTAGAAAACAATTAAATATGAAGATTAAAGCTTGGACTCTTCTACTTCAGTGGTAGAGCACTTACCACAGATACATGATGCCCTAGGTTTACTGTCCAGTATATCCAAGTATATACTTAGAAAGATTTTCTGAGGTAAAGAAACTAGTTCTTTAAATGATTTATTCAAGGATTTCTTAGTAATTTTTAGAACATGGACCTCTTCAACAGCCTGATGACACTCAAGCTCCCTTCCCCATGTTAATAATTTAGTAAAGATGTTTCTATGTGTATGGGAGGGGTTATAAGTACATTACTACAGATGCTCAAGCTAGAAGAGGCTGCTGGGTCCCTTGGAGCTGAAGTCACAGACAGCAGTCGTTCGTTGTACTGATGTAGGTGCTAGGAACTGGCCTCCTTGAGCCCTCTACAAGATTATTCTGGGATTTTCATTGCTGAGTTTTCTCTCCATCCCCGAAATTAAATATTTTCAAAAACGGTTTTAAAAACTTATTATGGTCCCAGGAGAAACAATAATTCAAATCCATTTACTGGGATGAACATAAAGAATGCTCTGAGATAGCTTTACAGTGTGAAAATATCTGCACCACTGAGCTCAAGAATCCCTCATGGTTGGTATGAATGCACGGGTCTGCAATCCCACTGCAGAGAGAGACCAAGGCTGGAGTGTAAGAAACTACTGCCCAGCCTGGGCCACAGTACAGGAATCCAAAACAAATCCTTGGCATGGCTGATACAGGGGAGTGATAGTGGAGAAGACATTTTACCTGAGGCCTACACCTTTCAACTCCCTGGGTTTTAACGGATTTCTGGATGTGTTACCCACAGTAGAGTCTTTACTGATTTGCAGCTGTCTAATGGTAGTTCCTCTTCTCAAGCAGGGAGACTCAAGAAGCCTTTTTTAAAGGTTGAAGATGTGAACCGGTAAGTGTCAGAGTCCCGTGTGTTGGAAATAGTTGGGGTTATAGAGAAAACCTCAGTAGACTTATTTTTCGTTTTTATGTTCACTTTCTTTATATGACTGTGATGTGCCTAGATCAGTAATTCCCTTATGTTCAAGGATGGAATTTAGTTTCATTCTATTGTAGATTTAAATTCAGAGTATCTGCTTTAGACTAATCATAAAATCATCTCAGTTTTTAGTATTTTAAATAATCACTCTGGCTGCATTCAATATAATGAGTTTGAACAATTACTAAAAGTTTCCCCCTGTAATTGTGGAGAAAATTACAGATACTACTTGAAAAGTATATAGCTACTGAAAATGTTTTAAAAAGAATGAAATTCAGACATGCTACAACATGAATGAGCTCTTAGGACTTCATCCTAAGTGAAGTATGAAGGAAAAATACTACCTTATTCAATGTACATAAAGCATTCAGAATATTCAGATTCAGTCACTGGTGGCTGCAAAGTGCTGGAGGGAAATAGAGGGATATAGGGTTTTTACTTTTGCAAGTTAATGTGACTACACTATACAGTTTCAAATAGTCTCTAAAGCAGTGCTTCTCAGCCTGTGGGGCATAACTCCTAGGGGATTGAACAACTCTTTCACAGAGGTTCCTAAGATCATTGGAAAATGTATACTATTTATAATATGATTCATAACAGTGGCAAAATTACAGTTGTGAAGTAGCAACAAAAATAATTTTATGGTTGGGAGTCACCACAGCATGAGCTGTGTTAAAGGGCCACAGCATTAAGAAGGTTGAGAACCACTGCTCTAGAAGCTGGGATAGTAATTCCAAAACCTAAACTACATAGCTTTAAATAGTTTTGATGGTAGGAGATGAGAGAGGGGAAAATATCAGAATATTTCATGAAAAAATTACTTTCAGTTTTTAAAAAAGGTAATTTTTAAATGTTAAAAGAATAGGTCTACAAATTGGTTCTTTGAAAGGAAGGTTACCCCACCAGGTCTCTCTTGTTTATTTCAGATTTGAGGTGAATTACACAACTTAAATATAAGGCTTAGAAACCGTTGTTTCATTCTAGAGAAGCTCACGTACTTGTCTTTATTCGTTTAGGTCTTACAGGCCATTTTACCTTCAGCTCCCCAGTATGCCTTGTTAAACTACTTCTTCAGAAGCCATGCAGTCCATTTGATATAGAGAAGTCATCCAGCATCCAGAAACAAGCTCAGGCTAAACTCAGGTGGTTTGAAATTTGATTTTTTGAAAGAATGCTATTTAGATTTCACTATTACTGGTTTTTTTTCCTTAAACATTTGGGGTAGTGTATTTTGTGCCATGCTGGTGGTATGTGTGCTTATTTTCCCTGTGTATATTTTAATGCCTCTACGTTACATTTAGCCTGAATAAAAGTACATTCTTTAGACGTTTTAGATGGGAGTGGGGCTCAGATAATGAAACTTGTTTCTCTTGACCATTTGAAATATTCTTTAGAGTGTTTATTACATTTTGTTTTACATTTCTTGAAATACAGTTAAAAGTATTTGCTGTTACAAGTGGCAGATTCTGCATATGTTAGTTTAAGGCAGTAAAATTAAAATTATTCATTAGCAGTTAATTTTGTTACCATGTATTTCTATCACTAGAATTAATACGGATGGCGATAAATGTGGAACCCCAGTTCAACTCCAGTTGAAGGAAAAGAGAAAAAAAGGATATTGTGAATGTTGCTTACAGAAATATGAAGATCTCGAAACTGTAAATGTGATTTTCCTTTTTGGGATTGGTGTTTCTAAAAATCTGAATACTGTTTTTATGTATAAGTTCTATTTTATTATTCTGATTGTAGTTTCCAACATGATAGCCACAAATATATTCTTCAATGGAAACAGCTCTGGTTTGTTTATGGTGGGGATGGAACACAGCTCTGCACTTTCTAGGCAAGTACATGAGCATGGCTGCATCTTTAGCCTGAAACACTTGAAATTTTAAGGACCCAGGGAGGGAAATCAACATTGAGAAAATAATTCTTATTCTTTTAATAAATATTTGAGTGGTTAGTATATAACTACAATATAAAAATAAAATATATGTAGACAGTATTAGGTCAGTGCAAGGAGAAACAAAACAGGAATGGAGGTATTGCTATCTATTTAGACTTGGCAAAGAAGTACTTGAGTGATGTTTAAGTAGAACTATAGAAAAGTTAGGTGACCAGGCGTCTTGATAACAACCGAAATCCGCAAAGGTGATGCCCAGAGCCAGTAGGTGGAATCTGGTAGGGGATGATGTCCTGCGCCAAGCAGGTATGGGAGTTCTTGGGCATGGTCAGGCTGTTGAAACACTCTGTGATGAGACTGGGGGATATGTGTGATTTTGGATTAAGAGATGGCTGGTAAATGAAAAGCTCCTATATTTTGGTCTGAGCAATTAAAAAAGAAAAGTCTTGCAAGAGCATATTATTAAAGGAAGTTTGTAAAGAAGGGGAGTTTGAAAGCTCATTAGAATAAGAACTTTGGAATCACTAGTAGTCTCTCTGTGTGCCCTTAGAGTTTGGTGCATAGCAAGTGCGTATTAATCTTAGCAGTTACTTTCTTAACTTCTTAACTTCTAAATAGTAGATAGACAGATGTAGTGCACAACTAACAGCCTCTCTACTTAATAAACCTCAGCAGGCTCACGCAGGATGAATATTAGAGTGCATAAGCTCACATATTTATCACTTGAAATGTATTAATACTCACCAGAGGTCTTGATTTGTCTTGTTTCGCTTAGATAATAAAGAAGGGCACACAGTTAATTTAAAATTTTATTGAATCAGAAGCTAAAATATTTCAATTTTTTCCCTTTTCGTTCTAATTGTTTTGAAATTAAAGTTATTGATTGGTTCTGAAAGTTACTTGCCATTACGAGGACAGACTAATACAGAGTGTTGTTTTCCTTTATCGTTTGGCTCCTAATGTGTTCAGGAGATGTAAGAATAGTAGGAAAGCTGGCCACTGATTGTCACAAAGAAAGGAAATTTGTAAAAGTAGATTTGAGAAGGAAGTTTCAGATCATGAACTTTGAAAGTTTTTTGTTTGTTTCTTACTTTAAACTGAAGCAGAGTCGGGTAGGGGACTCCAGTACTCTGGAAGGGTGTTGGGTTTGAGAGCAATTTGGGCTACATGAGATCTTATCTTGAAAAGAAAAACAAAGCATTGTTTTATTACCTTGGGTTTCGCAATAGTTCATTTCTATCCATGCCAAGAGATTGATTAGGAAATATTGTGAGGACTGAGGAGATGGCCGGGTCAGTGAAGTGCTTATGAAAGAGCTAAGCTTGCTCTCCAGAACCCACATCACAGTGTAGACATGATGGTGTGTCATAGTCATATTCCTGCTGCTGGGGCGGAGATGGGCTGATGACCGGCTTGCTGGTCTGCTGGCCTCTTTACTTGATTGAGTTTCCAGGTGGCCAGCACCTCAGGAAGGAGTGATAGACAAGGTTGTCTTTGGTCTACACACACACACACATACACACGTATTTCTAAGTACTGTAGGTAAAGCAGACATTCCTTACATTTTCTATCTGTGTAGCTAGCATAGGAAATAACTATGTATTTGCAAATGTGGTGGGTTATTTTGTTACTTTTAAAAGTAAACTTATTTTAATAAAAAAACCTTAATGCAAATAAGTATAAGCATTATACACTAAAATTAACTAGACTCAAACTACACAACTTAGTGAAATCCTGTACAGTTAAATTGGGCATTTTGAATAGAAATTGTGGAGCTCCATACTAAATTTTGCACTTTCAAAATCAAATATATTTTAGGCATTTATCAAATATATAGATCTTTCAAATATATCAGTATCAAATATATTTTAAGCACTATCTATGGACTTAGAATGCATAATATTAAGCAAGAGCACATAATCTCAGAAAGAAAAAGAAGAAACCTGCATGTTCTTTCTGTATGTGGAATTTAGCCATTGCTATATGTTAGCATGTAAACATGAATAAAGTATAACATATAGAAAAGAGAACAAGAAAAGCTAAAAGTAAGGGCATAAGGAAGAAGTGAAGCAGGGGACGGGCCTGAGTTATAAACAGGACATAAAGATGTCATTGTCTACGTATATTGTAGCATGGAGAATGTGAAGTGATTGTGAAGTACAGTGGTAGTGAATGATGAGAAGGCATTGGACGTGTGGCTCAGTGTGTGGCTTGGCACATGTGAGACCCAGAAGTAAAAGTAAATGAGCGTGCTTGACTGACTGTTAGAGAAGGCAGAGTCAGCTGAGACACTTAGATCAATACTAAGTAATAAAAAACAACTAAGTGCATTCACAGAGAAACTATATAAATTTTGTGTTTCGCTTCATATTTTTTTTCTTCCCAGAATATAAGTAAATTCAATCTGATCTTTAAAAATGTGAAACTTACTTTCTATGTTTCGTTTGTTTTTCTGAGGGTTTCCCTGTGTAGTTCTGGCTTCCAGGGAACTCGTTCTATAGATCAGACTGGCCTCAAACAGATCCACCTGGCTGTGCCTCCCCAATGCTAGGGGTTAAAGGTGTGTATATGCCACCATACCCAGCTCTGGCCTCTAAATATGATGTCCTGAATCTATTGACAAAACAATTATCCTGAAGATCTCACTCATTCAGAAGGAACTTTGTTTCCTGTGAATTTTATACTATAAGTTTGTTTTGTTTTTACTTGACAGGGTCTCACTGTGTACTCTTGGCTGGCCAGGAACTTGTTATGTAGACAGGCAGGCCTCCAGTTCACAGAGACCTACCTGCCACTGCTTCCTGAGTACTAGGATTGCAGATGTGCCCACCATGCCCAGCTTACTTCTTGTAACCAGTCTTAGATTGAAAAGCACTCCCCTTTCCTCTGTCACAATCTGTAGGTAATGAGATCGTTTGTCTGCTCATACTTGGGTGCTTTCTCCAATTGTGAGTCTTTTGTAATGTATATACTTTGTAGCATTTATCAAAGATACTGGTTTTTAAGGTTTATTTTTTACTTTTTATATAAGTGTGTGTGTGACACACGAGTGGAGTCTAGAAGAACCCATCAAATTACCAGGAACTGGGGTTACAGGTGATTGTGTGCTACCAAATTTGGGTAGTGGGGACTAACTTCAAATCTTGGAAGAGCGTCAAGTGCATATAACAACTGAGCCAGCTTTCTAGCCCTTTAGTTTGTTTTAAAATTCTTCTAGTCTTTTGTAGGTTTTAAATACTTTTATATTAAGTTAAAGGACTTCATTTAGTTCTGTAAGCCCTACCTTGGTAATTATATACAATAGTAGATGAAAATATGTTTTATGAAGTATTAATGTTAAAGATAGTTCTTAACTTTCTGTGTGTCTTGAGAGTCTTTTTATAAACAATTTTTAAATTAAAATATAAATACATCATTTCTCCCTTCCCCACCCACCCCAATTATTTCCTCTTGCTGTCTCTCAAATTCAAGGGCTCTTTTTAAAAAAATGTTCATATATATGTGTACGTTTGTATTTGTATACATATATATATAGAAATACACACATACAATCTCTTCAGTTCATAAAATTTACTTGTGTATATATATGATATCAGGCTGACTGCTTTATTTCGTAACCAATCGGTGTGCTTTTCCCTGAAGAAGACTATTTTTTCCACCCTCAATATTCCTTAGTTGCGTTTAGTTCTTTGTCCTGGGTTGGGACCCCATGAGATTTCTACCTTCTTTCTATCTTAGCATGTCTATTGATGGTGTCCTTATTCAGCTCTTGTTTGGACAGCCATCTTGGAGACTTTGTGAGTGTTTTCTCTGTCATCTAAGAGATGCAGTCTCACAGCAGACTTAGTGTCCCTCTGGCTCTTACAGTCTTTTTTTTTTTTTTGATTTTTCGAGACAGGGTTTCTCTGTGTAGCTCTGGCTGTCCTGGAACTCACTCTGTAGACCAGGCTGGCCTCGAACTCAGAAATCCGCCTGTCTCTGCCTCCCAAGTACTGGGATTAAAGGCGTGCGCCACCACGCCCGGCTTCTTACAGTCTTTTGATCTCCTCTGCCATGATGTTTCCTGGGCCTTGGGTGTAGGACTTGTGTTGTAGATGTTACTCACTGGGGCTGGGCACCAAATGATCTCACTTGTTCTCTACATTGCCAGTCTGTGGGGTTTTTTGATCTCCATCTATTGCCAAGAGAAATGAGGATAAAAGATACACTTACCTGTGGGGATAAAGACAAATCTTACAGTGGAGTCAGTAATTATGCTGGTTTAGTAAAGTGACAGCAGTCTTCTCTGCTGGCCTGGCACTTACTGTCTATCCGGCTGGCCTGTAGCTGGAAGCTGCCATCCCTCCTTTGCCTCCCAAGTGCAGTGATGAGCTCATGAGCCACAGTGCCGTGCTGAGTGTGTGTGTGTGTGTGTGTGTGTGCCCGCGTGTGTATGTATATGAGAGATGTTATTTGGTTTGGTATTTGATTTTTTTGGTTTAATTGGTATAGTTATTGAATTATAATTATTTAACGTTTTGAAATGCTTTTGTTGTTGTTTTGTTTTAGCACCTTCTGAGTGAGAAACACAGGAACTTTGCACAGAGTAACCAGTATCAAGTTGTCGACGATATTGTATCTAAGTTAGTTTTTGATTTTGTGGAATATGAGAGAGACACACCTAAAAAGAAAAGGTAATGTGCCAATGTTCTACTTAGCTTGTTAAGCTAGTTCATGGCACTCAGATTTAATATAAAGTTTTTCTGCTCTTAGAAGGAGTACAGATGTTTTTCTACATGACATAAATATGGTTTAGAACTAATACCTCCTTCCTGTCTTTTTCTTGACACCAAAGGTACGTAGTCTCCCTCTGACATGGTTTTGAAAGGGAGTTCACAATTTTTTCTATTAAGGTCAGTATAGAATCGATGTTTTAGATTTTATAAATTGGAAGAACTCAGTGACCCCTGGTCAGCTTTTTACTAAACAGTGAGCATGGCTGTTTTACAGCAAAACATTACTTAAGAAAGTAGAGTGAAGGCCAGATATACCAGCAGGCAACATTGTCAGCTTCTGGTAGCTTATGAGTTACTTAGTCTATAAATATTGATGAGGAGTGCTTTTACATGGATATATTGTGGGATTGAGAATTGGATTATCTGTTTTTGTCCTGATCTTAAGGTGTAAAGATGAGAGATGTGCTAGTGCAACAGCTTCTGAGAAGTGAGTCTGGGTGTTGTGTGTTTACACCCTGGATCTCTGTAGGACTCTTAGTGCACATTATGGCTGACTTACTAATGTGTCCGTCCATGCGGAGCTCCTGTGAGGACTTAAAACTTGCTGAAAGTTTCAGGAAGGACCTGAACATACAGTTTTGTTTTGTTTTTATTTTTTTATTTTTTTTTTAAACTCCAGATTTTATTCCCCACCCCGTATCTGTCCACCCTCCAACTGTTCCACAATCCATACCTCCTCCCTACCCCACTGTCTCCAAAAGGATGTCTCCACCCCACACCCCACCTGACCTTGAAACTCCCTGGGCCTTGAGTCTTTTGAGGATTAGGTGCATCATCTCTGAACTCAGACCCAGCAGTCCTCTACTCTATATGTGTTGGGGACCTCATATCAGCTGGTGTACGCTGCCTTTTTGGTGATCCAGTGTTTGAGAAGTCTCAGGGATCCAGATTAATTGAGACTACTGGTCCTCCTACAGGGTCACATCCTCCTCAGCTTTTTCAGTTTTTCCCTAATTCAACCACAGGGGTCAGTAGCTTCTGTCCATTGGTTGGGTGCAAATATCTGCATCTGAGTCTTTCTGCTGTTGTTGGATCTTCTGGAGGGCAGTCATGATAGGTCCCTTTTTGTGAGAGCTTCATAGCCTCAGTAATAGTGTCAGGCCTTGAGGTCTTCCCTTGAGCCAGATCTCACTTTGGGCCTGTCGCTGGACCTTCTTTTCCTCAGGTTCCTCTCCATTTCCATCCCTGCAGTTCTTTCAGACAGGAACAATTATGGGTCAGAGTTTTGACTTTGTAATAGCAATCACATCCCTCACCTGATGCCCTGTCTTCCTATTGGAGGTGGATTCTACAAGTTCCCTCTTCCTACTCTTGGGCATTTCATCTAAGGTCCCTCTCTTTGAGTCCTGACAGTCTCTCACCTCCCAGGTCTCTGGTGCATTCTGGAGGGTCCCTCCTACCTCCTGAGGTTGCTTGTTTCCATTCTTTCCGCTTGCCTTCAGGGCTTTAGTCCTTCTCCCTCACCCAGTACCAGATCATGTTCTCATCTATCTCCCTATCCCCTTTCCCTCCCTCCCTCCCTCCCCACTTGTGATTGCTTTCTTCTCCCTCCCCAGTGGGACTGAGGTGTCCTCACTTGGGCCCTTCAGCTTGTTGACCTTTTTGAGTTCTGTGGACTGTATCTTGGGTATTTTGTACTTTTCTTTTTTCTTTTTTTTTTTCCTTTTTTTTTTTTTTTTTTGCTAATATCCACTTATTAGTGAGTACATACCATGTGTGTCCTTTTGGGTCTAAGTTACCTCACTCAGGATGATATTTTCTAGTTCCATCCATTTGCCTGCAAAACTCAGGATGTCTTCGTTCGTAATAGCTGAGTAAGCATACAGTTTTTTATCTAGTTATTCCCTAATCATTTTATCAGTACAATTTTTTACTTCTTGTCAGTCTCCAATTGGACTACTGTTTTGTTTTTTGAACACCCATTAGTTGAAAGGAACTCTAGTCACTACTACTTTGATTTTGCTTTGCTTTTTAGGGATCATACGTAAGGCCTCACCAATGAGGCAAAAAGGAAATCTTTTGTATTGTTTAAGCACAATATGTAAGTAAAGGAAATCATACTAGTTGGAGAGACAGGTGAATTGTATATTGCTCACTGTTTCTTGTAATATATAATGCAAAATGGAATTGGTGACCTGATAACTTGTCATGTATTTGCATAATTTAGGATTGTTCAAGAGAATAGCATCCCAAGGATTCTAATGTTCTACATGAAGAACATTTGGGTCAAATATGTTTGAAATTGAAGGGTTACTATGCACCTTTACATATGCAAAGATCTAGTTCACTTTGATATGAAATAGTTTAAATGGAAAATATGTTTCTGCTTTTGGTTTCCAATACTTTCTGAATCCTATCATTAAAGCACTGGTATTTGTTTAAAGATAACAGCAAAATCAGGGTCAAATATGGATACTGTCATCTTTCTTTGGTTTATATAATTCATGTTATTTTGGTTTTTTATAGTTAGTTCAACGTTAAGGATATTCGTCATCTCAGGGAGGGAGGAGAATGTGAATGGGGTGGTGGTACACTAGAGTTTTCAGCTGTATGTAGGTGATTTTTGTGTTTTACTTTAAAAACATCTAAAGTAAATATTAAGATTTCTGTGTTAGGTTTATCCTAAATTGGTTGCCTAAATAACTCATACATAGTTTTATTAATTTTTAACTTCTGGATTTTTTTTTTTTATAAAGAATAAGATACAGTGTTGGATCCCTTTCTTCTGTTTCTGCAAATGTCCTGAAAAAATCTGAACCAAAGGAGAAGCTACCATTGGAACCCACTTTCCAGAAGGATGTGGAAGAAAGCAATAGACCACTGCTTGAGCAGAATTTTCAGCATGAAGAAACCCAGAAACCTGAAGAAAAGCTTGTGTTTGCTTCAGGACCCATGACTTATTCTTCAGCAGGATTGAAAGGATACGACGGGAAACCACTGAGCACGTCAAACACACGGGAGCCTGACCTGAAGCAGGATTGTGCACAGCTACCTCTGCGTGACGACGAGCAGCAGGGCCTGCGCGATGGCTCTGAACATGAAGCAACTGTAGATAGAAATGACGTACAACAGAGAGTGGGTGCTACTCCAGGTGTGCCACAGTCATGTCTCAGTACAGAAAGTAATCTACCCCAACCAAAATTAACTGCAGATACTACACAGTTTCCAGCACTAGATCTGCAAAAAAAGGATCTTCATGTTGTGATTGGTCATGATTCTAACCTGTCATTAAATACATCAAAAGAGCACCTAACAGTGAAGACGAGAACTCCACCCTGCAGTCCTCGGGAGCCTCATGAGTGTGACACTGGGACTATGGAGAGTTTGCCTTGTGGTAAGATCCAGCGAAAAGTGAGAGTGTTACTCGGGCAAAAGAAAGCAAGTGTGGAACCGGGTGCTGCTTTGGATAAAACGAGGACTGAGTACCTTCCTGCACATGAAGACAGAACTTGTGGGTCACCAGTACAGTCTCTATTGGACCTTTTTCAGACAAGCGGGGAGAAATCAGAATTTTTGGGTTTTACAAGCTACACTGAAAACAGTGGAATATGTGATGTTTTAGATATTTGGGAGGAAGAAAATTCAAGTAGCCTGATATCGACATTTTTTTCTTCCCCTCAGCTTCTGCATTTGTTGGATTTTAGTATTTAATGTGCTTTTCAGAAGTGACAGCTATATTCCTGAAGTTTTTATATACATATATAATTAGTTGTGGGGGCGTATTTTGTTTTTTTTACAAACTTTGTTTATGGAACCATCTGTAAATATTAATTAAGATGATATTTGTAATTTTTTACAGGATTGAGTAGCTGTTACAAATTATACAATAAAAACTTGTGACTTATTTTATATTCCTGAGAGTTACAATGAATATCATTTGCTTTATCACTGAAAATAATTTCAAGTTAGATTTGAAGCCTATCAAAAATTATGCACTATATATTATATACTATTAACTATTGCCATATTAGCATAGATTTCTATCATGTTATGGCTTTAAAAATTTTTCAGATAGAAAGGGAGAAAAAGAATATACTAATTGGTATATTTAGATTCTGGAAGTTACTAGAAACATTGACTCGAGACACAGACCCAGCTGGATTATGTCAGGATCCTGACGCTGCAAACTGAAGTAATTGCAGAGCTCAAAACAATCCCAAAGACCATAAAGGAAATTTAAATAATTAATTGAGTTAATTAAGGATAGTTTCTTTAAAAATCACTTTTTGTTTGGTACTAGGTGATAAAAGATGTAGTGGATTGTTGGAGTTGTTTTGGAATGCGTGGAAGGATGACACGCTCTGTCACATGACTTAAATCGAACAGGAAAATGTTAAATGTCAGGTGAATGTCATCCTTTGCCTTTGAGGATGTGTGTACAGGAGTGACACATTAACCACACGGCAGGTTTCATGGTCTGAGGATGGCGCTGTTAACTACTGCATAAAGACACGGTGTGACTAAAAATATTTTGTTACATTGATTTAGTTATGTGAGTATTAGGGGTGGGTGGATCACAGGCTATGGCATGGTTGTGGAAGTCAGAGGACTCCCCATGAAAATTCTTTCCTGCCATGTAGGTCCTAGAGATCAAAGTCTAGTTGTCAGGTTTGGTGGCAGGCTCCTATCTACTGGGCCATCTCATAGGTCCAGTAGTATTAATTTTTTGAAACTTTGGCAAAATGTCAATAAACAACTTCCGGAGGCAAAAAAACAAAACAAAAACACTGCAAATTTAAAAGGCCGTTATTCAAAAAAAAAAAAAAAAGGCCGTTATTCTATTTTTTATTTTTTTATTTATTTATTTTTTTGGTTTTTCGAGACGATTTCTCTGTATAGCCCTGGCTGTCCTGGAACTCACTCTGTAGACCAGGCTGGCCTCGAACTCAGAAATCCGCCTGTCTCTGCCTCCCAAGTGCTGGGATTAAAGGCGTGCGCCACCACCGCCCAGCTAAGGCTGTTATTCTAGAAGTATACAGCAAACAATTATTTGAGAATATAAAAATATCTAGAAACCTGGGAAACATGTAGGCTTTTTTAACTTTATGTCTCCAAATGGATTTGTATTATTTTCCCTTAGTTACTTTTAATAAAAGCTGAATACTTCAGTAGTTTCAAGTTTTAATTTGACTAGATTTCGAACTAACATATTAGATATTTAGAACATCTCCAAGACCTCCTTACAAACTGCTGGGCCTTAAGTTTACATGTTTGATTACCCAAAACAGGGCTGTAAATGGTTTGTGTGGGTGGACAGTGCAGAAGGCACTCAGCCTAGGCTGTGACGGTGTGTCACATGGAGGAAGGAGGTTTAACTAAGCTCCTCCCTCCTGCCCTCAGGACTTGTGATTTGCTTTCTAGATTTGCAGGCCATTAAAGGATCCTTCAAGTATCCTCAAGCAGGGTAGCTAGGTAAGTCAATTTGGTTAGTAAAAAGTAACATGCTTTCAATTAAAAAAAATCTTATTTAATATTTGAGAAATCAGTTTATTTCAACTTTGATTTTCACAGTTGTCTGCTCAAGCAAAACTATATACGTACATACATAAATACAGAACATCTGCATTGGTAGTTCTGTTTGCTAAGTTGTAACACTAATTTTTCAGTTTCATTCCTTAGGTCAAGTTTTCATTGATAGCTACTGAATTTCTATATGTAATTACAATCTTTATTATTAATAAACATTTCTTTTTTGAGTTTGAGCCTTAGAAAATTTTAAACATAAGTAGTTCTATTGTCAAGTTCGAGAATTTTTATAGTGACTTACTATCCTGAGGAACTAACTCAGCAACAAAAACTGTCTCTGAGTACTCCTTTTCAGTTCTGAGTACTCTTTTTCAGTTCTGAGTACTTTTCAGTTCTGAGTACTCCTTTTCAGTTCTGAGTACTCCTTTTCAGAAGGAACCATTTACAGGTTCTAGAGTCCCGGTGCCGGTTTGTTTGAATACAAACTTGGAGAACCTCAGTTTGGACTGTAGGCATGAATAAATTTTTTTTTTTTAATAGTTTATGCAGGAGGAGAGCCCAGCCCCTTGTGGGTAGTGCTACCCATGGGCACATGGACCTAGGATGTATAATAAAGCAGACTGAGCAAGCTCTGGAGAGCAAACTAGTATTGGGTGTTCCTCTGTGATCTCTGTTTCAGTTCCTACCTCCAAACTCATGTCCTGAGCTCCTGCCCTTGCTTTCCTCCAGAGATGATCCTGTAATCTGAAATGAACACTTTCTCCCCCAAGTTAACCAAGTTGAAGTCCATGTTTTATCACACCAACAGAAAACTCATGCCATCAGTTACTGGAAAGAGTAAAGTCTCTTGAGTCCCTTGAGTGCCTTGTACCTTCCAGAAAAGATTGGGATTTTATAGGAGGCAAACTGATGAATTTTGTTTTGCAGGATTTTTAAGGAGTGACTTTAGGTGTCAGCTGACTCCAAGAGGAGCTTCTTGGAGTTGCTAAGTGAAGGTAGTTGATGGTCACTGAATATGGGACATTGCTCAAGGGCCCTCACTGTGCCCCAAATGGCTAGCCAACCCCCTGTGGTCCCAGCAGGTGGAACACAACATTATTGATGGATTAGTATTGATAATCCTTGATGTACCTGCCTGTCATTGGACAAGAAAACTAAAATGGCCAGGTGGTAGTTGTAGCTTAAAATTCAGCAGTTTTCCCAGTTAATAAACAAATGCAAGAGGGTCCCAACAGTCACGACAAGGACAGCTAGTCTTTGTTTCCATCTGTCCTTTTTTTGTTAATGAGGTACTAGAGTACCATAAAATATTTTTAATTTAAATTACGTAACATTTCAGATGATAATACACTAAATTCAAAAGATATTGGCCACCAAGCACATACTACTACATGTATTATATTCTGATATCCTTACCATTCTGGTTCATTCTGTATGCAAGAAGAGCTACAGTTGGCATATTATAGGCCCATTTTATACTTTTTTTTTTTTTACTGTACATTCAATCCTCTTGTCTAGCACACTGTTGCCAGACAGTTGTCTAGCACAGTGTCACACCAATACAAGACACCCTCTCTATGCCCTCAAAATGTGGTTGCTTACTTAGGAGCAGGAGGCTGAGGCACGAGGATCATGAGTTCAAGACTAGCCTGGACTGGATAGTTAGACCCTATCTCGGGAACGGAAAAAAAAAAATCACCTTGCACAATAGATACCTCCTACTGTGCCAATAAATGTCTGGCTAATCTGTTCAAGAGGATACATCAAGTTAGCTTCTGATGATTAGAGGCCTATGCTTTTGCTTCCATCTGTACCCAGCACAGCCACTTGTTCACATGCCCCCTGGGTGGCATTCCCCTGCAGTATGAAGGTGCTTGCTGACACATACTTATACCTCTTACACTCATTCTCTTTTCTCTAAGCTCTCTAAAAGCCAACAGTGTAATTTCTCATTCCCCATACACAAGTCCCAATATACTCTAAACTTTCTCCACTTTTCCTTCCATATAAAGGGATAGGCAGCCAAGGAAGGACATTGGGAAGCCATCCATTAGGACGACTGGCTTTCATGCAGCTCCTGAGTAGAGCTATATTGACAGTTTCATCTATTTTTCTTTTAAACCCACAAACCCATCCATGGGCTGTTTTAGATTTCCTTCCTTTCCAGCTGGTCTTAGGGATGGCCCCTAGGATTGTGTTATGATCACATTTGTACACAGAGGGGGACAATGGGGACCTGTGCCATTTTCTCGTGTAGCTTACTGAGCCCTCTGATCTTGGTATTGCCCAAATCTTCCCAGCTTACAGTGGGTTGTTAGGTTGTTACTTTATCACCTAGTTTTATGACTTCAGAGATCTTAAAAAAAAAAAAAAAATTGATTGGCAAGTATGACTATGTGGGTGTTGGTGTCCCATTGGCCGAATGTTTCATTTCACATACATGATAATAAATCACTGTAATAGGCCCCCAGATCCTAACTCAAGTGATGGAAATACTATTCAGCCTGTAAAAACTAAACAGCACCAGTTGCTGAAAAGACCTAACCTATCAAAATCAGAGTTCTGGGAAAGTCTCAATGTACTAACCTTGCTTTTTGGCTTCTGTAGTTAACTGAACCATGTCAACCCAGGATACAAGTTTTGTGCTTAAAATCTCACCCTGAGAAAGACTTGGGGCTACACTAGGATCCTGCACACCCACCCAATGTAGTCGCCAGCTGGTTAATACTTTCTATTGGCTTAAATCTGTGTCTGTGTCTTTGGTGGATACCCCACCATAATCACAGAAAAAAAACCTTTCTTTCAGAAAGTATGTAACTACACTAAAGATGGTTTGATCTTATTCTAAATCTCTCATGGACTTGGCTGTGACTTTCCTAGTGGAACTTGCCATAAATTTTTTATTTTTAAATATTTATTTAAGCTTGTATGTGTATTTATTAATTGTAATATATGTATATACATATATTGTTTATATCATTATATATGTATTTAATATACAATCTATGTTGATATTATAATGTATTTCAAACACAGTTTTTTCTCCCTCTACTTCCCTCAGTCCCTCCCTCCTCCCACACATACCTCTCCTCTCTCCCAGATCCCTTACTCCTCCCCTGGGGAAGAGCAGGCTTCCCAGCAACATCAAACAAACACAGCCATAACAACCTTGCAGTAAGACTAGGCACATTCCATCACATCAAATCTAGACAAGGCAACACAGTAGGAGGAAAAGCATCCCACAAATAGACAAGAGCCAAGGACAGCCTCTGCTCCCACAACACCAAGCTACTCAGCCATAACATATATACAGAGGACCTAGGTTTGACTCCTACAGGACCCCTGATCTTTACAAGTTCCCATGAATCCCCGTCTATTGATTCTCTAGGCCATGTCCTCCTGGTGTGTCCTTAACCCCTCTGATTCCTCCTCCAAAGGACTACCTGTGCTCTGCCTGATGTTTAACTGTGGCACTCGGCATCTACTCCCATCGAATGAAGTCTCTCTAGTCTCTGGTGATTATTCTGCTAGGTTCCACTCCCAGCACACTCTGGGACAGGACAAAGTCTGTCTGTCCTGCCTGTAGATTGAAGAGTTGAGGCCTTGCTGGTTACAGAAGATGGCCAGTTCAGGTCCCATGTTGCCTGCAAATTTCATGATGTCATTGTTTTTAACAGTTGAGTAACACTCCATTGTGTAAATGACCACATTTTCTTTATTCATTGTTCCAATGAGGGACACATAGATTGTTTCCAGTTTCTGTTTATTATGCATGAAGCTGCTATGAACATAGTTGAGTGATTGTTTTTATGGCATAGTAGGGCATCTTTTGGGTATATGCCCAGGAGTGGTGTGAATTGATCTTAAAGTAGATTGATTCCCTTTTTTTCTGAGCAACTGCCTTGTTAATTTCCATAGTGGCTGTATAAGTTCGCATTCCCACCAGCAATGGAGAAGGGTTAGCCTTGTTCCGCATCCTTACAAGTATGACCTGTCACTTGTGTTATTATTGATCTTAGCCATTTTGTCAGGTGTATGTAAGATGAAATCTCAAAGTAGTTTTGATTTGCATTTTCCTGATGGCTTAGGATGTTGAACATTTTAAAATTGTTTTTCAGTCATTTGAGATACCATTACTGAGAATTCTCTGTTTAGATCTGTTTCCCATTTTTAATTGGGTTATGTGATTTGTTGATGTCTAGCTTTTATGCCAATACCATATGATTTTTATTACAATAGCTCTATAGTACAACTTGAAATTAGGTATCATGATACCTCCAGAAGTTCTTTTACTGTTTTAGCTATCCTGGTTATTTGTTTTTCTGTATGAAGTTGAGCATTATCTCTTCAAGTGTGTGAAGAATTGTGTTGGAATTTGATGGGGATTACTTTGAATCTGTAGATTGTTTGTTGCTGTTACTTGTTTTATTTTTTTTTAAGATGGCCAATTTTTTTGCAAATCAAACTATTTTTTTATATCTACTATGGTATCAAACCCTAGATATAGGCCAAGTGTGCTGGCATACACTTTGTCTCTTGGGAGACCAATTCTGAAGAGGGCCTGACTATGTAAAGAATCCCTGCTTTGTTGTGTGTTTGTTTGTTTCTTTATATATATATTTTTTATTGGATATTTTATTTACATTTCAGATGTTATCCCCTTTCCTCATATCCCACCCCATCTAGGAACCCCCTATCCCATTACCCAACCCATTCATTCCCACCTCCCAGCCTTCGAATTCCCCGAAACTGGGGCATCCAGCCTTCCACGGGACCAAGGATCTCCTCTCCCACCGATGCCTGACAAGGCCATCCTCCCCTACTCCCCTAGTAAAAATGGCCATCATGCCAAAAGCAATCTACAAATTCAATGAAATCCCCATTAAAATCTGAACCCAATTCTTCACAGAGTTAGAAAGAGAAATTCTCAAATTCATTTGGAATAACAAAAAACCCAGGATAGTGAAAACTATTCTCAACAATAAAAGAACTTCTGGGGGAATCACCATCCCTGACCTCAAGCTGTACTACAGAGCAGTAGTGATAAAAAACTGCATGGTATTGGTACAGAGACAGGCAGGAAGATCAGTGGAATAGAATTGAAGACCCAGAAATGAACCCATACACCTATGGTCACTTGATCTTTGACAAAGGAGCTAAAACCATCCAGTGGATAAAGGACAGCATTTTCAACAAATGGTGCTGGTTCAACTGGAGGACAACATGTAGAAGAATGCAAATCAACCCATTCTTATCTCCTTGTACAAAGCTGAAGTCCAAGTGGATAAAGGACCTCCACATAAAACCAGATGCACTGAAACTAATAGAAGAGAAGGTGGGGGAATAACTTTGAATACCTAGGCACAGGGAAAAGTTCCTGAACAGAACACCAATGGCTTATGCTCTAAGAGCAAGAATTGACAAATGGGACCTCATAAAACTGCAAAGCTTCTGTAAGGCAAAGGACACTGTCAATAGGAAAAAACAGCAACCAACAGATTGGGAAAAGATCTTTACCAATCCTACATCCAATAGAGAGCTAATATCCAATATATACAAAGAACTCAAGAAATTACACTCCAGACAACCAAATAACCCTATTAAAAATGGGATATAGAGCTAAGCAAAGAATTCTCAACTCGGGAAACTCGAATGGCCAAGAAGCACCTAAAGAAATGTTCAAACATCCTTAGTCATAGGGAAATGCAAATCAAAACAACCCTGAGATTCCACCTCACATCAGCCAGAATGGCTAAGATCAAAAACTCAGGTGATAGTAGATGCTGGTGAGGATGTGGAGAAAGAGGAACACTCCTCCACTGCTGGTGGGAATGCAAGGTGGTGCAACCACTCTGGAAATCAGTCTGGCGGTTTCTCAGAAAACTGGACATAAAATTACCTGAGGATCCAGCTATACCACTCCCGGGCATATACCCAGAAGATGCTCTAACACATAACAAGGACACATGCTCCACTATGTTCATAGCAGCTTTATTTATAATAGCCAGAAGCTGGAAAGAACCCAGATGTCCTTCAACAGAGGAATGGATACAACATATGTGGTGCATTTACACAATGGAATATTACTCATCTATTAAAAACAATGAATTCGAGAAATTCTTGGGTAAATGGATGGAACTAGAAAATATCATCCTGTGTGAGGTAACCCAATCACAAAAGAACACACATGGTATTTACTCACTGTTTATTGGATTTTAGCCCAGAAGCTTGAAATACCCAAGATACAACTCTCAGACCACATAAAGCTCATGAAGAAGGAAGACCAAGTTGGGGTGCTTCTGTCTTTCTTAGAAGGAGTAGCAAAATACTCATGGGAGTAAGTATGGAGACAAAGTGTAGGACAGAAACTGAAGGAGGGGCTGTCTGGAGACTGTTCCACCTCGGTATCCATCCCATGTGCAGTCGCCAAAGGTAGATGCTGATGTGGATGTCAGGAAGTGCCTGATATAGCTGTGTCCTTAGAGGTCTGCCAGACCTTGAGATATTCAGAGGTGGGTGCTCACAGCTTACCATTGAACTGATCAAGGGGTTCCCAATGGAGGAGTTAGAGTGAAGACTGAAGGAGCTGAAAGGGTTTGCAGCCCCATGAGGAGAGCAACAATACCAACCAACCAGAGGCCCCAGGTTCTAAACCACCAGCCTGGGGGCACTTAGGGAGGGACCCATGGCTCCAGCTGTACGTGTAAGGGAGGATGGTCCTGTCAGGTATAGGTGGGAGAGGAGATCTTTGGTCCCATGAAGGCTGGATGCCATGTGTGGGGGAATTCAAGGGGAGTGGGGGAGTTAAGTGGGGGTACATCCTCATAGAAGCATGAGGAGGGGCCTGGGATAGGGGGTTCCTGGGCAGGAGGGGGGTAAATGGGGTAAGGGGATAACATCTGAAATGTAAATAAAATATCCAATAAAAAATAAAAATATTAAAAAAAAAAAACCAAGAAAAAAAAAAGAAGTTAAGATAGCTTATAGTCTGATAGGTTTTCACCCTTTTAACTTTCCTTAGAATTAAAGATTAGAATCCCTTTTAAGTCTCTTTCTCTCTGTCTTTCTCTCTCTCTCTTTCTATTCTCTCTGTTTCTCTCAATTTCTCTTCTGCTAGCAACTTTGCCTAGCTGAGTGAAGTTAAATACACTCTCAGTCTTAGGGTCCAGCACATGGAATTCCTGTCTAGAAAAGGATACAAAGAATCGCTTTACTTAATCCCCTGCTCTTATACAAAAGGTGTCAATAGGTCCAGAGACTTGCAAGCTTCTGACCTCAGAGTAACTTAAAGTCAAGACAGGTAAAAGTTATTATTATATAAAAAAAAGCAACCCTAATTTCTCACAAGATCAAGTCTTGCCCCTGGCACCATTTTCTATTGTCTTCTGCTACCTTCAAGAGAGAACCAGAGCTCAGAGTGGCTCATCACTTTTACCCCTAGTCTCTCTAAGATGTTTATCATAAAGGGATGCTGGATTTTGTCAAAGGCTTTTTCAGCATCTAATGAGATGAGCATGGTTTTTTTCCTCTCTCAGTTTGTTTTAAGTGGTTCATATTGATTGATTTTTCATAAATTGAAACTACACTGCATCTCTGGGATGAAGCCTACTTCATCTTGGTGGATAATCTTTTGATGTGTTCTTGGATTTTGTCTGCAAGTATTTTGTTGAATATTTTTCACCTATGCTCATAAGGGAAATTGGTCTGTTATTTCTTTCTCTGTTGAATCTTTGTGTGGTTTTGGGTATCAGAGTGACTGTATTTCATAAAATGAATTTGATAATGTTCTTTTTGTTTCTATCTGTTGAATAATTTGAGGAGTATTGGCATTAACTCTTCTTTGAAAGTCTGATAGAATTTTGCTCTAAAATCATCTAGCTTTGGGCTGTTGTTGATGTTGTTGTTGTGAGATATTTAATGACTGCTTCTACTTCCTATGGTTATAAGTCTGTTTAATTTGTTTATCTAATCTTGATTTAACCTTGGTAAGTAGTATCTACCAAGAAAATTGTCCATTTCTTTAGATATTTATAATTTTATGGATTACAGGTTTTGAAGTATGATCTAATGATTCTTTGAATTCCTCAGTGTCCGTTGTCGTGTCCCGTCTTTTGTTTCTTATTTTTGTTAACTTTGATTTTCTTTGTCCTTTAGTTAGTTTGGCTAAGGGTATGTCTATCTTGTTTATTTTCTCAAAAAGAATCAACTTTTTTATTTCACTGATTCTCTGTATTGTTCTTTGTTTCTGTTTTAATTGTTTTCAGCCCTGAGTTTAATTACTTTCTACAGTCTACTCCTCTTATATGTGTTTGCTTTTCTTTTTTTTCTAGAGCTTTCAGGTTATATTGCTAGTATGAGATCTTATTTCTTTATGTAGGCACTTGTGCTATGAACTTTCCTCTTAGCATTGTTTTCATTGTGTTCCATAAGTTTGGGTATGTTGTGTGTTCATTTACATTGGATTCTAGAAAGTCCTTAATTTCTTTATTTTTATCTTGACTCAATTTTATTCAATAGAGACTTGTTTAGTTTTTATGACTTTGTAGGCTTCCTATTATTTCTGTTGTTAAAACTAGCTTTAATTTTTCATAGTCTAATAGAATGCAGAAAGTTATTTCAGTTTTCTTGTATCTGTTGAGACTTGCTTTGACAATTTTGGAGAAGGTTCCATGAAGTGCTGAGAAGAAGATATATTCTTTTGTGTTTGGGTGAATGCTCTGTAGATATCTATTAGGTCCATTTGATTCATAATGTTAGCTACATTATTTCTCTGTTGAGTTTTTGTTTGGATGATCTGTCATTGCTGAGTCAAATATTGAAGAGTCCCACTATTAATGTGTAAGGATCAATGTATGATTTAAGCTTTAGTAATGTTTCTTTTACAACATTGGTGTTTTTGGTTTGGGGACATAAATGTTAAAAATTGAGATGTAATCTTGGTAGATTTTTCCTTTGATAAGTATGAAGTGTCCTTCCCTATTACCTTTGATTGATTTTGGTTTGATGACTATTTTGTTAGATATCAGAATGGCTGTATCAGCTTGCTTCATGGGTCCATTTGCTTGAAAAATCTTTCCCCAACCCTCTGAGATAATTTCTATCTTTGATGTTGAGGTGTGTTTGTTATATGCACAGACTGATGGATCTGTTTTCATATCCATTCTATTAGCCTGTGTCTTTTTATTGGGGAATTGAGTTCATTGATATTGAGCAATATTGATGATCAATGATTGTTGATTACTGTTATATTGTTGTTGTTGGTGGTGGTGGTGTGTTTCTCTTTTATGGTCCTGCTGATGTGTTTTTATATGTTTCCTGTGTTTTCATGGGTGTAGTTAACCTTTTGGGTCAGAGTTTTCCTTTTAGTATGTTCTGTAAGGCTGGATTTGTAGATAGATCTTGTTTCAATCTTACATTATCATGAACGGTCTTGTTTTCTTCATGTATGGTGATTGAAAGTTTTTCTGGGTATAGTAGTCTGTGCTGGCCTCTGTGATATCTTAGAGTTTACAGTACATGTATTCAGGTCCTTCTGTATTCTAGAGTCTCCATTGAGAAGTCAGGTGTAATTCTAATAGGTCTGCCTTTACATTTTACTTTGACTTTCCCCCCTTGCAGCTATTAATACTCTTTTTCATTTTGTATGCTTAGTGTTTTGCTTATTATGTGGTGAGGGAACTTTCTTTTCTGGTCCATTCTATTTTGTGTTCTCTAAGCTGCTTTTGGGAATCTTACACTTTGTGCCTTTATAGGCATTTTCTTCTTTAGGTTAGGAAATTTTTCTTCTATGATTTTGTTTAAAATATTTTCTGGGTCTTTGAGCTGGAATTCTTCTATTCCTATTATTCAGGGCTTGCTTTAGTAGAGTAGCTAGGCTCTAGGTGCTGATTTCTGGGTTTATCTTTTGGGATAGGTGTTTTGTTACTTTGTTTCTGATTCTTCTCTGATCTTCTGACCAATGGTTGCCAGAGGATCTCTGCCCAAGTTGGCAGCTGTATTCTGGCACCTGGAATGGCCTTTGGTAGAACATGGGATCTCCACTACCAGAGTTGGGGATTGGGATATGGTGACAAGGATGGATAGGAAATTGTTGTGTACCCCCTCAAACACCCTCCCTTCCTCTCCTGTCATTTTCAATGATCCAACTGAATATAATTAGCATTACCACCCTATATATTTAAGATAAACAGCACTGACACTATATGGGAGGTTGCATTTCTCTCCTAATAATGCATTCACAGACAAATCAAATGGCATAAAGTTCACTGTGAGCTAACCTTGAAGGATTTTATTTAACTGTTTCCTATAAAACTGAGGGTTTTTCCTCCCCTTCCCAATCTCCCATAATAACGACTCTGAAACTCAAATTATGTTTACAAACACCTTGGCCATAAGTTTTGGCTGTTCCTCAACTAGCTCATAAATTAATCATCCCATTTTTCTATTCTAAGTTATGCCATGTGGATGGCTACCTCTGCTCAGCTCCCATGCTCTGTCCTCCTCCATGTCCGTGGGTCTGTCCCAGACTTCTTGCTTCCTACCGGAACTCCCATCTTCTGTTTCCTGCCTTAGCTACAAACCAATCAGCTTTATTTGACAAGTGAAGCTTCTAAACAGACATATGAAATTCCTTCAACAGTTTCCTCCTCCACAACCACTACCACCATTGCCTTACCCTAAGATATTAGTTTTGATTTATCATCTTGGATAACATGTGGATGATTTCAAGGTTATTACTTAGCTTTTTCTTCTATAAGAGTTCTTACCCTAGACACCATATGGGAGTTTGCATTTCTCCCCTAAATAATGCATTCACAGACAAATCACAGTGTAAAATTCCCTGTGAGCTAAACTTGAAGGACTCTATTAACTGTTTCCTGTATGTCCCCACTATTCAGATGATTTAGATGCCAGGCAGCCTTGGTAATTCAGATCATACCCAACAAATACTGGGCATTCTGATCTCCCCAGCGCACAAGTAATGAAGTTGGAGGAAATACATGCCTGTTGGGATGGAGTCACCCTGTTCACTTGAATTTTACTGAAGTACCTGCTGCTGGTGTTAGGGCTAAAAATACCCTAAACAAACAAAAAGAAAAGAAAACAAACAAACAATAAAAACAGGTCAAGTGGGAAGCTGCTGTGCTGCTTTTAAAAAATTGACTCAAAATATAGCAGAACAGAGCCCTCTTTGGGAAAAACGACAAGACTATATCCTTGGCCACAGTTTCCTCTCAGGCTGCAAGCACAAAGGTTCCAGTGTGGAGCCTCCAAGGCTGCAGCCAGTGCTGCTTGCTCTTCTGGGAGGCAGTGTGGGACAGTGGTGCTGCCAGAAGACTACAAGCACAAAGGTCTAGCCTTGGAACCTTGGTGGCCTAGATCGGAGGTGAGTAGGAGTTCGACAGCCAAGAGCTACCACAAAACCTGCTCCTGGATGGCCTGCCTAGTCGCAAGCAACATCACCTTGGTTCCTAGCAACAACAGGGTATCCCAGACTAGTCTAGTTGATGGTTCCATATTTACGGTGCTTCAGAAACCAGAAACCTTGAACCAGACCAACAAGTCGTTGCAGTGAATATTTGCATGTAAAGCTGTTTGGGGGAAAACAAACAAACAAACAAACAAACAAAACGTGCGATACACTGCAGTTTCCAATGCCACATCGAGGAAGGAATATACCATGAAGAGGTACGAAAGACAGAGGAACAGAGCAGTGCATGCGAAGTGGAGAGAGAGAGGCAGAATTAGATATGCGACAACAGAGATATGTATGAGTGACAGAGTGAATGAAGGCTGTAGTGGATGGGGGAACACGTCATTACTAATTGGGGCCAGTACAATTAGTAATGACTAATGACTAATTAGTGGTGTGCTGCAGCCTTGAACTTGAGCAGACTCAGCCTTCTAATATGCCTTGGCTCAGCAACCGGATGTCCAAAATGAAGAACAGTTAATTTTGTGGATGGGATCTCAGTGAAAGATCTCCATGGTTGGAGCCGCTCCGGAGGCCATGTGGATGTCCGTGCTATTGCTAGAAGCCATGTGGAATCTACGAACCGTGCTCGCACTGATGGTAAAGGGCAAGGAAGCTTCTTTTGCAGTGTTATCGATGAGTGTAGACATGAGTGAGAAAGAGGAACATAGAAGGCTGCTGTGACAACCCCTACCTCCACCCCAACCACCTGTCTCCAAAAATGACAGCCTAAAAAGAAAGCCATCAAAGAGAACTCTTAAAAACTGTGATAAGGATGCGGTAATGTAGCTCTCCACAATCGATGGCTTCTATTGCTGGTGCAGGTGTGAAGGACTCATGATTTTTTAAGGGGCTGGCCACTGAGAGTTGGACCATGTTCCAGTGAGTATATAGGCAACATAATTTGAACATTTTTTTCTTTCTCTTTTTCCCTTTATTTGGGGATGGGTTACAAGGGTGGGGGTTACAGGCCTGGGAGGATTAGGAAGTGAATATAAACGGAGTGCATTATGTGAAATTCCCAAATAATCAATAAAAGTATTATGTTGGAGAAAAGAAAGGAGAAGAAAACACAAGTGCCTAGCCTCTGATAGAAATGGAATTAAGCCATTAAGAAAGATCTAGAGCCGGGTGGTGGTGGTGCATGCCTTTAATCCCAGCACTTGGGAGGCAGAGGCAGGTGAATTTCTGAGTTCGAGGCCAGCCTGGTCTACAGAATGAGTTACAGGACAGCCAGGGCTACACAGAGAAACCCTGTATCGAAAAAAAGAAAAAAGAAAGATCTAGAAATCTCTAGCTACTCAAGAATACAGACCAGAAAAACTAAAGATAATTTGTAACGGCACTTGATAGAGTTTGTGGGGGTCAGCTAAAGCAAGGCTAAAGGAAATTTATTTCATTATATGCTCAGATTAGAAAAGACAGACCTGGTCATGGTGGCTCTTCCTTGTAATTCCAACACTCAAGAGGCTGAAGGCAGGAAGATCATAGTTTGAAACTATCTTGGACTGTGTATATGAAAGGTACACTCCTTCTGTACCCCCACACCCCACAACAGACAGACAAACAAACAAACAAACAAAGCTATTTAGCCCAAGATAGCTTGGCCCTCACTTACAATTCCCTTTTACCTAACGACATTGAAATTATAGATATGTTAACATCACATTTCACTGTTTTCATTCCTAATCCAGGCTAGCCATTTTTTGTTCGTTTTGTTTTGACACAGTCTCAAGAGCCCAAGCTGGTCTCAAACTCACTATGCACCTTGAACTTCTTTCTGATCCTCCTGCCTCTACCTCCAAAGTCTTGGTATTACAGGTGAGTGCCATCATGTCCCATTTCTTTAAGGATGCCAGACAGGACATCTGCTCTGTTTTCCTATTTTTGAATTTTAAGTTCTCTGTATATTTTCTGCTTCCAGGGAGGCCCTTTTCAAGTAATGTGTTTTCGGGATGTTTCCCCCCCAGTTTGTGGCTTGTCTTTTTATTCTCTTGACAATCTCTATCACAACAGGTTTTTTTTCCTTTTATTGAAAATAGACATTTTTCCTCCAAAAATTGCAAAGGGCTTTATTGGACCTGACTTATTCTTTTACAATAGAAAAGACTGTGTACAGCTCTTGACTGTATACAGCCCTTAAAGAAGAATGTTGCTTTTACATAGACAAGACAGGGATGGTTAAAGAAAACATGAAAAAGGTCTGAGAAAGCCCTGAGAAAAGACAGAGAGAGAAAGAGAAAGATGAGAGCTGGTACAAGAATTCGTTTTCAACCTCTCCATGGTTGTCAACCCTACTTCCTACCATCTTGGGACCATTAATTGGGTTATTTTTGCTTATTTCTTTTGGACCCTGAGCCTTAAATAGGCTGACTAACTTTGTGAAACAACAGATAGATAATTTGGTAGCAAAACCTATTCAGATATATTAGCATAAGTTAGCTATGGAGGACCACGAGACTCAAGATGAGGTTGTTACTCTATCCAGGGTGTTCCCAAAACCCATCTACACCCAACCTAAAAAAGGAGACTTCTGCCCCTAGACCAAGCAGAGAGGGGCCACCCAGAATCCCTTCTGACTGGTGATCTGAATTCTTGCTTAGGCTGCAAGGCTAAGCACTGCAAGGGAATATAAAAGTTAAAAATATCTCTCTGGGTTCCCTGAGGGTTAAGTCTGACTGCATAGAGGTTGATGTCAAAAGTATCCCCTCTCCAGGAAAAAGACATCGGGATGGGTATGGCCCTCATGCCTCACTGGACAACGGCAGGAGGACTGGAGCCATTACAAGGTCCCCTTCAATTATTGGAGGTCAGGCCTCTATCCCCGCCTTCACAAGATTAGAATCGCCATGGCCCTTCTACACTTAAAGAAGGGAGGAGATGTCAGGGGCAGCCCTGCTTATACACTGAAGGCCTAAAATCAGCCATAGGCCTAAAATCAGCAATAGGCCTGGCATACATACATGCTAACAAAGTCTTTGGTCTCTGTGGAAAAACACTGAAACAAATGGCTATAAGCTATTGTAAACAGGCAGCTTTTGTGGAAATTTACCAGCCTGAGTAGTCATAGACCTTGTAAATAGGTAGCCTTGGCAGATAGTACCAACTTAGATAAGGACAAGTGAATCATAGGCAGAGTCATAGTGACCTGTCCCCTGAACCTTCACCCAGATGATACCGTGTTCTGAAAGATACCTGTACTCCCCCTGAACACCTATGCTCCAGTGTCATCCCCTTCCCCACATCCTGCCTTTTTGTGTTTATAACCCCTGTGTGAATAAGTAAAAATTACGATTTGATTTAAAAAAAAACAAAAAAAAACCTATGTAACTAAATTCTAAAACTTTTCTCACTAAATCAAAATTAGTCTATTTTACAAAATTGTAGGAAGGCAGTAGACAAAGCAATATTTAATTCTGGGAATGAGCTGTAGAGTTTTTAAAATCAGGATATTAGCAGCTGATATAAATACTTAAAGGTATGACTGGAAAGAGGAGTGTGTGCTTGGCTCTTAATGGACAGGAATTAATTTCATTGTGATAAGTGAATAAAAAAATTAATCCATATATAGTCCAAAAGGTTAAGATGGCAGTTTTCATACATATTTCCCAAAAGTAAAATATTTTGTAAAAATAACTATAATGAATATGACATTATAAGATTCTTGTATTTTGTTTCACTTATGGATATAAATTTTGATTTTCATACTTTTTAAAAATTATGGGGTTATGTATGTTTTATAATCATGTTTAATATAAACAAATTAAGTGTGAAATTTATACATTTAAAAAAAAGAAAATAGACATTTTTCATACAATATATTCTGATTTCAGTTTCCTCTCCCCAAAATCCTCCAAAATCTTCCCCACCTTTCCTTCCATCAGAATCCATGCCCTTTGTGTCTCTCATTGGAAAATAAACAGGCATCTGAACAACGATATAAGATAAAAACAAAAACAAAAAACCAGAATAGGACAAAACAAATAGAAAAAAAAAAGTCAAAGAAAAAGCACAAGATACAAATGTAGACACATAGACTTGCATGTTTGTACACACAGGAATCCCCTAAAAACATGCAAAGAATCTGTAAAGTACAAAACAGAAAAGACCCACCAAAACTCATGAGACAAACTGAGTTCCTTTGTAACACAGATGTTTCTAGGTGCAACGAAGAACAGACCAATTGTTCATTCCTGGATCATGCTTTTGGTGCTGGGTCTCACTAGACACGGACAACCCAAGGCTGGCTGGATTTTCTCCTCTTACCTTTTCGGTGTTTTTATCTTGTTTTACTTTCATTTTGCACCCATCTGTTTGGAGCTGATTTCCATTGCTGTTGAAGGTATGAAGTTAGCGTCGCGTTCGTTTTCTGCGTTGGTATGGCTACCTGAAGGTGAGACAACCTTTCTTCCTACTTTGAGTAGAAGGGTGAGCTTTCGTCTCTCAGTGTTGTCCCTGATCTGAGAGGAACAACACCTAGAATTTTACCAATAAGTGTGCTTTTAATGAAGATTCTTCATCAAGCTGGAGAAGTTCCCCCGTTTCTGAGTTTGTGAGAGGTTTCGTTGCAATTAATTACTTTGTCAAATCGTAATTCTGCATCTATGATTGTGGTCCTATTACTTTTCTTCTTTAGCTTGTTGTTGCAATAGATTACATTGATTTTTACATATTCAACCAGATTTGCAGACCTAGAATAAATTCCACTTTTTAACTTTCTGTTTTTGAGGCTAGACCTCATATATCCCAGACTGCTTTCCAACTTCCTCTGCAGTGAAGATTGACCCCTAAACTTCCAGTGTTCCTGTCTCTACCTCCCAAGCTGGGGATACAGGCAAATGACACACCTAGTTTATGTGGGACAGGTAGTCAACCCCAGGTTTTCAAGAACGCTAGGTAAATATTCGATCAACTGATTCTTTTATTTTTACTTCATTGAACACAATTTGCATGAACACAGTTTCTGCCTGAGGTTTTCTATGTCTCTGCTCATAAGAGACACTGGCCTGCTCTCTTTGTCTTCATTCTTTATTTTTAGTGCCAAGCTAATGCCCGCCTCAGTTACTGCTGATAGGAACTCCTTCTGCTTCTGTTTTGTAGAAGAAATCTCACAGAATTTGCTATTATTTCCAGTCACTGTACCCGGAATCTGTATGCTTTGTGTTTTGAAAGGACATTATCATTGACTTGGTATCTTTGATGTTGTCTAGAATATTCCTTTGTAATGTTTTTAGTGTCTGTAGGATCAGCAGTCACCATTCCTCTTAGTTCCCTACCACTTGTATACGATGGCTTGTGAAGGGCTGTAACTTCAGTTCCAGAGGATCCAAAGCCCTCTTCTGGCTTCTGTGAGCACCAGGCATGCAAGTGGTGCACATATGTACATACAATCTAACACATATCAAAATAAACTAAGAACACACACACACACACACACACACACACACAAAACAGACAAGCAATCCTAGAAGCACCCTCATTAAGATAGATTTGGGGAAGCTTCCCACCCCCAAATGCAGATTGAGAAATTGTATGTATTTTGATTAACTATATTAATATTAATAATTAAATGAGATTAATAGAATATAAATCTATGGAATTAAATATATTATCTTCTTACTGTCTTGGTGTACTCAAGTGTTGCTGCTTGTTCTCAGTCACACAGAAAAAATAAACATTCTTGGATACAAACACACTTTAACTGTTCTCTGTTAGAAATCACAGAGGCTATATCATTTTAGTGTCTTTATATAAATATTTACATGTTTCTCATTTCTTATATTATTCATTCACATTTCAGGTAAGATTGAAAAGTTTATAAACTTTATTGCCATTATTTTATTTTTAAACATTCTTTGGAGAATTTCATACATGAGTACTGTATTAATAACTTTTCTAACCCACCCTCTCCCAGCTCCAGTTCTTCCTCTGTGTGCCCCCTCAAATTCATGAACTTTTTTCTTTTAATTATTATTGTTTCTCTCTCTCTCTCTGTCTCTCTCTCTCTGTCTCTCTCTCTGTCTCTCTCTCTGTGTCTCTCTCTCTGTCTCTCTCTCTCTGTCTCTCTCTCTCTCTGTCTCTCTCTCTCTCTCTCTCTCTCTCTCTCACACACACACACACACACACACACACACACACACACACAATCTGCTGACTTCATTTAGTCTACCCCTAGATGAAGAGCTATAGACAACTATTGATTTCATAAGAGAAGAAGAATCAAACTTCTCCAGAGATGAGAACCTTTATAGATTATCTAATCCTAAGTGGTCATCTTTAAATATACATGCTTATGAGTGTATAAATATACAAAATTATAACATAATATATTTATATTTATAAACATAACATATTTATATAATTATTTAAATATGTAATACATAATTTCAATTTATATAAACATATGAATAGAAATTATATTTATAAACTTATAAACATTTAAAAATAATATAATAAATTTGTAAATAAATTTATATAGTTATGAGTTTATATAAATTTTAACCAACGAAAACTTCATTTTTTGTCTTAGAGATTTCACCATTCAAACATATATGAAAAGATAGTGATTTGTAACTCCAGCACTCAGAAGAAGGAGGCAGGAATATCAGAAATTCAAGGTCAGGTCTCCACATGTACACATGTGCATATACATGTACCCATAACATACATACACAAAATTTAAAAATTGTGTATTCATTAATTAAAACATTATTTGTCATTTAGTATTGCTTTCAAGCAATAACAGATTGAAGTTATAAGTCTAATGAGTGAGATCTTGAAATCAAGATCCTTCTACTAAGGACTGATTTGCATCACTCCAAAATTTATATATTGAAGGTCCACTATGATGGTATTTGAAGATGGGGGCCTTGAAATGTAATTAGGTTGAAACCTCCACTATTTTGATTGATATTTGCATGACAAAACTTCCACTATTTTTATTGATATTTGCATGACAAAGGGAGAGAAAGGCAGTGGGAGAACAGGAATGCTCTATTTGTATCTCATAAGGATGGGGCAAGGAGGCTGCTGTCCATGGCTCAGGAAGTAGTCCTTGCCTGGCACCAGATCTTGCAGCGCCTGCCTTGCTTTCTGACTTTTAGCACTGTGATAAATGTTTCATTGTTCTTGTGTTTTGCTTTGTAGTGCTAGGAGTCAAACCCAGGACTGAAACAGCTCAGTTTCTTACAGTTTGTTACTTAAGTTACTCAGTCTATGCTGTTATTGCTGTAGCAACACAAGCTATGACAAACCTTTAAAAAGTATTTAAATTTTTATTACATCAAAGCGACATGTTTAGCTTTTGAAATTATTTAGTATATTCCAAACAACCTAAACTATGAAAAAGTAACCACTCTACTTGGAGCAATGTAATAATCATAAAACTTACATAACTCATTCTTTTAGCTAAGAGAATTAGATTGGGAATGGGGCCTATGGTGGTGTGGAAGAACACAAGAATGTTTTTATGCCTTGGGTTTTAATTGTCTTTTACTATAGTCATTACAGAATACCGTGAATTAAGGTTTGACGGACTCTTCAGACCTTGTTCAAGCTATAGACAACTGCATAAGATTCTTAACTATCTCACTGATTGGAAGACTTAAAACTTTTTTGAAATTCCAATAGGCTTTATGAAATGGAGCTCCCAACACACCCCATCCAGTTTGACCCGCACCATTTGTTGAAGATGCTGCCTTTTCCCCAATGTGTATTTCTCTCTTCTTAATTAAAAAAAAAAAAAAATCAGGTGTCCATAGAAGTGTGGACTTATGTCTGGGTCTTCAATTCGATTCCATTCATCAACATGCCTGTTTTTGTTCCAATACCATGCTGTTTTTATTTCTGTAGCTCTGTAGTATAATTTGAGGTTGGGATGGTGATACCTCCAGTAGTTCTTTGATTATTCAGTTTTAACTATCCTGGGTGTTTTTTGTTTTTTTGTTCTTATATGAAGCTGAAGATTGTCTTTGCAAGATCTGTGAAGAATTGTGTTGGAATTTTGATGGGGATTGCATTAAATTTGTACATTGCTTTTGGCAGGATGACCATTTTCACTATGTTAATCCTACTGATCCATGGGCACGAGAGATCTTTCCAACTTCTGATATCTTTCTCATATTCTTTCTTCAATGACTTAATTTTTTTTTTAAATCATTGAAGTCATTTTTTCACTTGCTTTGTTAGAGTTAATCAAAAATATTTTCAATTGTGAAAGGTATTCCGACTTCTTGCTCATCCCATTCGACATTTTCATATAAGAAGGCTACTGATTTTGTGAATTACTTTTTTGTATCCAGCTACTTTGCTGAAAGTGTTATCCACAGTCAAGATGGCATGGTTGGAATTTTTAGAGTCATTTATGTATACTCTCTTATCATCCCTGTTGTGGGGTATTCAGCAGACAAGACTGCTCAGGCACAGGTTTAAATCAATAGAAAGTCTTTATTATTCACCCAGGGATTACACTGGGTGTCTGTGATCCCAGTGTAGTTCCAGGCCTTTCTCAGTGTGAGTTTTCAAGCACACAAGACATTCTCAGTTGATATGCTTCAGTTAATAAGAGCAGTGAGCCAAAAGCAGAATCCACAGAAGCTAAAAAGCAAGGTTAGTACATTTAGAGACTTCCCCAGGACTATGGGTTTGATGGATTAGGTCTTTGTTTTCAGTTGGGCAGGTGGTGGTGGCTATGTGCTGAGTTTTACAGCCTGAATGGTACTTCCATCATGGAGTCAGTTGTGCTGTGGACTGGAGGCCTACCACACTGGGGCCTGTTATAATCCGCAAATAAAGATACTTTGACTTCTTCCTTTCCAGTTTGTAGCCCTTTGATTTCCATTAGTTGTCTATCATTCTTGCTAAGACTTCAAGTACTATACTGAACAGGCATGGAGAGAGTAGACAACCTTGTCTTGTTCCTTTTAGTGGAATTATTTTGAGGTTCTCTTAATTTAAGCTGATGTTGCCAATGGTCTTGCTGTAATCTGTCTTTATTGTTTAGGTATGTTCCCTGTATCCAAAATCTGTCAAGGACCCTTACCATGAAGGGGTGTTGGATTTTGTCAGAGACTTTTTCTGCAACTGATGAGAAGACCACATGGTTTTTGTCTTTTATTTTGTTTATATGTTGGATTACATTTACTGATTTATATAATTTGAGTCATTCCTGCATCTTTGTGATAAAGCCTACTTGATCTAATTTTCTTCTCTCTCTCTCTCTCTCTCTTTTTTCTGTTCTGAGGATCAAATGCCAGTGTACATAGATTTCAAAATCTGTAAGGTGCAAGTGCTAATTATGTTAATAAGTATGTATGTTATGACTATTTCATCCTAGTGAGCCTCTAACATTTGAAAGGGGTAGTGTCTTAGAGTTTTGCTGCTGTGAACAGACACTGTGACCAAGGCAACTCTTATAAGGACAACATTTATTAGGTCTGGTTTACAGGTTCAGAGGGTCAGTCCATCATCATCAAGGCAGGAGCATGGCAGCACACAGACAGGCATGGTGCAGGAGCTGAGAGTTCTACATCTTCATCTGAAGGCTGCCAGAAGACTGGCTATCAGCCAGCTAAGAGGAGGGTCTTAAAGCCCAAGCTCACAGTGGCACACCTATTCCAAGAAGGCTACACCTTCGAATAGTGCCACTCCCTCGTCTAGGCATACCCAAACCACCACAGGTAGGAAAAACAACCTGAGAAAGTACAGTTTCCCTTATCTGTTACTGGTACAGGTCTGAAGCTGACAGGTACTGGAGGAAGCAAACACATCACAGAGCATCTGGCTGAATCACACTTCACATGGCTTGCTACACCTCTGGGAGACATTTTCTGATTCTCCTGGAGTTGAGTTAACCACTCTCCTTTAGGTATCAACATTAAATGAAATTAAACGTCAATTAAAAAATAGGATTGAAGAATAGGTGGAAATGGCTCAGAGGTTAAAAACACTGGGTGTTCCTGCAGAGAAAATGAGTTGGATTCCCAGAAACCACACAAGCTTCTGTAACCCCAGTCCTAGGACCCAGCGTTCTCTTTGGGCTTCCAGTGGTATTGCATACACATAGTGGGTGCACAGAACACCTGTTGGCAAAATGCCCATATGTATAAAAGTATTGACAATGCCTTGCTCAAATTCTTACCAAAATAGCCTTTCATAATTGCACCCGAAAGCGCGTGACTCACACCCTGGTCCTTTGCCATTGTAACCACCCGACACCCAGTAGGCCCTCAGTCCAGATCTGTGGCATGATTGGCTTGCCAGGCACTCAAGGCATGGTCGCTTGGTAACACAAGCAGTACTAACTCGCGAGCATCCCCGCGGCTCTTCGCAGACGATGGGGGCGAATTCGGGCTGCCGCCACCGTGCAGGTGACGTCCATCACCTCTCCTTCTTGGGTCTGCAGCCTCCTTCTTAGGTCTTGAGGTGGCGACGGTCGCGTCGCCGTGGAGACCAGCTCGCTGTGCGGGGAGGGAACTACATTTCCCAGCTACTCCGGTGCGTGCGGCCGGGTGCGGCGCGGGGGGCAAGTGCACCAGGCCCGCTGCGCACCCGGCTCCGCTCCCCGCCGTGCTGGCCGCCCGCCCCGGCCTCCGCCTGGGGATGAGGTGGGAGGCGCTAGAAGCCACTTAGCTCCAGCCTGGCGCCCGATGCGGCGCTCGCTCGCTGCCCCCGCCACCGAAGCGCCCGCCAGGCACAATGCAGCACTGAAGCAGCGGCGGCTGCGGCAGCGGCGCGGGCTGGGAAGGGGCGGCCGGGAGCCCGAGCCCGGGGCCGGGGCACGAGCAGCTGAGCGCCACCACCATGCAGCCAGCGGCGGCCGCGTCCTTCTGGCTGCTCTGCGTCTTGGGGACCTGCCCCCTGGCGCGCTGCGGTCGGGCAGGTAAGTTCGCAGCTGCCGGGGCGTCCGGGACTCTGTGGAGCCCCGAGGCTCCCCGAAAAGCCGCACCCGCATTTCCACAGTGCGCAGGTTTCTATTTTTATTATTTGAAGGGCGGCGAGGAAGGGGTAAGCACACATGTGTCGGGGACACGAGGATGCATCAGCAATCTGGGGTCAAATGCTTTTTTTCCTCTTTCCCCTGCTGAAGAAGAGTCTCCTTTACGAGAATGAGAAAGGGGTGCCCTGTTTCTGGGCCCGGAGATGCTCTAAAGAGCTGGTCCAGGGCTCTCCAGCTGGTGTCTCTGCGTCCTTCGCAGATGGGTCCGGGAGGGAGGAGGCGGGGGAATTTTCGTAGGGGTGATGAGGACCGCAGGATGGAGGACTGTGGGTCAGGGTCATTATTTTTTTTTTGCCGTTTCTCTCCACTTCCTCCTTCCCTCCTGCCTGCCTGCAAGGAGACGCCTCATTGAGAGAACTGGAGAAGGGGAACGAAAACCGCTTCCTGGAGCGTCAGAGCATCGTACCGCTGCGCCTCATCTACCGCTTGGGCGGCGAGGACGAAACTCAGCACCACCAGCTCAACACAAGGGTGCGGGGCGACCCTGGCGGACCGCAGGTGAGCGGCAGGGTGCGGGAGGTGGCCCTCCGCTGCAGCCCAGCGACCCGGCGTATGCATAGGGTTGCCCTGGAGACGCGGTGTACCGGGTGAAAGAGCACAGTCCTAATGCGACTCCTGCACGATGCTTCCCGGTGCAAGTGCAAAAAGGAGGAAAAGAGATAGAGAAAAAAGGAACCAAAAGAAACGCAGGCCAAGGCTTTGCAGAAGCCGTAGGGGGTCGGGATTGGCGTTGGGTGCTCCCTGTAGCCCTGTAATCTGAGCTAGAGATAAGAGGTACAGACCCCATCTCCTTAGTCAAGCGAAAACTGCACGGGGTAGGAGGAGATTCTATTTAGGCAGGATATGCATCATCATCTTTGTTGTTTTAACTCTGAGAGAAGACATTCTAATCCAAGATAATTATTGTAGAAAGAAGAGAGGAGAAGAAAACTAGGCAACCCTAAGAAACCAAACTAAAATACATCTCAAAATCCCCTGGTCATTTAGATTTGTCAACACCAGAGACATTCCCATTCAGTCCTAACTTCCGAAAACGAGTCCTAACTTCCGAAAACGAGTCCTCCTCACCTTTTCCACTGTTGTAATGAGGTGGTATCGTTTTATTGAGCACTTAACTTATTTTAAAAACTAATTCATTTCAGTACCTGTATTTTAATGAATTCCAAACATATCTATAGATATGAATGAGTACTGACTAATTCCAGCAAATATTTTTGGGACCATATAAGTGTTTTTATGTTTGTATAGATCAACCTGACAGTTCGTTCGTCTGCAAGTACATCTGAAGCTCACGTAGTTGAAACTTGTTGTAACTTTACTTAAGTAAAGATAATCTGGGCATTTTCACATCATAAATATATTCAACGGTAACAACAGTGATGTGATAATGTACTTACTTTTTCACATGTGTGAATATGTAAAGAGTACAAAATATTTAAGTCTATATTTAAAGTCAAATAATTTGCTCCATTAAAATTTTGTTGACATAGGTAGAAATTCAGTTTAACTTTAGTATCCATTGATGTTAGATTAATGTAGTAGAAACCCCAATATGTCCAGCCCTTAATGAAGGATTTTATTATCTGGTTAATGTTTGGCAGCTGCCTATTTCTATTTTTTAATTTTGGCTTGTTTCCATGGAAAACCTGCAGTAGGGAACCTGTGTTTTATTTTTCAGCTAGTTAATAATTATTCCTGTGAGAGAATATTCTGATGCTTGTTTGTAGCCTTTGATTAAAAAAATCTACATACACATAAACTAAACAGAGGAATATAGTGAATCCTAACTTGAGTGACTGGTAACTTAGTCTATCTTGCTTTTTTCTGCCTCCTACTGGCCTTCTTCCCCTTTCTGTATTTCTTTGAAGCAAGCAAATGATGCTTTAACATTTTCAGTAATAAAACTCTGAAAGGTAAGGGTTATATTAAAAATGAAACTCTGTATTGCCATAGTAAAAATAAGATTAATTCTTTGATACTATAAAGCAACCATTCTTTCAGAAACACTTTTACTTATCTCAAAATACTTACCTAAAAAATATGCTTTCATATATATATATATATATATATATATATATATATATATATATATATCCAGAGCTAAAATAAAGGGCATACCTAGTTTAAGTCTCTTTTAGCGTATGCTTTTGTTTTTATTTTAATTTGCCTTACTTTTAATTTTCCTTGTAATTTATTTATTGAGAAATGAAGTCTTTCATTCTGTATAGAGTTTTCCATGGTCAGGAATTTGCTGATGTAGACAGTGTGTTAGAACAAGTCCCAGAGTCTTTGTGGGAAGGGAAGGAGGGACAGAGAGGAGCAGAGAGAGGGACATGAAGGAGCAGACTCAGGACCTCTGTCTCTGCCTCCTGCTGACCATGGCTTCAACGCCCATCCATTTTATGATGCTGAATGGCCACTTCTTTTGAAAAACAGGCTATGTTTTCTCTCAGTGTTTCTCGAGCACCACTTCAGATATGTTTGGACTCACATGGGCCTCTCCACTCGGGGCAGAAGATACAGTAGGCCCTTCACAAGTAAACTTTACAGCTGAGGTGAATTGTTTGCTAGATCTTAGACTAAACAGCATGTAGAGATTATTGATCTGAGTCGGAAGTGGGAGTAACAGTATTTATAATTATAGCAAATTATCCTTGGTATCTAAAGGTACACACAGCACATCTTGATATCTCCATCTCCTGGGGACGCACTGTACTTTACCAGCATCCTTAAATTGCAGCAGGACACCACAGAGAACTGACAGAATCTCAGACCAACATTTCCTACAGTAAGGAAACTAAGGGTTTTTCTCATCTCTTAGGCATTCCTGGTTTCCAGAGAGCTATAATTTAACCTGGTAATGTGTTGATTTTATATAGCTCTTGTTACTATTATTATTATTTTGGTAAGCAGAACATTTGGCACCGTAGGTACCCATGGATATTTTTAGCATTTTCCTTTGTATTTCAGAAATAACATCTGAATGATTTGTGTGTGTGTGTGGTGTGGTGTGTGTGTATTTATTGACTCATTAAAAAGAATTTATTCACTTGAGCTCTTGCTAGTTAACATTTTAAAATAAATCAAGGCTATAGGGATTTAGAAATAAAAGACACAGTTCTAGCCTTTAAGGGGTTTACAGATAGCTGGGAAAATGATGAGTGGATGAACAATTACTCTTTGCCCTTCAGTCTTGAGGTAATTACAGAGGACTGTGGAAACAGCGGAAGCCCAGCACTTAACCCCACAAGGAGTCCCTGGGCTCTCCCAGGAGGTGCTGTCTGCTTGGTCACATTACAGAGAGGAAGCGGGCAAATCTAGCAGAAAGGGACAGCAAGTCCAGAGATACATGGAAACCAGGACTTGCCTTTGTTAACTGCAGATGAGATTTTGGGGACCAATATGAAAAGAATGTAGTTTCTAGATGCTGCAGCAAGTTCTTTGATGTTCTGAGGAGTTGGGACTTGGTTCTGCAGGCTATTTAAGTCTTTTGGCAAGGAGGATTAGCTGCTTAGATTCATGATGCTATCGTCCTAGTGTTATGGAATAATAAGAGTGAGCAGGCTTATTATTCACTTTTATTCACTGATAAATTCCAGTTCATATCATTAAGCTTTGTAAGAGCTAAGCTCCCAAACGAACTGAGAACAAACGTACTGGCATTTTTAAAGCACCTAGGCCAACGCTAGGCATACAGTGAGTCTCTAAGAGTCTTTTAAGTCACAGTAACTATTGTGTGTGTGCCCCTGGGGCAGCTGGAGGACAGTTTAGAAATTTTATGACATCATTTGAATGCAAAATGATGTCCTCATTACCTGAATGTAATACATTCCCTGAAGTTACAAATTACTCATTTTTTACATAATGCAGTTCAGTGGAATAGCTGTAGAAGGAAGAGATCTTATAGGCCATTCAGATTACTTCAGAAATTGCTTCCTACTTGATAGGCTCGAGCAATTGACCAAGGGAAGGTAGTCACCATTGTAGTCTTAAATGGTTCCCTTCCTGAAGCTCACAGAGACTAGGTATCACATTTCTTTTATTATTAATGTGAGCCTGTTTCAGTTTTCATCCATAGATGGGAATATGAAGCTTTTAGAGGCAATTCCATTTTAGTTCTGCTTGAATAGTGACTGTTTAGTGTAAAATGGTGATTTTACTGATACGAGTTCATATTGTGAGAGTTTTTTTTTTTTTGTTTGTTTATTGCATAGTGAGTTACTCCAGTGCTCACCAATTTTTATTGTAAATGGGGAGATCACCCTGTGTAGAAGCTCATTATATCAAACACACTAGAAATTGTAGTCAAAATAATCATAGTTGATTGTGAGTAACCTTGTTATCTTCAGGGTTGTCAAATATGAAGTAGTCCCAAGCTTAGAAGATAGCCCTGGAATATTCAAAATATTGAGGCCTTTTTTTTTTTTCCTTTCTTGACATTTATGCTAAAAGAATTGCATGTTTGTGGATAGGAAGGCATAACATATATTTTCACGAGTTTGTGTAAGGTATCATTTGCTGAGCTTTACTGATGGTTTAATATTGATAACCCTGTAATTACTATCTTAGATATGCTTATTAATGATTGCTCTTTTGCCAGCTAAGCATCATAAATTTACTATGGCATCAGAAACGGGTTATCTGATAACTTATTTTGTTACATGGTTACCTTTAAGTTCTGTTATTTATTTTAAAAACACCCAATGATTTTTATACTTCTGCATACAACATAATTTCTTCTCTCAGAAGTATTGTTGTCTGCAAACACAAGATCTATTTTCTCCCATCTTGTCCTCCTGCAAAGTATTACAGCATCTGAAGGAGTTGTCAAGTGGGGACAAAACTATTCGTGAGTGGAACAAAAAGCACAGTGAAGGCAAGGTCGCAGCAAAAGGTGCGCTCTATTTTTTTTTTTTTGCAAATATGTGTATATATGATATATAATAGGTGAGTTGTCCTTAACATCCTGCTGCTCCCTCTGAGGGCCGAGTCAGCCTGGCAGTCAGTTGTCTGCAGTGCAGTACCCCCAGTGGAAGAGGGCTCCTAGGAATGACAGCTTTCATGGTAACTTGCCCTTTTTTTTCTAAACGTACATTTGTTAAACTAAGTAGCTCAATATTAGTAAAGTTTTGCCATAAGCAGCAGGAAAGAAATATTTCACAGTGCATTTTTGTTTACCTACCAATTGAATAAAGTAAAAATACAAATTATAATATCCCTTTAAATTTTTATAACAACCTTCTTTTAATTTTACATCTATCTATCTATCTATCTATCTATCTATCTATCTATCATCATCTATAGTGTATATATACATACATGTGTGCATGTGTGTGTGTGTGTGTGTGTTTGTACCATGGCACACATGTGAAGTTCAGAAGACAACATTATATAGGCGTCATTTCTCTCTTTTTATCATGTAAGTTCTGGGAATTGAACTCAGGTCACCAGGCTTGGCTGCAGGCATCATTATCCACTGAGCCATCTCATAGGCTTTCTCTTCCATCTTCATTCAAATTTATATAAATGTAGTAATAGAATTCTAGATTACAGAAGAGACCTAATTCAGGCTTATCTTATTTCTTATCTTTGATATCCCAATCTGTATGTGTATACTTGTGTGTGTGTGTGTGTGTGTACAGGCACACATACATATAGTCATCTATGCGATTCCACACAATTATTTTATTGTGCACAAGGGAATGAGTGTTTGACCATTTCTTCCCAGCTATATGGAGAAGGAGCAGGAGCGTGTGAGTTTATAAAGAATGTTCTTAGTTTTACTTGCTTTCCCACACTGCAGAACATACCATGTGTTCTTCTTATTCTTCTAGAGCCCATTTTACAGAGAGACCTGCTCCTTTTCTCCTGACTCAGTGAGAAAAGAATCCGTAACGGGCGTCATTGCACAGCTTAGTGAGGCTCAGCGGGGCCACGTTTTCAGGAAGTCTTGAGGACCAAGCCTAAGTGGAGGGAAGATGCTCATGTACGTGGAACAGGGGTGGCGGTGGAGAAAAGCCAGAGACTGAGGAATGGTGAGAAGCAGGAAGGAAAGGAAACTGAGAAAAAAAGATGTCAGTGTTGCCATGTATGCTGTATATTAAAGTGTTTACTAGGCGGTAATTTTGTGGTGGCTTTTATATGTCAAACCAACTTCTTAGTGCTTGATGTATATCATGCTCACAGGAGTCTAATGGTAGATCATAGCTTGGCATCGTTAATGAGGCTAACGAGATTTGAACTCGGAAACTTCAGCTCCACTTCACTGGCTGAATTCTCGCCTTAGACAGCATTCAAAACATGTAGATAGATGTCTTTGGCATCAGAATCAAAAGTTTCTTTATTTTCCCCTATTGGAGTTATACTTTTAGTGCTTCAAAAATACCTGTGTTTGTATTTAAAGTTACAGTACTGAGAAAAGGCTTGCTGATCCCAGTAGGGGGTCTTCAGTTTTACTATCTTAATAAATAATGGAATATATGAGAGACATTTGACATCCAAGAGCAGGTCTCGAAAGAGGTGTCTACTGATATTGTATTGATGATTAGTTTTTCATTGTAAGCCCAATTTTTAGTATTCAGCAGTCAACATCAAGATTATATATGCTCTTGTAGCCAGAGTTTTGTTCACAGAAACATTAAATGTTAAACTGAAATCTATCTTCATATAGTCTCCCATCACAAGAAAAGGTACAGGCTATCTTTATGTCCCTGTAGTTCTAGTAGAGACATGTCAAATCATTCAGGTAAAACAGATTAATAATAGCCAAAATGGTAAGTTCTCTGAACATATAGTTGGATGTGTTTATTTTGGTAATAAAAGTACTAGAAAGAAAAAAAAAGTTTGGAAGCCATAGTTGAAATTATAGGAATTCATTTTTCCAGACATGTTCCATGTACGCTAAGCACTGTGATGAGTGATTTATAGCCATTATTTTTAATGATGAAGTACATACTATTATACCCACTCTGTAGGGGAGTGACTTAGCTTTCCCGTGGTCATAAAGCTTAAAAAAGGGATAGAAATGGAAAACAATTCTGAAAGGAAATGTTAAAATCAACAATGTAGTCTTTAACACAGTTTTTGGTGTTAATTTATCATGGACTTCTATGTATCTGTGTTAGAATATACCAACAGTATTTCTGTAAGAAACCCTGACCTTCCTGAGCTCCTCCTTGGATAACTTGTAATTATTTTTACATGTAATTAAAAATTACATGTATTTAAAAACTACTTAACACCAAAACTGGCGTTGGCCTTCTACTCCCTTTACTCCCGATTTTAGTTCCTTTTTAAGGTAAAAATCTATTTTCTTTCCTCCAAGAGAAGCTATTACATATAACTGGATTTTGAAAATAAAATAAAAAAGATCCCACATCATGATCCAGAAATCATGAGCCGAAGTTCTAATTGGAAAGACTGGGGATTTGGAATTTAGTTATTCATCCTTCCCCAGAATCTGTTTGTTGTTTGTATCTAAGAGGTTTTCAGGGTCATGTATTTTTGAGCAGGTTAAATGAATGTATTTCTTCTCCATTTCAAAAATTAATGTTGTACCAGGGCATTAGCAGAACTGCCTTTGTTGCTTGACTTCTGTTGTGAGGAAAGATCACTAGATAGCTGAGGAGAAGAAATGGATGATGTTTTTTTTGAGTTTCATAAAGTTCTACCTATGGCAGTTGAAGGTGTGGCTCAGGGTCTTATTGGATCATTTCTCTGTGTGGCACTGTCTGGTGCACATTGCTTTATCATTGGTTTCTGTCCTTTTTCCAACCTTGGGCTATTTGTTCTTTAGGCTAGTCTCCACTGATGAGATTACCTTGCTGGTAGATGGTTTGATGTTCCTGGTGATCACCCAAGCTTTTCTCTCCACAATTTCTCTTTCTGTGGATTAAATAGCAAGATGCTTGAGAAGAGCCGCTCCTTCAATAACCTGGTTCTGCAGATTTCCTTGAATCCCCTAGTGTGCTTTTGATGCATTTAGAGTGTCCTGCCAGGGTTCTGTCTAGAAACACAATTGTGGATTGTCAGCAGGTACAAGTGACAGTTAAGGCTATGCATAGACTCGCTTTATTAATACAGGGTAGCCTGGAGGCATAGGAAGGAAGACAGCTGACTAAAAAAGTGACCTGGAATCATCTAAGTGTGGGCGGGAGGGAGTGGACTTTGTTTGACTAAGAGTCAGGAGAAGGTGAGGATCTGGGGAACAGGCTGGACCCATGGTATTAGAATGGCCCAGTATCCTCCTGGCCCAGCTTATACAGGGCTACTTGGAAGAGTCTGGTGGACTTCCTTAGTTTTACCTTCAGCCATTCAGGTTTTTAGTGACTGACCTTCATTTTGATTCTAAGGTCATAGCAGGAGTCTGTCTTTAGCCAAGTTTGCCCCTTGGCCCTAGGGTGCATCTGTTCTCCTGTGAGGTCTACATTTGTGGTTCAGCCAGAAGAACACTGCTCCCTCTTTCCTTTTTCCTTTCGTTCCTTCTTCATTCCTTTCCTCTTGTCTTCCTTCTTCCTTCCTCTTTGTTTTTGTTCTTTCCCTTTTCTCTTATTTCTTTTTTATTCTTGGTTGGTGTTTTAAAAGTTCCTCAGGTTTGTGGAAGAGAACTTAAGCAACCTGTGCTTAAGGAGTTTAGAGCACTGGGCCTGGGTCAGGAGATGCCACCTCTAGCTAAACGTTGATTTCCTAAGTCATGTAGGTTTTTTTTTTTTAATTTGATTCTCTAAATAGCATACCTAGATTGTATAAAATGAATACTAGTTCATTTTGAATGGCATGTGAACTGAACGTTCAGTGAATTGAGTCTGTATAAACTCGAGTTTAGAAGTAAACAATCATTGCTTTGAATTATTGAGTCAAAAAAAAAAAAAGAAAGAAAGAAAGAAAGAAAGAAAGAAAGAAAAAAAAAAGCCGGGCTGTGGTGGCGCATGCCTTTAATCCCAGCACTTGGGGAAGGCAGGCGGATTTCTGAGTTCAAGGCCAGCTGGTCTACAGAGTAGTTCCAGGACAACCAGGGCTACACAGAGAAACCCTGTCTCGAAAAACAAAACAAAACAAAAAACAAAAAATAAAAAAAAAGAAAGAAGAATTATTGAGTCAAACAATTTTTCTTAATTGTTTGCCATACTTGCTGAGTTATTTTCAAGGAAATTTTGGCTCCCTGAAGCTTAGCTATAGTTAGTACTTTGAAACATGTTGCAGAAAACTTGAGAGTATTTAATAAGTGATGAGCATTTGAAACAGGCATTTTCTTTTCTTTTTTTTATTGGATATTTTATTTATATTTCAGATGTGATCCCCTTTCCCCATCCCCCCCACCCAGGAACCCCCTATCTCACTCCCTCCTCCTCTGCTTCTTTTTTTTTTTATTAGTAACTTTTTTTAAAAAAAATGTTAATCAAAGGCTTTATAAGTTTGGTAATGATCAGTAACAAGATGCCCATACAGTCAGAAGTGTAACCCAATACCCAACCTAGATATAAAACATCTTTGACTGGGGAGACACCAAACATCGGCCTCCATGTTCCTCTCCCCCTTCTCCTAGCTCCTCCTCTTCCTCTTCTTACTCCTCCTACCTTAGCTCCTCCTACATATCACCCTTCCTGTTAAGATAAAACTTTTCTCTCAAAATACAATTAGAGCATAACCATGCCAATTTGTATCAGTAAGGTACAATGCGCCAGTCCATCATTTTGTTGACTAACCAGAACCTCGAAAAAGGTCATTTTCAAAGTCTCCATTATGCTGAATAATTCAGTCACTGTTTCCTAAGAGGAGTTTTTATGGCTATTGGTAGAGACGTAAACATTACCAAAGGTGATAAAAGTCTGGATTCTAGACCAAAACCGACATTTATTATTTTGATTCTGTTTCTGGCTTAACTGTAAATGGCTCATTCCTTTCTCTCTAGTTTGTGTCTCATAAAAATGCCTTTCAGCTGGACAGCTATTGATTGGGTAGAACTTAGTGGAAACCGCCGTGTTCATTGCTTTCACTAAGGCGGGCCCATTTCTGATTGGGTAGGTCACTGGAGGTGAGACTTTTAATCACGGGCCGAGAGCAAATGCTGTTGGCTGTCATGGAGCCACAAGACAAAAAGCCAGCAAAACAGTGATGTTGAAATAGAAAGAATTCTCATGTAAGTGAATTTCTGACGTAAGATTAGCACAGGTAGTCGTAGTTCTGGGTGATCTAGCACAAGTAATGTTCTCTGACAGTTAAGATAGGAGAAGTTCTATTAATTTATAGCTTAAGCAATTTAATATGAACCACAGTTGAGGGTATAGATTAATGAGTTTCAATGTTCCAATGATAAAATCTTAAACTTTGCAGTATGGGTTGAAAAATATTGTATTTTAGCTTAAATGCATAGAAAAGCACAGGACAAAGGCATGCACCTTTGTTTATTGGATTCCATCCCAGCGTTGAGTAGAGACAGTCCTGTAACAAGCAGCCAGCAGAGGGGTGTTGATGGTATGCATTGGGAGGATTCTGTTGGTGTTTCTGCTCCAAATCTAACTGTTCTTGGTTAATAGTGCTTTCCGTCTCTTCCTTTGTTACCTGTCTATGAGCTCTGCCCTGTCCTGTTCAATACCTTCTTATGAACATAGGAAATGCTTCTCAGCAACCTTTAGTGTATCTGGCCTTTCCTCCTCTTTCTGTCAAGTACCTCTGTTTCCCTTAGCAGCTGAAACAAACGCAGGCCTCTGGAGGGTGGCTCACAGCAGCCTTGGTACATGCGCCGGACATAGCTTACTTTGGGGATTTGGAAATGTGTTGTAGCCAGCAGACTCTTCATTTCTCCGCTTACTGTGTGCTAGTATTTCATGTGATCCTTCCTCTTTTGCTTGGATTTCACTTCAGTTGGCTCTCATTCATTTGTGTGTGTATCAGAAGGGGTGGCTGTCTTCATTGTGTGTGTATCAACGACTCCTCAGTGCTGAAACTCTCCTCCATCCCATCATTGCCCTGACTCCTGCCACTCTTGCTCTCCTGGCTCCCAGCTTCCTGTGCTCAGTCGCTACTCCATTCTTGCTGAGCATGACACTTTGAAAGTCTTGGACCGGGACAGGGATCCGGTGCTGCAGGAGAGTGACACTGTGCCATATTGCTGCAGGATGCATAGTCAGCGTAAAGAAATGACGAGGCACTTAGCAGGCTACTCAGAGTCAGACTGGCCTTGGATGTGCGTCCCATTGTGTGTGCTTATGTGTGGGCTGTGTGGGGATCCAGACACTGATACCTCTTTCCATGAGGTAGTCTTGGAGCTCAGACTTGGTCCTTCATACTTACCAGGGTCTGCAGCTCAGCACTGTGCCTGATTCACAGTAGGTACTCAGTAAGCATTTTTAGTTTGTTTTTGCCTCAAATTTCTATTTCAAAGAGATGAAGAAAAAAAAAAAAACTGTGACCATTTCTGTCACTGACTGATAGAGTTTTGAGACATTTGCCATAGTCATAAATTCTTTCCAGTGGATATTCAAATTTTTAGTCAGGTAGTGTCAGAGAGGAACATGGTCCTCCTCCCATAGTTTTTCTAATCTCTGCTCTCTTTCCTTCCTTTTCCACAAGTATTCCTGCTGCTCCACCCGAGTACTGTATGCACTATGCCCTGGTTCTCCGAGAATCTGCATAGTGAACTGAAATCACATGCTTTTTGCTTTGACACCAAGGCAGAGCTCGTCAGAAAAGTCAGAGCTCTGGTGCTGAGGGGCCGGGATGGCGGAGGACCTGGCAGGCACTTGGATGGCTGTGAGCCTGCTGACATTCCACCACATAGAGCTGTCTTAGTGTCTCACGGACTCTTAAATCACCACGACACAGTCACTCATGTCAGCTTATAGCCCCGTCTCCCTCAGCAAAAATAAATCCAAACTCTTTAACCTTCGTGGCTGGATTTATTCAGCAGACTGTGTCAGTTGCTGCCAGGAGCAGCATTTTCTTTGAGATGATGATGTTTGGTCTTTTGTAACGCTTCTGATAGATTTGAGCTCGAGTGACATATTCAGGAGAGCATTTCCTTGCATGGTCATTCTTTAATTTTTAACTACAGTTTTAAACTAAGGCAATACTTAGTTTTTTCCCCCTGAAGCTAAGCTCCAGATAATTCTGGTCTCATAATTTTGTTTTAACCTTTTCTAATGTTTGTCTTTATTATTTATGAAAATGTATTATTTAATACCAATAAAGTTATATGCTCTGACACCAATTAATCATTTGTAATTAAGTAGTTCCAATATGTATAAGATACAAGCATATGATGAAATTTAGTAACAATATAAACTGAAACTTTATCAATTTTGTACTTGATCTTTGAAGCCCATTATGGATGAATGAGTGTCTCTCTCTCCCTCCTCTCTCTCTCTCTCTCTCTCTTCTCTCTCTCTCTCTCTCTCTCTCTCTCCTCTCTCTTTGTTGTGTGTAAAACATGTGCCATGTGGATATGTGGAGGTCAGAAGAACACTTGTGGGAGTCAGTTCTCCCCTTCCATTATTACTCACCAGGCTTGGAATCAGACAGCTTTACGCTTTGAGCTATCTCAGTGCATTTCCCCACTCACCTTCTTTTTGGAGATTTTGCTATGTAGTTCAGGCTGGCCTTGAACTCTCAAGTCTCTCGTTCTTGTCTCTACCTCTCAAGGGTGAGGATTACAGATGGGAACCACCGTTGCCTATCTTACTTAATGCTGATGATAGATGCTAATGTAAGATGCTTTAGTATTTTAAATATATGGGGTGGTTACCCACACGATACACCAGGAAATCTCCATAATTCCTAAAGAGCTGCACATGCTAATTTAATTCTGGAGAAGAAACCATAGAGGGCAATACTGTCTAAGTAGTTTCACATGTTTGTACTGTAGTGGGAGTGGAGGATCTGAAAACAGGGGTAAGTAGAAGAGACATCCAGTGTTTATGCAGAGAAGATGCCATGTTACAAGATGAGGTTGGAGGGGCATTCTGAAGAAATAAACTCCTTAGCTATCATTATGGCTTCATGTAACCCTTGGTAATCTCAGAAACAAAAGGATTCTTGTTTTACTTATAAATATGTATGTACATAAATGCACATTTACACTTTGTTAATTTTGTGTGTGTGATGGGGTACCGGTGGAGGGCAGAAGACACCTTTCAGAATTTGGTTCTCTCCTTCCACTGTACGCATCCTGCGTCATCCACACTGGTGCCAGGATCCTTTACCTGCTGAGCCATCTTGTTGGCCTTAATTTTAATAGACTTTTGTTTCTGTAGATTTGCCTGTTTTCGATCCTTCAACTATGCCTTACTTAGCTTAATGTTTTCAACATTGATCCACGTTATAGCTTGTGTATTTCAACCCTGTTCATTGCTGAATAATATTCCATTATTTATTCATTGTCTTAATATGAATTTATGCTAATTAAATTCTTTCATTATGAGTAGTGATGCTGTTAATATCTGAACAAAAGATTTTGTGTGGACACGTGGAAACAGGAGCGTGCCATAGAGCAAAGTGTGTCATAAAACAATGACCTTGCTACATATTATAGGATGTTTTTTGTTTTCCCATGTTCACATTCTATTTCATATTTTCTAAACACCCTGGCCATGATACATTATGGTGATTTTTATAGCCTTTTCCTTTTCAGAGAAAACCCAAATTGCAGCACTGGGTAGGATGGGGGTGACCTTATACAGCAGGCATGCAAACCAAGTCCTGTACTGCTGTGTTCTGCCTCTGTCCCTGGAGTGATTTCCCTCGTTGTTCTGTTTGATTCTATTAATAACTTTATGGTGAAACAATTCCCATAGCATAAAAATTTACTCTTTAAGTGTATAATTTAGTGTTTTTTTTAAAAAATACAGTTGTAGGTTTTTTTTTTTTTTTTTCAAGACAGGGTTTCTCTGTGTAGTCTTGGCTGTCCTGGAACTCACTCTGTAGACCAGGCTGACCTCGAATTCAGAAATCTGCCTGCCTCTGCCTCCCAAGTGCTGGGATTAAAGGTGTGTGCCACCACTGTCCAGCTAAATACAGTTTTTAATAAGCTTGTAGTCATTTTCACTGTGGGGTTTTCCTCTTGTCGGGGTGGGGCTCCCCAGTTTGTATGGCAGCAGTGTTTGTGGGTGCTCCAGTGGGCTGCTCAGATCTCCATCACTGTACTCGGGTTCTTATCCACAGACGCAGGGCCAGTGTTGGATGCAGCCTGCAACTTAGTTGAACCAGTCTCATTTTCTTGCAGTGGATTCCCATATTTAATAAATATTTCACCACTTAATCAATCAACCATATGTTCCCAGATCTCTAACAGTTTTCAGCAAACATTCTTTCTAAAATCTGTTATTCCAAAGTTAATTGTTTGTGTTATTTTCCTTAAGAAATAATTAGGTTAGAAAAAGCCCGTATGCTTTTTTTTTTTTTTCCCTTTAGCATTATATGTTCATAGCAGAAAGAGTTTGGGAAGAAAGTTCCAAATGTGCTTGGGATTGTTACTGCTGTTGGTACTGGTGTGTATGGTTGTGTGTGTGTGTGTGTGTGTGTGTGTGTGTGTGTGTGTGTGTTACGTGGGGGTATGGTGTGTGTGTGTGTGTATGTGTGGTAGGGGTATGGTATGTGTGTGTGGTATGCATGCCGTGTGGTGTGGTGTGCGTGTGCGTGTGCGTGTGCGTGTGCTGTGCGTGTGTGTGTGTGTGTATGTGGTGGGGATTGGATGTTTTATCGCTCTGAGACCTTGCCCAGGTTTTGGGCTCACATTTCACTTGAAGAAAGACATGGTCTCCTTCATGTGCACTTCTAGCCCATGTCCATTGGTGTGTCAGTTATGTCTGAGCCATTATCTGACCCTCTTATGGCTCCTGCTCTCTGCAGAGTCTTGTCACTAGGATTGCAGATCCTTTGTTTCTCTCCTTGTCCATCTGTTTTTGAATAATATGGAAGCTGAGGAAACTGGAAACTATGTAGTAGACTTGGGTCTTGTTCTTTTTTTGTACCAAGTTTTAACTTGTGAACTTTGTAGTTAAAATTATATTTTTATAGTTAAAATTTTCCATTTTCTGTTTTTAGTTTTTTGGACAAGATCTTGCTATGCTTCCTTGACTAGCCTGGTGCTTGCTTATCACCCAGGCTAGCCTCAGACTTCCTGTTGCCCTTCTGCTTCTGCATGTTGAGTACTGGGAGCAAAGGTATGTCCATCATACTGAGCTCCACTGATTCTCTGATACTGTGCATGCAGTTTGCAGGTGTGCATGTGTGCCATAGTTCCTTTTTATGACTTGGTATGTGGACTGATGTCTTAGTTAGGGTTTTACTGCTGTGAAAAGACACCATGACCAAGGCAATTCTTATAAGGATTTAATTGGGGCTGGCTTACAGGTTCAGAGATTCAGTCCAGTATAGTCAAGGCAGGAGCATGGCAGCATCCAGGCAGGCATGGTGCACGAAGAGCAAAATCTTCCATCTGCCAGGCTCTAAGAGAAGATTGATGTCCAGGCAGCTAGGAAGTGGGTTTTAAAGTGGGTCACCATGCCCACAGTGACACATATACTCCAAAGCCACACCACCTAATAGTGCCACTCCTTGGGTCAAGCATATACAAACCATCACAACTGACATCTATTTACGTCACTTCACTGATACTTACTGAGGTGTCCTATATGGCAGATACTGTTCTAGTCCCTTGGATTATATCAGTGACCATTTTTTTCTTTATTCTGAGGCCCACATTTTAGCAGTTGTACTAGCTGACAGTAAGTGCTGTGGGAAAGAAAACAGCATGGCAGTGGGGGCTTTATGGTCTTGGGATGACAGAGCAGCAAGAAGACATAGGTCTCCTGACTCTTGGGAATGTAGGTGTGTACTACCACGGCCAACAGGAAAGTCTTACTGGGCTGTGGTATTTGTGATTATTCTTGTCTGTGACTGAGGGATGATATTTGGAATAATTATTATTTCTGGACCTATTCATCTCTGTAATCTGAAAACATTGGAGAATCTCACACCAAGGAAGACCAGGTAGGTGTTCAGGAAAGGTTTCTGGAGACAGCCTAGTTCCCTTCTTATCCCACAGTCTCCCAATACAGTAATCTGGGCTCTTCTCTGCATAGCTGTAGTATTTCTGTGCTCTTAAATGAACTGACATTTTATGGTTAATACATGCATGAAAATAGCTTCTCCTTTTGTGTTTGTGGATATTTTCAGGGTGAACTTGCTGCCAGAGCTTACTAAGTAGCAGGCGCTTTTTTTTCCTGCACATAAAAGATGAGGGCACTTCCAACTCACCTTTGAACATATCCTGTTTCACAAAGAGAGGAAGGAGACACAAACTGCACTAAGACACTTTTATTAGCTGTCTAAGAGGGAAAGCAAGATGATTCAGCATTGACTGAGTTGAGAATCTATCTGAAGAACTTAAGCCAGGGCATAGCTTAGTGGTAGTGTGCCCAGTGTGTATAAGACCCAGCTCTCAGTCCCTTTGACCAGAAACATGAACAAACATAAAAAAAATCCCTTATAAAACAATCTCATCAATCAGTTTTCACAATGGAAGATTGAATCACACAACCCTTGAAGCTCCCTAAAGCTCAGCGTTCTGCCGTTTTCCCCTGTCCTGTAGATGATGCATGTTACACGTCCTGCAGTTGAGTCACTACTGAACTCACTGGCAAACATATGGGAATAGAGTTTTCAGTAAGAATCAGAAGAATGTATATGGCGATAAGGAATGTGCTCTCCATGACAGTGACATTACTTATAACTACTAAAAACAAGTCACTAAAGTAGTTTATGTGAAAGCCGTATTTACTGTAGTCCTGATACGTACCTTCCTCTTTAGGCTAATTACAAATCATCAGACAACTTTTCTCCATATGATTAGCCTATAACAGTTGTCAGAGTTGAAGTAAAGGCCAAGTGTTAGGGGAACAGAGATGCTTGAGACGGACCTCTCAGACAGTGGCTAGAGTCATTGTCAGCTAGATGTGACAAGAGGAGCAAAATCAGTCTGACCGCTGATTTCATAGAAAATTTTGGTCACATATCCTGTCTTTTAGTGCTTATATGGCACAATAATATGCAATCCATCTTTGTACTTAAATTTATTCCATCTTTACAGCACCTCTCAGAGGTTGGCATTTAATAACTGCAAAGCCCGAGGCATAGAAGGCTGAAATAACTTACCCAAGATCACTTTTTTAAAGAAGGGATAGAGCTCGTATGTTTAAGGAGAAAATGTGGCTCTAGAATCTAGAGTTCCGCTGTAGCTTGTCGTAGTTACTGTACAGAAGGAAAACTGGGTTTTGCTTCTTGCATATTGCTGCCTTGTGTAATAGAAAGACGCCTTTTCAGACCATAAAGGGATGTAGGCAGGACTTATCTTCCTCAGGGTCCACTGTGGTTTTCATGGAGTCTTTGGCACACATTGCATTCAGGCTTGCTGGCTGTAAGGAAGATGGTGGAACATTCCAGGAAGGTCAGAGAAGGACAGAGATGGCGCAGTGGTGGTTTGCTGAGGATGCTGGTCTGGGGAATGTTTGAGTCAGGAGCCTTTGCCAGGAGGCAATTTCTGAGAAGCTCAGTGGGAGAGGCTCATAGAGACTACCTACACAGTTTTGAGAAGTGAGTACATGCTCCCTGGGGACCATTCCATAAATGAAATGAAGGGTGACCTCTGTGGTACGTAAAGTGCTCATTTGCTTAGAGCAACAAAGAGTGCACAACCATAAAACCAAATGTCATTTTTTCCTTTGAAAAAAAAAAAAAGACTCAAAATTTCAGTAGGAATCCTTTCTTTAACTCGGTATATCATATGCCTGGAGTCCTCATAAATATATTCTAATTAGCCCCTTAGTAGAAGCTAGAACTACAGAGCATAGTTTAATTCAGCTTTATATCAAAACACTAAACATAGAGACCCGGGTCACCCACTTGAAAGACAGCAAACAATATCTCAGCTCCTGAGTGTGTGCATTTTGGTTGACACTTGGCATCTGTGTGGAGAGAGAAAATGGCTCCAATCCAGCTCTGGGCTCAGCAGCTCCACTGTCCTTCCCTAATGAGGCCATGGCTTCTAGTGACTCTAGTTGATTTTACTTTCTGCTTCTGACACTGTGGTGCTCAAGTGTCATCCACCTTTGATATGAAGTTGTGTCGGTTACAGATTGAGTTCATGCCAGAAGCGATGAACGGTCAGACTAAGCATCTCAGTCTCTTGTTTGTCTTCGGGAGTGAGGTCATGACGCTGAGAAACCGTGAGGATTATAGCTTTGTGCTCTTTCAGAGCGGATAGGATATCTATCTGTGCCTCTAATTTCATGTCAGTGAGCGTATTCTAGAAGCTCCTCAGAAGGCCCTCACTTTTCCTTCATTCAGAGACCAGTTATTCCATTTATTTACAGCTCTTGGTAGATTTAACAAGCTACAGAATTTGGTCCTTTCAATTATATAGGTATGTAGTTGGTCACATACTTTTCTTGACATAATTTGTGTACATGTGCATATGAGTATGCACACATGAACATGATGAGATATGGGTTGATTTGTAGAGTTTTCTTGTGTATGTAGTGTCTCTTAGTGTTTCCTACTTCAAGAGAGAATTGAGACTCAGTGTATTTTAAAAATGTTTTCTACTTTTCCAAAGAAAGTCTTTAGTGCTAAGGGTTAAGTAACCAGCTTGAGTCCAATAGTGACTTGCTTCAGTAAATAAAAGAAGTGCAAATAAAATTATTTTCTAGGGTTTATTTATCCATATGCAAACTAAATAATTTCATTACTTTGTTATCCCTTAGATTTTTGATAGTATGTCTGTGAAATTGTATCTATTAGTGTGGTTTTTGTGTTTGTTTGTTTGTTTGTTTTGAGACAGGGTTTCACACTGTAGCCCAGGCTGTCCTGGAACTTACTGTATAGCTCAGGCTCACATCAAACCTGCGTTGTTCTCTTGCCTCCCACATGTTAAGAATTAGGGCATGTACCACTAGGCCTGGCATTTTAAAGGTAGAATCTCCGAGAAGACTATACACCAGATAAGTGTAATGTAGTATATGTAATAATACGTAAAATAAATTTTTAAGTGGTATTTATGTTTTACTTTAAACATATATGGTAGACCGATTCTTCATTTTCCCTTTAACTTAGTGGTAAAGAAATACACATTAAAGCAGTGTGGAGATGCTTGCTGGTAGTATGTGGAAACCTATGAATTAATTTTAGGGGTAGATTTATGCCATACTTTACTGTAGTAGTTCCAGGCTATTTTCAATAAGCCCATGCTTTTAAGGCATGCTTTTCGTAGGTATTCAAGGATATTTTTAACAGATATTTTATGATAGTCCGATTTCACTCTCACATATATATATTGCACATATACCTATGCTCACCTATGCTTTTCATTGTCTACCTCCATTACTGTGTGTCTGGGGAGTTGAGATGACTATTGTGTACATCCCACCAATTTTTAGCTCTCTACGTGCATGATGATTTTGTCTTTGCCTTTAAAGTGCTATCATCTTGTATCACAGGGAAGAAAACCTGTGGTCATTGCTGGAAAGTTACAGATAAAAACCACCCTGGGAACATCATTGACGCTGTAGATCATGATAGACTACTTGCAGTGATTTTTCTTATCTAGTGCAAGTTTTGCTCTTTCAAATTTTTCCTTGAATTATTTCGTGGCTATGCTCATAGTAAACTTTTGGATAGTTGGGATATGTAATAAAGAATGAATCGAGTTCTTTTAAAGGTTATTTTATATGTATCTCTATGTGTGTGTATGTGGTATGCTTTTGTATGTTTGTGTGTGTGTATGTTTGTGAGCATATGTGAAAAAATACATCTAGAGTTATGTAGCTTTATTTTCTAGCCATAGAAGAGTGAGCAATGCTAACCCAATGAGAATTTGTTTCCTAAAGAAAGTGTAGTAGAATTGGTACCTTCCAGCCATTCACCATAAGGTTTTGTTCAGTGATATTCCTGAGTTGTTGTTTTTTTTATACAGACACCAGAGCTAGCCCCTCAGTGTAGACAAGCTTAATTCTCAGACACCTCTAGTATCTGCAAGCAAGATGAAATCAAATAAGCAAAGAAAGAAGACAGAATAGAGTGGGCCAAGATAAATCCCTCTGTGAAGAGCTCACCATTCTTAATTCTGTTCTTTGGAGTTGGTCCATTTCTGCTGCTGACTCTAGGACAGATTGTACGTTAGCTGGCAGATACAACTCTTATTTACAAGTTTGCTTTTGAAATTGGCTTTAGGGCTCAATGACTAATTATCCATTTTAGAGTGTGGCAGCTTAGCGGCTCTCTCATTCTTATTTCCCTCCCCTTCGGTTAGCATTCACTACTAGCATGCTTCTCTGCAGCGGATCTTCTCACTGCAAACTCAGCCTTTTAAGTTTTCTTCACAGCACTGTGACTATGGCTGTTTCCAGTTCTCATATGTGAAAAGAAGGAAGGAAGGAAGGTGGGAAGTTTTCCTGCCTCAGTTCTAAATCAAATGTGAACCCTACTGTGGGGTGGGAAGAGCTCCTGTCTTGTCTCTTCCAGGTCTTTCCTGCACTGAAGAAGAGCATCGGTTTCCCAGTGCCAATTCACCTGAGGGATTTTTGACTACTGATTTTCTTGGGGCTCCTCACACTCAGATTCAATTACAACCCAGTGTAACTCTAGATTGTGTTGTTCCCAGGCTCCTAAGCAACTTATCCGTCTCCTTTGACCTTCAGGATTATGCAAGCAAGCATTTTTTTTTGTTGTTGTTGTTCATGCCTGAAATTAAAGGTCTAGTGATGGGCAGCTAATGGCTAAGGATGCTTGGGAGACTGATTTATCAAAAGCTAGCTGGAGCATAAATAGGTAATGAGACTGCCGAGCTTCCTGAATAGAGATGAGAAAATGGGACCTGGTGCCAGCACAGGTCAGCACAGTCTTTGCCTCCTGCTGCCTGGAACAGGGGCCATTGGGGACAGTCACAGAGTCCACGGTTGTCAACACCCTCTGAGAAACCCCCTGATAGATTGATTATGTTTATATCCGTTGTGAAAAAAATAGTAAAACAAAACAACCTACTAAAGAGAGTCAACAGGGACTGAAGTTTGAGATGAAAGGCAAGGAGGAAGTAAAAGGCAAAATATTGGAGATAAGTGGTTTTGAGAAATATCTCAACAAGGAACTTGGTTTACTGTCCACCACAAAGTGGGCCCTAAATAGCATCGCTCTTGGTTCTTTGGTCCTTTTTTTTTTTTTTTTTTTTTTTAAATAAATAAAATGACAACGATTAGAATCTCCATGTTGTTTGTCCGAGTTCCTCATGTGACCCCACAGTGTGGCCTGGTTTCTACTTACCTTTTTCTTCTCATCCTTAAATAAAAACTTGAAAACTTCTGAGAACATACAGTTTACAGGTAAAGAGTGCTGGGGAGTGTTGAGTGTGTCGGCACACACCTGTCATCTCACCCTGGTGGCTGAAGCACGGATGTCGCTGGGAATTTGGAGTCTCCAGAAAACAAAATGTCTTACTTAGGAAGTCAGTAAATAGACGTGAATCATCAGCTTTCAAAGGCGAACTTTTGTTGTTACTGTTTATAAATAGTAAAGAAAAGGAATGTGAGATCCTGTATGTTGAATGTCTCTTACCACAGAGATCTTCACAGCCATTTCTTAGTGCTCTTAGGATAAACAGTGCGTTTCTTAGACAAGTTTAGAATGGTGATTTTCACTCTGGCTGTACCATAGACCTACGTGGCATCACTGTCAAAGATGTCACCTTAGGATTGTTCACTGTTGACAAACCAGAATCGCAGAGTCCACAGCACAGGCTCCGGTGCATTCATTCAAGTTTTCTTAGCGAGCATTCAGCCTGCGGCCAGTGTTGAGATGTTTCTTCATGCTGAAGGTTAGGTCTGATCTTCCCAAATCATTCCTCAGACTGTCTGAAGCAGTCCAGCGTTTCGCATGATTTCGCTGTGCTGACTGGACTTAGGTTTTGAACGTTTGTCGGTTTTTTTCATGTGTTTATGCACAGTGAGGAGCACCAAGCCACAGGCTATACTGCTAGGGAGGCTGCCATGTACGTATACTGTTAGGCACATTGCACATTTGTAATCATTTGGTAGCTTTTTGTGAGATTTTTGGGGGAGGGAGCAAGGACCACATCTTACTCATCTTTGTATCCCCAAGGTCAGAACTGTACAAGGCCTAGTGTGAGACAGCATAGTGTGTAACAGTCCATACATGTTAGATCATTGCTTTTATGGTTCCAGAGTTAAAACATTTAGTCAAATTCTAAAAGGACATGTTCCAGTTATTCACTTGCTGGAAAGCCCTATTATTCACTGGATTTAAAACTTTTAAAGGTTCATTTTTAAAAAAATTTTTCGGCCTATTCGTTTAATTCCACATGCACTCAATTCATTCATCTCACTTCCTCCCTCCAACAAAACTGCAATCTCCTCAAAACAAACAGTACAAGATAACACAATAAAAATATCTCTTGGAGCCAGTGACACGCAAGTATACCTTTTCACCAGACAGCTCTGGTCTCTTTGTCTTCAAGGCCTCTGCTTGATCTTTATTCATTGGATCCTACTGGAAATGTTCTGATGGCAGCTCCTTCATAGAGATCCGCAGCTTTGGTTGTGATGACAGGCTCCATTGCCCAGGAGTCATAGATGGGGTAAGTGTGGTGTGGCCACTCCAAGTCCTGGATCTGCCTGGCTGTCGCGATGCAGCTGATTCCTGCTAGGCAGCTGGGACTTGCTTGTCCTCTCGTCCAGGCGAGGGCCAGATCTCCTGCCTAGGGCAGCTGTAGGAGCAGGTCCACCTCTCATACCCGGTCTGCCAAGAGCGCCGCCCCATGCCCAGGGAGGGGCGGGCCAGCTCCACACTGCAAGACGGCAGCCTTAGCTCGAACTTGCATGGTTTGAGAACATGACCGTGCAAGGTATCAACCAGACATGGCTCTGTGGCAAGCATAGACCCATTACATGGCCCTATCTGGCAGTTCACCTGCTATTCACATCACCACTCACGTACTCAGTTTCTCTCCTTCACTAGTAACACATACCTTGCTCATTTCTGTCACCAACTCTCTCTGCCACCTCTCTAAAGTTCATTTTTAAGATTTTTTTTTCGTTGTTTTTAAATTTTGTCCTAAATTTTGCAGCACTGTTTGAATTACCATAGAGTACACGTGTCTGGATTTAAAGAACAGTTTGGTTAAAGATAATGTATAAGTTAGGTGCGGTATATAACAGAGGTATATAACATTATATATATGAAAAAATATGGGTGTGATTGAGTTGGCCAGACAGAAAACAGGGCTGTATTTATCAGAGAGTTATCCATACAGAAACATGAATGATATCACTTATATCATGTATGTTGGGTTAGCTTACTCTCCTAGCTAATGCCTTGCACACAGTTCTTTGCAAGACTGTCTTAGATCTTAGCTGCCTGGCTACTCTTACTCATGTGGCCGTATAAATGCTACAGTGAAGAATAGCAATCTTGGTGGGTTGGAGTTTCAGTCTCAGGCCTCTGACAAAAGTTTACTTGAGGCAATGGGATAATGGGTAGGACAAAAGAGAGGCTATTTTTTTTTTTATGATGTCAGAATAGGGCTAATATGTACAAGTGTTACTTGTTATTGGCAGTTTGTCTTTTATTAAACTGAAGATACTAGACTTCCAAGAATCCATCAAGTGACAAAGTATTCAGGAAACAAGAATAACTGAAGGTTCCGCTGCATACTTAAATTCTTCTTTTAATAATGCTAATTACTTTTACAATTATGTTGCATAATACCATTTGGTTGGTAAGCTTCCTGATCCATTACTAGTCATTGATTTATGTTTGGGTTGAAATCACTTAAGAACCTGCACTTTTGTCAAAGTTTGATTTTACTATGAATGTTTTATTGTCAAAAGCTTACTTTTTTTTTTTAAGTTGCTAATAAGGCAATTTTGAAAAAATTAGATTTTAACCCCTGGCATATATAGGTTGGCTCTGGTTTGCTGACTTTAGATGATGTCAAGAGAAAAGGACAGGATACCAAGAAGCTGAATTTATAGGGATTGTGGTGTTATATTAACTTTGTATTTAAATTTCAGATGTTTTTGTGAATAATAAACAGGTCCCAATCTGGAAATCAGATCAAGTTCCTTAGGTCCTACAATTCTATGATTCATTTTTTAAAATTAAAAATTAAAATTAACCTTATGTAATTATCCAGATTTATTAAGGTTTCTTACCATCTGGATAGTTTAAAAAATATTATTGCATTTTCCTTTTGCAGCTTTTGTTTCACAACTCCTATAGATTGTTAGCCATATTTTTCATACTATGTCATCTATTCAGTGAAAAATGGACATTTGTTTATATTTTAAATTGTAATCTTTCTGTCTTTAAGCTTCTAATTAGATTGGTCTTAAAGCATGTCAGATGAGGTCATATTAAGTTGTTCTAAAACAGAAGTCCCAAGCTTGGTTTTCACGTTTGATTTTCTTTCTGTAGCCTCTAAAAATGCAGCCCAGAGATTATTCTCATGTCTCTAAGAATGTTTCTGTCATAATTGTCACTCATTAGAAACCATGAGAACCTGCATGTACCTCTGAACCACAGAATGACAGCAAAGGGTTCAGGTATGATGAAGAGGCCTTCTGGGAGCAAGGTGCCTGGCCGGCTACCAGCTGGTGTACTTAGAAATGACTTTTGCCTATCTGTGCCTCACTCTTCCTGTTTGTAAGATAAAAGTATCCCATTATTGGAGTTCTAGGAATCTTCTCAATACTATTCCGTAACATTGAAGTGTTTTAACAGCGTTTAAAAGAAGACATGAGGAACTGAGGATTTAGGTGGTAGGATTCTTGCTTGGCTGTGCAAAGCCCCGTTTCACTCCCCAGCATTCCCCTACCTCCTAAAATCAAAATTTCTTCTTACATAATAAATAGAAGTCTATTTTAATAAAATTTTACTTGCGAGATATTCCTCAGATATAGTTGTCGTCTTCTTGTCCTTATCTTCCTCTTCCTCCTTCTTTTGGGTGGGAAGGTATGCTGGGGATTTAACCCCCGAACCTTGATCATGGGATGAATGCATTTATCCGCTGAACCACACACAGGGCTTCTGCTAGTTCTAACTTTTCATCTTCAATGCAAAATTAATAAGTTGGTAGTAAACATTAGCTAGTCTTCTCTTCTCAAATACTTTGTTTTCTTTCAGCTTTAGAAAGCAAGGTTTAGGGTTAAGGTTGAGGATGATCGTGCCTCATTAACACTGTTGAGTAATAAGCTGCACCATTAATATTATAGGAGTCCACTGTAATTCTGTTTAATGTATTGCTTCTGTAGCGTAACCTAAGGAAGTGCCTGCTTTTTCTCTTTAGATGACTTATACACTAGACATAGGAAGTCAGCTCCCAAATGCTAGAACACCACATAGAATGCAAAGATACTCACTTGCTTTTGTCTTTCGTCTGGTGTGGTGTGTTAGTTTTGTGGTTGGATGAGTTTTGATGGTTGTGTCTCTGCAAGGTTCATGTGTTGGAAGTACGGTCCCAACCTGGCTTGGCTGAGGCAGTGGATCCTATGACATGTAGAGCCTGGCACGAGCTAACTAGACACAAGCACAGTGTGGCCACTTTTATGTAGGCCTTCTCCGATTGAGTTAGTTCTCATCAGAGTGTTTTGGTTTTGGGACAGAGTCTTACCATGTAGCCCTGGCTGGTATACAATTTGCTGTGTAGACCAGGTTAACATCAAGCTCAGAGATCCACCTGTTTTCGTGTCCTAGTCCCAAGTGTTGGGATTAAAGACTCATGCCATCATGCCTCACCCACATAAGCGGCGTGTTTGTAAAATGAGACCATCCTGTACCTTTGGCCTCCTCTGCACATTGCAGGTTCCTTTCCTGCTTATTCTCACATGTTGCAGCCAGGGGCCCTTCTTGAGGATGCAGGTGTCTGGCCATTTGGACTTGTCACCCATCAGAGTTGTGAGCAACATAAACCTATATTTTAACCCATTACTCACTGACTCGTGTTTAGTTATAGCCACACAAAATGGACTAATACTTCCCGAAGGCCTGGACGTAGAATTTGATGCTTGTGACCTCACAGGTGTCAGCCATGATGCTGAGGATGCCTTGATTTTAACCCAGCGATGAAGGAAAATGTCATACAGCACTGGTTCAATGGATGTTTTGGATTTGCTTTCCTAACTGTTTGAAAGCAGCGCTAAGGGACCCTGTATCAATTCCCTATTGTGGTTATAACACATTGCTCAAAACGTAGTGTCTTAAAAAATAAAGAAGTACAGTCTTGTAGTTCTGGCAAGCATTGTCTGTACTGTGTTCCTTCAGGAGGCTTTTCTTTTCAAACCTTTTTAAGTCTGTACAGAGGTCAGAGGATAACTTGATGACTTCTCCTTCTACCATGTATGTTCCAGGGATTATACTCAGGTCTCAAGCTTGGCAGAAAGTACCCTAAACCACTGAGCTGTCTTGATGGCTCGGCTTTTCAGGAACCTCCAGGGACATTTGGTCCTTGTGTTCTCTAGGCTCGGGAGGCTGCCTGTGTGCCTGATCATACCGCCAATCTCGTAGCACTCTGCTCTCTACTCAAATTAGTGCATCTTCTCCTTTGTCTTTTAATTTTTTCTTTCTTTCTTTTCTTTTTTTTAAAGATTTATTTATTTATTTTATGTATATGAGTACACTGTCACTCTCTTAGACACGCCAGAAGAGGGCATTGGATCCCATTATAGATGGTTGTGAGCCATCATGTGGTTGCTGGGAATTGAACTCAGGACCTCTGGAAAAGCAGTTAGTGCTCTTAACCACTGAGCCATCTCTCCTGTTCCCTTCATTGCCTTCTTGTTCCCTCTTAGAAAAGCTGATGTTACCAGACAGAAGCTCCCCCCTCCCTGTGACCCAGGAGAGCCTCCCCATAAGTCCTCAGCTTAATCATTGCTTTGCATGATCCCTCTTGTTGTGTCAGGCCGTGTGTTCCCAGTCTTGGGGCAAGAGTGTGGACCTTGTGCAGGGCTGTTATTCTGCCCTCTGGTCACTGCTTTGCCTCACTGTCTCACTACCTCAGAAAGGTCTTCTGAGACCACCCTAAGACTCCCATCCATCCTGGTAGTTTAGACCACATTGCCTAATTTCATTAACTATTAAGGGAGTGTTGTATTTTCTAAATTTATTTTTTTATCTAATTAATAAGTCACTTTCTGTCTCCTTGTAGTAATGTAGATGTTTTGAAAACATCTTACATTAGAATTGTATTAAATAATACACACTTAAAATATACCCGAATCTTAGTTTAAATAAAATTTCCCTATATTTTCTTTGAATTTAAGTTTCTCCCTGGTTCCTGACCGAGGCCTGTAAAAAACAAACAAACAAACAAACAAACAAACACAGATGTAAAAAGGAACTGTAGGTAGAAAATATATAAAACTCGGACTGAATTACTCTGTGCAAAATGAATAGTGCTAGAGGACATTATGTGAGATGACATCAGCCTTGATGAAAGACAAGTGCTTCTTATTGTTTCCACATATGGCAGCTTAAAAGTCTAGAAGAAGAGGAGGGGGAGAAAAGAGAAGAGGATGTGGAGGAAGAAGAAGAGGGGAGGAGGAAGTGAAGGAAGGGAAAGGGGAGGAGGAGGGGGAGGAATAGTAGTAATTATTAGAGGCTAGGAAGAGGAGTGAAAAAAAGATAGCAGGAGGTTGGATAACAAACACATATGATGGAGCAATAAGCTCTACTGTGCTGTAAGGTGATGAGAGTTCACAGTAAGCTCTTAGATATTTTATGAAATATTATAAAAGAAGAGCTCAGGTGATAGTAGATGCTGGCGAGGATGTGGAAAAAGAGGAACACTCCTCCATTGTTGGTGGGATTGCAAGCTGGTGCAACCACTCTGGAAATCAGTCTGGCAGTTTCTCAGAAAACTGGACATAAAATTACCTGAGGATCCAGCTATAACACTCCTGGGCATATACCCAGAAGATGCTCCAACATATAGCAAGGCCACATACTCCACTATGTTCATAGCAGCTTTATTTATAATAGCCAGAAACTGGAAAGAACCCAGATGCCTTCAACAGAGGAATGGATACAAAAAATGTGGTACATTTTACACAATAGAGTATTACTCAGCTATTAAAAACAATGAATTCGAGAAATTCTTAGGTAAATGGATGGAACTAGAAAATATCATCCTGTGTGAGGTAACCCAATCACAAAAGACCACACATGGTATGCACTCACTGATAATTGGATATTCGCCCAGAAGCTTGAAATACCCAAGATTCAACTCACAGACCATATGAAGCTCATAAAGAAGGAAGACCAAGTAGGGGGGGCTTCAGTACTTCTTAGAAGTAGTAACAAAATACTCAAGGGAGCAAATATGGAGACAAAGTGTGGGACAGAAATTGAAGGAGGGGCCTTCTGGAGACCATTCCACCTGGGTATCCATCCCATGTGCAGTCACCAAAGGTAGACGTTGATGTGGATGTCAGGAAGTACATGCTGACAGGAGCCTGATATAGCTGTCTCCTTAGAAGTCTGCCAGAGTCTGACATATTTAGAGACAGATGCTCACAGCTAACCATTGAAACTGATCACGGGGTTCTCAATGGAGGAGTTAGAGAGAAGATTGAAGGAGCTGAAAGGGTTTGCGGCCCCATGAGGAGAACAACAATACCAACCAACCAGAGCTCCCAGGGTCTAAACCACCAGGCTGGGAGCACACAGGGAGGGACCCATGGCTCCAGCTGTATTTGTACAGGAGGATGGCCTTGTCAGGCATAGTTGGGAGAGGAGGTCCTTGGTCCCATGAAGTCTGGATGCCAAGTGTGGGGGAATTCGAGGGTGGGGAGGTGGGAGTGGGGGGTAGGTGGGGGCACATCCTCATAGAAGCAGGAGGAGGAAGGATGGGATAGTGGGTTCCTGGGTGGGGGGGATGGGGTAAGAGGATAACATCTGAAATGTAAATAAAATATCCAATAAAAAAGAGAAATATTATAAAAGAAGAGCTTGGAGGCTCCAAATACTAAGAAATGGTGAGAAAATAGAAATGCTAATCACCGTGATACAATTTTATACAAACGTTTTGAAATATTACACTATACCTCATACAGATACACAATTACCACATGCTAATTCACAAGGAAAAAGGATTAGAATGAATGAAAACAGTAAATACATTACTAAAATTAACAGTAATGTTACTGGACTCTGAGCTATCAAACCGACATAGCCTGTTCACCACAGATTTATGCTGTTAATATTTACAATTCGGAGGAGCCTGAGATAAAAGCTGTTATAGTCACACAAGGGCCTGGGAAGAATAGAAAAGGGAAAGGTTCATTTTAATTGAGACTTCAGTTCTGATAAGTAGGGATTTTCTAATGCTTTCCCAAAGCATGATCTTAGTGCTTTAGGGGACCCAAGGCGCTTTTAGGCAGACGGTAGATTGCCGTTGACCTGGCACTTAGAGCTGCAGGTCTCATGGGAAGACTGCATCTAGTAAGCAGGTAATTTGTAGTTGTATCATGGTTTACTTGTGCATCCAGGTGATTAGTAAGGCAGCCTGTTAGTGAGCTACTCCAGAAATACTGAGTGAGCGCCAAGTGCTGCTCAGCACCAATCCCTCATATCATCCGCCTCTGCAGAGAGGAGAGAGGTGAAGACTGTGGGAAAGGAGAGCTGTGGACTGGACTGCCTGAAAACGCATGTACTAGAGCCGTCACCGAGTGTGGCTATACATGAAGACAGGGTTTTAAAAGAGAAGATTAAGGTTAAATGAGGTTATTGGGGTGGGGTCCCTAATCCAAGAGGACTCCTATCCTCAGAAGAAAGGGGAGTGACTCTGAGAGTTCACACACAGACTTTGTGAGGATATGGTGAGGCCACAAAGAGGCCTTGGGAGAGACTGAGCCTGCCAGCCTCTGTCCAGGGACATCCGTCCTCCAGAATTGTAAATAAGGCAATCTCTGTTATTTAAGTCACCCCATTTTATTAGGGCCTCTGGCAGTTTCTAGGGTGAGGGGTAGTGGCCTGAGTCCTGAAATTCAGATAGGGTTGTTTTCAGGAAACCGTCTAGGTCAAGGGTCTGGTGCAGAAAAGCTCTCAGGAGAAGTCGTGGGTAAAAGATACAGGCGATGTTCTTCTTTTGAACTAGAGAATAGATGAAGGAAGTCCATGTGGATAAGGTGCAGGGAGGTGCTTGTATGCCTAGTTGGGCTTGACTGACTGATGGGGCTGAAAGTATCTGAGCGTTTTGTCTTCCTGGTTAGAGGGGGACTGAGGTTCTCAGGAACTGCTGTACAGAAGTCTCCCATCCACGTTTTTTCAATAACTGTTCAATAGAATCAACTTGTTGCCCCAGAAAACTCTATTATTGCTAGTTAGGCCGTCTCTTTTCACAGCATCCTAAATGTAGTGGATGGAAAGTTCAGGGCTGGCTGCAGCCTGCTGATGCCCTGTCCCATGATGCTAGTTCTCAGGGATTAGCAGCAGCAGCAGCCCCATTTACTCCATGAGACTGCTAAGGTGGCTTCAGCTCTAAAATAATGGTCATTGTTTCTCTTCATGATAGCAATTACATGTATTTAGTTTAGAAAGTTAGGCACATACAAAAAACAAACCCGAGAGCATATGAACATATAAAGAGAAGAATAACCACAATAAAAAATCTGGTCAGAGCTAGCGACTGTTGGCACTGGGGGCGAAAGGAAAAGCTGTTCTGTTTCCTGCAGTTTATGCCCATGATCATTCAATATGCAAATGTTAACATGACCAGTAGGTATTTTTAGGGCACCTGCTGGTTGTCAGAATTTGTAGGATGACACACAGTAAGCAGTGACTATTTTTATCATAGAAACATTTGGGGGATGATATTCTCAGTGCGTACAAAGTCTTAAGTTTACCTCTTAGAAAGAGGTGGCAACTTCTTTGAAATTAGGTTTTACCACTTAGAACTGGAATGCTAGTTTAAAAGTATACTTTGGAGGTTTGATGAAGGATTTTTTTTTATTTTAGTTTAAATGTTTTCCCTGTAAGTAGATAATATTTACTGTATTATTTCAGTCTTGAATGAAACCCAGTTTCCTTTTTGAGGTAGAAAGCTTAATTTGAAAAGAGATGCTCATAGACTAGAGAATAAGTCTAATGCAGTAAAGTTGGATATGCAGTGTTTCAGGAAGAGAGACAAAGCAGAAAGCTAGAGCCCTTGAGTGATGGGAATTAACTGCAAATTAGGAACGCTCAGCTTCCAGGAAGGCCCGGAGCTTTACTGTAATATGCTGTCCTTTATCCTCCTGTTGAACTGTTGTCTCATTTCTGATGCCAGGAGTCTTTCAGAAGCATCCTAAGATGTGATCACACCTGATCACCACAGCTGACTAACTGTGATCGCCACAGCTGACTGTGATCACCACAGCTGACTGTGATCACCACAGCTGACTGTGATCACCACAGCTGACTGACTATGATCACCACAGCTGACTGTGATCACCACAGCTGACTGTGATCACCACAGCTGACTGTGATCACCACAGCTGACTAACTATGATCACCACAGCTGACTGTGATCGCCACAGCTGACTGACTATGATCACCACAGCTGACTGTGATCGCCACAGCTGACTGACTATGATCACCACAGCTGACTGTGATCACCACAGCTGACTGTGATCACCACAGCTGACTGTGATCACCACAGCTGATTAACTATGATCACCACAGCTGACTAACTATGATCACCACAGCTGACTAACTATGATCACCACAACTGACTGTGATCACCACAGCTGACTATGATCACCACAGCTGACTGTGATCACCACAGCTGACTGTGATCACCACAGCTGACTGACTGTGATCACCACAGCTGACTGTGATCACCACAGCTGACTGACTGTGATCACCACAGCTGACTATGATCACCACAGCTGACTGTGATCACCACAGCTGACTAACTATGATCACCACAGCTGACTAGTAAATGTGCTTTACCTTTCTGGTGTTGCAGCTGACTCACGTGGACAAGGCAAGCTTCCAGGTGGATGCCTTTGGAACCTCCTTCATCTTGACGTCCTGCTGAACCAGTAAGTGCTTGCTGCTGAGTTGTCTTCACTTGAATTATGCTATCTAGTGACCTCTAGGTACTAGTATTAGTACTGCTAACAGTAGGAAATGAATGTGTATTAGAAATTGAACAACTTTAGCAGATCACTTTCCAAACATATAATGGAAGGCAAGGTTCTTCCAGCATCTGTATCATAACATGTATGACCTGAGCTACCAATAGATTATGAAAATACACTTAAGGCAGTAGAAGTCCTTTCTCTCTCTATGCGTGCTTGTATGTGTGCATATTCATGTACAGGTGGGTGTGGGGGTCAGAGGACAACTAGTGGAGATTGGTTCTCACCATGTGGGTTCCAGCAGTTGAAATCAGATTCTGATTATGCTTTTTGATGAATTCTGTGTGCAAAAACCTTCATTTTCTGAGGAAAAAACACGTATGACCATATTTATCAGAACATGACTAAGAAGTTTATAAGACTGAGAAAAAAGTAGATGTTCAAAAAGATATTGGCATGAAAATATTAGACATTTTTCCTTTCAGCCTGATGTCTATACTAAATGTAGGTGGTAAGTAGCTATTTCCTCTTTAAATATTTCTTTATTCTTGAATTCACAATACATACAATTACTCAGTTTTCCCACACCTACTCTTTCTCTATTTCACATATCACTTCAGCACATTCTTTTTCCACTTCGTGCTGCCTTAAATTACAAACTGAATCCAGTTAGTACTGTTCATATATGCGTGGATATGGGGCTGTCCCCTGGAACGTAAGCATCCTACCAGTGGCCACATCTCAAAAATGATTGTCCAACTATCAGCGACTATTAACTACCACTAACTACTCAGTAGTCCCTACAGTACCTATGCTGGCGTTTTGGCTGGCTTGATCTTATGCAGGACGTATGCAGATAACTCCAGCTGCCAAGGTTCATGGGTGCATGTGTATATCACAGTCACTTGCTGTGAAGAGACACTGTGACCAAGGTAACTCTTATAAAAGAAAGCATTGAAAGCATTACAGGTTTAGAAGTTCTCCCATTACCATCATGGCAGAAGCATAGCAGCACATGAGCATACCTGATGTGAGAAGCAACCGAGTATTCTACATGCTGGTCTGCAGGCAGCAGGCAGAGAGAAATGATGGGTCCACCTCCAGTGACACACTTCCTCCAACAAGGCCACACTTCATGATTCTTCTAATCTTTCTCACAGTAGCATTCCCTGGTGACTGAGCATTCTAACATATGAGCCTATGTGGGCCTTTCTTATCCAACCCACCACAGTCTACAGGACAGCATCTCACAGTGCTCTTCCCCGTTTTGCAACTCTTACATTTTCTTCTACCTAATTTTCCAAGATGTTCCCTGAGTGTGTGTGTGTGTGTGTGTGTGTGTGTGTGTGTTTGTGTTTTGTGTGTAGAGGTGGGGTGATAATCTAGATATCCTGTTTGGGTTGAGCACTCAGCCCCATATTCTTGGCACTTTGACTAGTTATGCATCTCTCCATTGTCCACTGACCACTGAAAAAGAAGTTTCTATGGCCCAAGTTAAGAGCAGCCAGGATCTATGGGTATAAACATATAAGCACAAATATTTAGAAAACACTTTAACAGCATGACCATTTAAGAAAATAACAGTAAAGGGTTCTATTTGGGGCCGGTTGCCTCCTAGCCATGGGGTTTTGACTGTACCAGAAAAGAACTTTTACAGTACCGGAAAAGGAATTTCATTTCATGGAGCAGGGCTGAGATCTGGTCAGAAGGTTATGACTTACCCCATACCAGTTGCGCCATTCTTACACCATGGGTGCATCTCGCAGGGCAGGTTGGAGTTACAGCATGGGGAAAACTATGCCCTCCTCCATCAGCCTGTGCTGCACCTTATAGCATTTTGAGAGATGAACATCAGGGAGGAAATTCCTTGATTATATTTTGATTAGTTTCTCTGTCTGACAGCCAAAGTGTGTGTGTGTATGTGCACACATCTGTGTGTGCATGTGTGTGTGCATGTATGTGCACATGTGCATGTATGTATGTGTGCATGTGTGTGTGTGCACATGTGCATGTGTGTGCATGCATGTTTTTCATCAATAAAGTCTTACTATCCAGTAAATCCTTATTAATTAACGAGGACAGGGAGCACAGTTAAATTATAGCAAGGTCAGTGACAATGGTCTGTGTTAGTTTTTAGACTTCTGAGATCTCCCTGACCAAATAACATGTAGAGAGGCATCCCATGGCTTATACTGCAACTTACAACTTATGCTTAATAATCCATGCAGCCTGCCAGTGAGCCGATTGTCTATCAAATGCAGGGTATTCCATTTGAACTCCTTTTTTTAAAGTTATGTTTTGGAGCTAGCTTACTAATTAGTAGGTTTCCGTAGGCTTCTTCGTGCATCCTTAGTTCTGTGTAACTCACTCCACGCTGCTCTTCACCTAGTCCCCTGCCCTCATCCCCATTTAACTCATTAACTTGCAGGGTTATCCACCCACACATCATTTTAAATTTTACCTGTGTTCTTTTGTCCCTCCAGTTATTTTAGCTGAGTTGTGACTTAGGGAACTTCTGTGTGGTTTAACTGCTCAGGGCGAACCCTCCCTCCACTTCTGGTTTCCTTCTATTCCCATTCCCCTCTTTCTTCCCAGTGTATCCAGTTTCCCTATTTTAGCTTTACCTAAGCTAATCTCCAGCGTCCCATTTTGCAAGCACCCTCCCAAAGGCCTCTAGCTAGTTTCCTGGCTTCTTCTTGTGCTCCAAGTTAAACACACAAGAGAGAAGGTTTGAAGGCACGTTTTACAGATGAGAGTAAAGAGTGTTTATCTTTCTGGGCCCGAGGAGTTACCTTATTCTGTACACTTTTTTCTAGTTCCATTTACTTATGTAAATTTTATGATTTTTCTTTACAGCTTAGCAACATTTTACTGTGCATAGGTGCTGTACTGTTCTTGTCTGTCCATCTCTTGGTTCATGTATAGGTCAATTTCATTTTCTAGCTATTGTGAATAGAGTAATAGTAGACATAATGTGCAAGTGTCTCAGTAGTTGGGTATAAAGTGTGTTAGTAGTTATTTTTTTTCAAGGTCCTTTAAATTTTATAAGGATTCTTCTTTTTAAATTTTTAAGTGTATTGAAAGGACCTCACAAGGGGGAGTCCCTCACGCTGATCTGGGAATAAGCACTCACCACCCAAGGACACACGAGAGACCGATCTTGATGCAATTAGCAAAAAGGCAGTTTAATAGCGAGGGGCCCCTCGGTTTGAAACATGTCTCACGCAGGAGACAGAGGATTCGACCAAGACCCCAGAAAGTTTGGAACTTTTATAGGTAGGGGTGGGAAGAGTGGGAAGATTTGGCGCAGTTACACATGATTGGATATTTTAAACATCAGCAATTTGCGTAGACTAGTTATTTTTGATCATGAATCCTCGGACTCAAGAGTACCAGATGACCCATTACTCATTTGCTTGTTTAGACTTGTATGCCTTTGCATCCTTGTTTCTTTTTCATTTTTGGTCACTCTGCCCCTGAAGAGGCTCAAAATTATTATTATTATGGCTAATTTTAACAAGTTGTTGGTGGTCTCTGCTGACCATGAATTCCTTGCTCTATGTCTCAAGATGTTTTTAATTTTTTATTCTCACAGACAGTATTAGATATCATACATCTTTTCCTAATTTTAATGCACTTTTTACTCTTTTTTTAATAGGATATTTTATTTACATTTCAGATGTAATCCCCTTTCCCCATTTCCCCCCCCCCCCAGGAATCCCTGTCCCATTTCCCTCCTCCTTCTTCTATGAGGATATGCCCCCATCCACCCTCCCACTCCCACCTCCCCACCCACAATTTCCCCTACACTGGGGCGTCCAGCCTTCACTGGACCAAGGACTTCCTCACCCACCTATGCCTGACAATGTCATCCTCCCCTACGTATAGAGCTGGGGCCATGGGCCAGGTATTTTTATATTCTATAAAAACTAGTTTTTTTTCTACCTCGTTTTTAAATAGATTTTTTCTTTTGATTTCATGGTTTCAGTTTCTCTCACTACTGAGGCTCTATTAGTTTAGGAAGAAGGAAAGTAGAAATTGAATATGCTTTTTAAAAGTTTTGATCTCTTCTCTCATGAAGGAACTCAAGGACTCTGAAACAAACAATTTTTTTTTCTTTTACTACAAGAAAATGTGTAGCTGCATATCAGTTGCAGACTAGATCTAATTATACTTATTTTTTAGATTGAAACTGAAGAAAAAGAATCATTATGTAACATTCCTTCAAAACAGTCAGTAAGCCAGATTATCTATAATCAGATTATATAAGAGTTCATTCACCCTTTGGGTTGTAATTTTGCAGAAGACATTTTAAAAATTCAGAACGGCTAAAAGAAAGAAGCATAACCAATTCCTGTTTTGTCAGAGTTATGAAGGTTAGAAAGTGGCTTCCTTCATGGGTCATGGCTATGAAATTTCACACATTAATAACACCAAACATATGGCCTGTTCTGCTATGGTCCTGAGGCTAAACTGGACCTTCCAAATGTCTGCAAAGGGTACTGCATTTTACTATGAAACATTCCTTAGAAAGAAGAGGGCTCAATAAAGACATCCAACCATATTATCTGAGCAATCTAGGCCAAGTATTTTCCTGTAAACTACTCTGCTTTTCAATGAGTGAATAATTAAACAGAATAGTGGGAAAGTTTTCTGTTCAGCTCCCTGAGCATTTTATGGTAGGTTACCTGTTGAAATGACCCCTCTATCAACAGACCACAGAGAAGCAAATGCCACAAGCAGAGTGATAGGCTCTACTGGAATGTGAAACATACAAGATCTCTAGCGAGAACTCGTTTTTCTGAAGTCCTTGTTTTTGGAAGGGATTCTCGTGTGCAGCTAGCAGATCTGAGATGACCCAACTCCAGGATGTAGAGTGGATTTTCTTTATTATGGATCATTTCCCTCTTCTTATTTCAATATCATCCAAATACTTTCTCTCTTACGCTGTGATCCGTAGCCCAATCTTTCTTCTCCCCGTTTCACCGTAGGGATGGTACCTGAGACTTAGAAGACGAGCTGACCACACTGAATGGAGGTGGGGTTGAGGTGGGGAAATCAAGGGCGGGAACACAGAACACTCAGATTTTGATCAAATGGGCAAGTTCAGTCTTGTCTTTAGTTTAGGGGATCACTTTCCAATTAGTATCCCTTTGCCTTCTTTCCACTGAAGCCTTGAATTTATAGGAAAACTAGGGGTCCTGATAGATAAAAGACAGGATGTGAATTCAGTTGGAAGTAAAAGCTAGCTCTGGAAGTCATCCTTTACTTGACTTCCACTTATAAACAGTTAATACAGAAGATGAAAATAAATGATGAGGCCAAGAGTCTCAATGATGATCTATGTGATGATAGTAAATGGCAGACCTTTTCCTGTTATTAGTTAATATGTACATGAATATTTTGCTCCTCTGGGTAACTCATTATTTGAATATTCATTCATAATATACATTGTATAGAAGACAAATCTACGCTGAAGAATTTTAGATTCTTGGTTTTTTTTTTTCATTGCAAAAACATGAGGTTTAATGTTAATAATAACCAGTACACTGGGGTTCCCTCACACACAAGCAAGAGGAACCCCTAGTTGAAGCTAAGAACAGTTTTTATACAGCTTAAGGAGTGGACTAGAGAAACAGTGACTAGGCACAATATGATTGGCAGAACAGTGTGACTTTTAAACTGATTGGTCTTTGGAGAATGAGGTGGCAAGGACCTCCCTTGTCTGTGAGTGGCAAGGATTGCTTCATCCTGCCGAATGTGTGTGTGTGCTCTGGGCCTTCCTCACCTGCAGGTGGGTTCCCTCCCCTGTGGTCTGAGGAATGTTAATCAGCTTCTCCCTTCTTCCTCTGAATGTTAATCCAACAGGTGTCCTCTAACTAAGGAATGTGCTCCTCCTGGGATGTGTCCTGAGGCAGTTAATTTTTGAGTTCAAACTGAAACCTAAAGATCCTTTCAATTTTACATTTAAACTTAGACCTGAAATTCCTACATTCCCCACTTTTTCTTGTGGCTGATTCCAATCTTGGAATCACAAGTCATCATCTTGGTATACAGTGTGATACTGTTGTCTAAGCATCAAACTATATCCTTGCCATTGAATCTTTATCTTTTTCCCACCCCCTGGATGGTCTCCAGTATGTACTTCTCAATTTTCTACACCCTTAGGTAATATAGAAAAAGTACCTGTCCCTATACACACATACACTGATGGTCCCGTTGTTGGCTTTTCTCATCTCGGGATCACACATGTATGGCGTTTCTTGCAGGACACTTCTCAACTTTGGGTGTATGCACCCTAAGCCCCACCCTCTAAGGCTGTCTCTGAGACACTGTTTAAATTCAGAAGTCTCACCCCTGTGAGTAATTCTCACCCCTGTGTCTCTAGGGTGGGAATATCTCAGGAGTCAAGGCCTGTCGTTACTTGTCAAGTCACTTTGGTAAGGTTGTGTTGGGTGCTGAGGCTCAGCACAGGAGGGAAGATCTTTGCAGAACACCAGGTGACCTTGAGCTTGAGGCGGTTGCTCAGGTGTCTGGCTGTTCTCTCTCTAGTCAGCATCAGGTGCAGGTGCTGGTCTGAGTTATGTGAAGTCCGGCAGTTACTTCCTCTACTTTAACAAAGGTCAGGATGGTCAACAGCACCAGGAACAACTTCTTTTACTTTGTTTACTCGTGTGGAACCTCTGGGGTACCTGCGTTTTACAGATCACTAAGTGCAGATCACAGTTGCTGGTGTCTGATCTGGAAAGCTTAAAATCGAGCTTTGTTAGCTTAAAAAGTCATTTCTGGGAGGGGGGGTTGAGTCAAGAGCTGGGTCGAGGGATTGGGGTCTCATACAAGAGGGGTGTGCTGGGCTAGGAACAGGGACAGGATAAGGGACACCACCCAGCCAGCGCCAGTTTCGAGGCAATTTAGTTAAGGTCTCTTTTTAGGGTTCTGTTCATTCTCTCTACCTGCCCTGAGCTCTGGGGACAGTATGAACAATGGAGTTTCCAATTAGTCCCCAATATCTCTGACAATCTCTGACTTACCTTAGAGACAAAAGCAAGACCATTATCTGATTCAATTACCTAGGACACTTGAAACCTCGGGAAGATTTCTTCTCTTAATCTTCTTGGTTCCCACAGTAGCTGTTTCTTGATTGATGGGGAAAGCCCCAATCCATCTAGAGATATTATCTACAAATATTAGAGGGTATCTATATTTTCCTGGCCTAACTTCTGCAAAATTTGCCTCTCAATATACTCTATGCTGTTGTCCCCTAGGTATTTTTCCTGTTTACTCTAAGCCTCATAAGCCTTTGCTTGCTGGCCCACCTTACACTGTTCTATTATCTCTCTGGTCCAAAACCTGAGGTCTATTATACACCCTAGATCTCTTGACTGCTTGGATGTGCTTATCTCTCAAGAGTACATCTATTCATTTGGTCTAGTAAGTCTTTTGTTTGCTTTCTGGGGAGTATAGTTCTCCCTTCTTGTGTGCACCATTGCCCTTTTTTTCTCTAGGTAATAGTTGGTAGGGTGGCTAGCAATCTGAGTTCTTTCTTCTTCTATGTGTTTTAAGTGGGGCCATCTCTTAGTCTAGTACCAGTCTCCAGTGGGTGTCTCTTGTAGGCTCCTGCATAGCCATTTCTCGAGCCACTTGATCTGTTTGGTTATTGTCTCGGGCCACTGAGTCTCTTCCCTTCTGGTGTCCGGGCAACAAATACTCACAGTTGCTGGCTTCATCAGGGCATCCAAGAGATCTAAGATTTCTTCTGATGTGAGCAGTCCTCTCACTTGGTATATATCCCTGTGGACATGGGTTGTGTGGCAGAGGCATACCTGCTGTCTGTGTAGATGTTAATTTTCTTGCCAGCCCCAAGTTCCAAGGCTACTTTCTGCACCGAACAAGCCCGGGGTGGGGAGAAGGAGTTCAGTCCAGATGACATCTGTGCCGTCCACCGAAGCAGCACCAGCTTGTCTCTAACCAGCATGGAGAAAACTGCTCTTGTCAGTAAGGCAGTTTTGCAGAATTGAGTAGATGCTCTTTTCGATTTTTACACTGATTAAAGGGCATATTGAACACTGTATCATCAGCATTCTCTGATGTCTAACAACATGATGCCCAATGATTTAATCTTGCAAATTATTTAGCAGTGTTAGTAGGACAGATGGACAATAGTTTTAGTAAGATGGACAATACAGATAATTGAATTTCTTAGACATAGAATAACCTAATTGTATGATACTGCTGCTAAGGTGTGGTATGGGCAGTGGCCTGTGGTTGCGCACATCTATGTTCCATTTGTTTGAGAAACTAAGGAGAAAGGGTTACTTGAGCTGGTGAGTTCAATACCAGCATGGCCAAATTTGTCTCAGAAACAAAGATAGTAACATGCTACCAAAGCCAAAACCAAACCAAACTGCTCTCCAAAACAAACCAAAATATATTGGATGAATAAAATATTTTTTGAAATAAAAGATCTAAGTTGAAATAACTCTATTTGCTTTTTAGTTACTATTGGGTTTTATGGTGCAGAGTGCGTGCTTTGTACAGGAGATAATATTTCATAGAGGTTATGGCTTTTGTGTTGCTGAAGTATTTTTCCCATCATGTTGTAGATCACTCTGTTAGCACATACCATAAATATATGTTTCCTTACATCAACAAAAGCTAGTGCAACAGCTGTATTGTATAACCCTGTCTCAGGACTGTGAACTCTTGGCCATTTTCAGAAAAGAAGCATATGGTAATCTTTTCAATAATTCTCTTTCAAGTCTTTTTAGTCACCTCTATATCCCTTCCCAAACTACATTTGTTCCCTCTCCTTAACTTGAAGGTGGAATGGACTTTGGGATTTTTATTCAGGTAATATTTATATCTAACTTATATATCTAGTTTATCCCTTGCAAGCCTCATGTTGTCCCAATTAACATAGTAGGGGCCCACTAGGGTTGTGTGTTCTTTTCACATGGCTCTACTTGTGGACAAGTACTTCTTAGTTCTAGCTCAGCAAGAGAGACTTTGCTTTCTGGGACAACTGGGTTGACACTTTACTTCTAGGTTTTTATGAGGACTAGTTTATAAATGAAGCTTTATCTTCCTTTTGCTAATCAATTGTACATTACCATCATCTTATTACATAAGAAGAGTCAGGCAAAAGCCATTACCATGTCCTATTGTTAATGGAACATTGAGCCATTGAATCATAGCACGAACACTTGAACCTTCGCCTTGCACATATCACTTAACCTATGACTCTAAGATCCCAGATACAACTCCACTCAGAATGCCATTGTAACCAACCGTAGTGGAGATCAAATGATGATTATTGGGGCTTTAAAGGAATACTACAGTTCCAAAGAATTAAATTCCTACTGTTCTCCAAGAGAGTCTATTCCTTCAATGGTCTTGAAACCCATTACTGGCTGTGCAGTGGTAGCACACAACTTTAATTCCAGTACTTGGGAGGCAGAGGCAGGCAGATTTCTGAGTTCGAGGCCAGCCAGCCTGGTCTACAGAATGAGTTCCAGGACAGCCAGGGCTACACAGAGAAACCCTGTCTCCCTGTCTCGAAAAACCAAACCAAACCAAACCAAACCAAACCAAACCAAACCAAACCAAACCAAACAAAAAAACCCCCAACCAACCAACCAACCAACCAACAAAAAACAAAACAACCCAAACAAACAAAAAAACAAAACAAAACAAAAAACCCATTATTGAACAGTTTGATGTCTTTTTCTCCTCATCTATAAAATTTGACCAGAAATTTGCAATCAGGTTCATTTCAGATCAGAGAAGTTATCATGTTCAAGTCATTCTTGGCTGCAGAAATAGGAACTGTGCAGTGAAAGGTGTCTAAATCTATGGTGCCATCAAACCTGGAGAAAAAGATTTTGCCTGATAAAACATTTCTGATAAAGCTTTGTGAAAAACTGGTCCCCCCTCCCCATGGATTTTGAGTTGTATAAGACTTAACTAGGACATTTTATTTCTAAAATCAGAGGAAATACTTGTATAAAGTTCCGGGAGGTGCAGCAGGCGGGGAGGCAATGTGTTAGTAGTACTGTGTGCAATCACTCCAGTCATCACATGACTGAGTGTTAATGCCTGAGATGAACTTAGTGGCACATATCTCTAATGAGGCAGGAGATTTGATGATTCAAGCTAGCCTGGGCTACATATGGAATTCTAGGCCAGCCTGGATTTCAGGAAACAGTCTCAATAAACTAAAAGTATATTTTCATAATCTTAACATTTAGGAGGTTGGCACTGGAGAATTGCTAGAAGCTTAAGGCTATATAGTGTATATTACACCACCTGAAGATACATAGTAAGACCCCAGTCTAAAATACAAAAAACCCCCACCAAAACCAAAACATCCAAAATATATACTGTGATGGTTTGTATATGCTCAGCCCAGGGAGTGACACTATTAGAGGATGTGGCCCTGTTGTAGTAGGTGTGGTCTTGTTGGATTAGGTGTGTTGCTTTAAGACCCTCATCCTAACTCCTTGGAAGTCAGTCTTCTACTAGCAGCCTTCTGATGAAGATGTTGAACTTTCAGCTATGCCTGCATCATGGCTACCTGGATGCTGCCATTTTCCTACCTTGGTGATAATGGACAGAACCTCTGAACCTGTAAGCTAGCCCCAATGAAATGTCCTTATAAGAGTTGCCTTGGTCATGGTGTCTGATCACAACAGTAAAACCCTAACTAAGACAGAAGTTGGTATCAGGAGTGGGGTATTGCTGTGATAGGGCATGACCATGCTTCTGTTCAGAAGAATGTGGATTTTGGGACTTTGGATTTGGGAAGTGGTGGAATACTTTAAGTGGGGCTTAATGGGCTATCCTAGTAGGAATATGGAAGACTTCATTGCTGAGGATGATTTGAACTGTGCAGACCTGGCCCAAGAGGTTTCAGTGGAGAAGAATTTTAGAATGTGGCCTAGAGACTTGGTTTTATGGTATTTGGTGAAGAATGTGGCTGCTTTTTGTCCTTGTCTGAAGAGTCTACCTGAGTCTAAGGTAAAGAGATTTATTTAATTATGTGACAAAGGAAGTCTCAAAAAAGCCCATCAGAGACTTTGTTCTCTGGTTAAGTCTCATGAAGAGCATTATGAACAAGCATAGCAAGCTTAAAAGGAATAATATAAAATATATGATTCAAGTATTAAAGAAGCACCAGGAAGTGAAATAGAACTGAATCCAATGCTCTAGGAGATAACAGAGTAAGGGATTTGGGGGTAAGATCCTACCCAGATAAGTTTAGATCCAGGCATGGTAGTACATACCTTTAATTCCTAAAGAGAAAGCTAAACAAATCTCTGAGTTCAAGGCCAGCCTGGGACAAAGCAGGTTCTAGGTACCAAAGGTTAAATCCAGGCATTGTGGTACATGCCTTTAATCCCAACATTACATGAGCCAGAGCCTTGCAGATCTCTCAGTTCAAGGTCAATGTACAGAACAAGTTCCAGGACAGCCAGGTTTAGGCAGAGAGGGAATCCTAATACAATAAGGGGAGTCATGTTCCAGCCCCAGTAAGCATCAGAACACGGCAGCTTCAGCCATGTGTCTCTGGCTTTAGAGTGAAAAATATAAGCAACAACTGAGACAATTGATGATTAAGAAAAGACCAGCATCACTGAGGTGAAATCTTCTGGGAAATGTTTTCTGAAAACATAAAGAAGCTATGTTCCAGAGATAGCCAAGGTTGTACCTTGTGCTGCAGCTGTACTTGATGATGTGTAAGAATTGCCCAGGTGGTACTGGTTTTGAAGACATGCAGGGGTCATTAAGAGCAGCTGAGGCTTGGCACTGTGAGAGGCCACTGAAGGCCACTGGTGAAGGTGCAACCTCAGTTGCACTTGATAACCCAGGACTGAGGGCAGCATGCGAAGGATTTGAAACCTGGCACCATGAAGTGAGCCTATGGGCTATCAGTGAAGCTTCCTTACAGCAGAAGATGACAGTGTTTTGGAGATGCAAGTACCATGAGATGACCACCAAGAACAGCAGCAGCAGTGGAGTACAGGCAGCTGGAGCCTAGAAGACAAGATGTGTGCTATATAGGGCAGACCTGGAGAAGTGACTCAAGCCCTTGGAGGAGCCCAGAAGATCCTGAGTGGATCCCAGACACTGGATCAAGTTTGATTTGCTTTTGATTGTGACTGAGCCCTTATATTTTTTCCCTCTTGAAGTAAAAAAGTATTTTAGTGGATCCTACAGTTAAGAGACTTTCAATTGTAAAAAGACTTTGAATTTTAAAAGATAACAGATATTTTTAAAGGAATTGAAAATTTAATATGTAAAGACTGTGAGACTTTTAAAGTTATTTAGATCTTGGGGATGAAGTAAGGGTAAGGCTTAATAGTGATGGGTTTGTGTGTCAAGTTGACAAAGGGTCAATTGTCCTGACTGGTTTTGTGTGTCAGCTTGACACAAGCTGGAGTTACCACAGAGAAAGGAGCCTCCCTTGAGGAAAAGCCTCCATGAGATCCACCTGTAAGGTGTTTTCTTAATTAGTGATCAAGCGGGAAGGGCCCATTGTGGGTGGTGCCATCCCTGGACTGGTAGTGCTTGGTTCTTTAAGAAAGCAAGCTGAGCAAGCCAGTAAGTAACATCCCTCCATGGCCTCTGCATCAGCTCCTGCTTCCTGACCTGCTTGAGTTCCAGTCTTGACTTTCTTTGGTGTTGAACAGCAATGTGAGAGTATAAGCTGAATAAACCCTTTCTTCCCCAACTTGCTTCTTGGTCATGATGTTTGTGCAGGAATAGAAACCCTGACTAAGACACATACATACATACATACATACATACATACATACATATGCACATACATACTTGCATGCATGCATGCATGCATGCATACATACCTACCTATATATATATATACTTATGTGCATGCATGAACAAACATTGGGATTTTGTTGTTCTTAAGATCTTAAGTAAACTTACTGTCTTCATTGCTTTTGAGTATCAAAACATTCTAGATTTCCATAGGTAATATTGCTTTTTAGTTTTAGTAAGTGGGATTTTTAAGAGAAAAGTCTCACTCATATTTTTTTAATTGTACATTATATTCCTTATCTCATATTACTGTCTCTAGAGGCTGGGCAGAGTCACATTTTCTTTACGTGGAAAAGACAAAAAGAGAGTGCACTGTGGTAACTGATGCCTAGGATCCCAGTACTTGGAAGGCTGGGGCAAGTGGATGGTTTGAGTTTCAGGCTACCTTGGAGTTAAATGGTAAGGGCTGGGTCAGCCTGTCTTAGAAACAAGCACTTTCCCACTTCCTTTAAAACACAAAAAGCATATATTGTCCTATGTCCCACTGGAGGAATCAGGAATTTTTTAACCCTTTTTATTGAAAATAATTCTTTTCATACAATATATTCTAATCACATTTTCCCATACTTATGTCTTCCCAGATCCTTCCCATCCCTTTAACTCCATGCCTTCTGTCTCTTTCTTTTAGAAAAGAAACAGGTAAATAATTAAAATAAAAAAGGATAATAAAAACAGAAACACAAAGGAAAAACAGAAGAAACATGTACAGAGAGACACACACATGCAAACAAAACCTATTAAAATACAATCAGAAGATATAATATACAAGTAAAAGACGAGTGAGGTTAAAAAAAATCATGTTTCTGAGCAAGCTCAGTTTTTTTTTTTAAAATAAAGGACCATATAATAAAGTTTATTTCCATCATTTTCTGCTATAACTTGTACCAATATATTAGTAGTATATCATTATACAGCATATATAACTATAATTGCTATAATAATCCCCTTATAATATTTTTTGTAATTACTGTAATAATAATACAAGGTTCCCAAATTACTATTATAGCCATAATAGGAGCCTTTTGATCATTAGTCAAGTTATTTGAAGTGGTACTTAATTATATTTAAAAAATGTTTCCCAATCTGCTTTTATTCCATTTTAATTACATTCAAGTATTAAGGTCTATTCTAGGTTGAGGAAATAGCAATACAATAGATGCAAATAGTCAAGGAACAAGCAAGGCAATAAACAAAGTCCCATGATCACTCCCGTGATCACTGTTTCTAAGGTTTATCAGGATGACCAAAATATCTGAGCCTACTTCCCTGTCCTAACCCAAAGTCATTTTCATGCCTGAAGCCTACTTCTTTTTTCTACCCTAAGATTTAGATTCCTACCTGAAATTACTTCTTTGTTCTAGCCTAAGATTTAGATTCCTGCTGAAATTACTTCTTTATTCTAGCCTAATATTTAGATTCCTGCCTGAAGTTACTTGTTTGGTCTAGCCTAATGTCAGATTCTGCCTGAAGCCCATTTCCTTGTCCTTGGCGAATGTCAGATTCCTGCCAAGCAGCCCCCAATACTCCATGTCTTCTCCTTTTTTATTTCATAAACAAGACTGAGCCTGTCTTAGGTTGTTTGGAGAAGAATGCCTTCCTTACCCATCATGGAGTATGCATTATCAAATGCAATGCACTTCTGTCTTAGGTTGGTAAGGCTCTGTGCACAATCTTACCTGAGCAAGCTCAATTTAAGATGTACATTACTGAATTTGCTGAGATTAAGGCCTTAATTCAAGTAACAAAGATGCCAGGCACATTTCTCAGCATGTTTAGGTTCAAGCCATAGAGCAAGCATAAGAGAGCTTAAAATGCCAAGCAAGAGCACTTCTGTGTTAGCTACAGCCAAATACAGGATCTTCTACATAAGGAACCTGTGTTACCTAGATGCTAACACTGTAGGCCATGTAGTGCCTCTGTCCATATGACTCAAGGCTGTTGCCTGTTTTTCTTTGCTAAACTATTCCATGCAGATGTATTGTCTGATTCATGCCTGCTTCATGGTCCACTTAGATGGCTTGTTAAAAATTTCTTGCCTCTTGGATAACTCAAGAGATTGATTGATTTTAAAATTAAGTATTTCAGGATAGGGAGGAGTACAGGGTAGGGTTTTGTGGTAGATTTTAAAGTTTACTGTAAAATAGGTGTGTGCGTGTGTGTACATAAAGGATGATTTAAAACCATGAACTCATGTTTGCCAAACTTCCCTGAGAAATTCCAGATGCCCAAGCAAGAGAGAACAAAAATAAACCCCATGATAACCAAGGATATCATTGATAATGTGTAGTGGTATTGAACATGAAAGATTCTGAATTTTCTACTGTAACAACATGCTATATCCTGCTCCCCTTTGCATGGAACTTTGTAGTTGGTAATAATTGAACCCTTTCTCGAAGTTGTCAATTGGTTGATGTTATCCTCAGTCAATTTCCTTTGTGGAGGCCTGGTACCGTCAGTGTCACTTGAGTTAATGATTCCACCATTATTCACTCCCTCTCAGGATCAATTTCTCATGAACCTACTACATCTTCTGTTTCTTTCTCTTTAAAGATTTATTTGTTTATGTAATGAGTGTTTTCTTGCATGCATGTCTGTGGTCTGTGTGCCTGTCTTGTGACTATGGAAGTCAGAAGAGGCATCAGATTTCCCGGAGTTACAGATGGTTATCAACCACTATGTTGGTTCTGGAACTGAACCTGTGTCTTCTGCAAGAACAGCAAGTGATCTGAGCCATTTCTAGAGACTGGAATATTCCTTCTTTTTGGTCTTTGGTGCAGCTTTGATCCCTTCCCAGAAGCTCATAGTTTATATTATGTCAGAAAACAAAGCTCAATAAAGTCACAGGAAATTCTATCTCTTTATACCTTGTGTTAAAGTAGCAATCATTCCAATTTTTAAGTGTTTATCAAATGCATCATAATTTTCAATGACAGCTGATGAAATGGCTTTTAAACAGCCCTTCTAGCAATGCTTGAGAGGTATTTTAGTTAACTACTGACACATGGTGATGGGTATGAATACCAGAGGGTTTGGAAGAAAAAACAGATGTTAATCTATCCTTTACTCTGCAAAAACTACATTGGGAGTTGCTAGGGTGGACAGGCCATCCTCTTCCTCTTATTGGTTGATGTTGATTGCTATTAGGTAATGCCTAGAAAGTCTCGTTTTTTAACATTAAAATGGGTTATTTTCATAATCATAAACTATCTGAAAAATAGTAACATTTATTACCTTTTGTGACAAGTTATTCCAGGCAAGCAAAGTCAGTTTTCATTGTATTTTCCTTTTTATCTTTTTTATTTGGTGGTCTCAACCATGGCTGCATATTACAATACTTGAGATTTCTTTTCTTTTTCTCCTCTCCTTTCCTTTCCTCTCCTCCCTCTCCTCTCCTCTCCTCTCCTCTCCTCTCCTCTCCTCTCCTCTCCTCTCTCTCCTCTCCTCTCCTCTCCTCTCCTCCCCTCCCCTCCCTCCCCTCCCTTCCCTTTCCTTCCCTTCCCTCCCTCCCTCCTCTCTCTCTCTCTCTCTTCCTTCCTTCCTTCCTTCCTTCCTTCCTTCCTTCCTTTCTTTCTTTCTTTCTTTCTTTCTTTCTTCTTTCTTTCTGTCTATCTGTCTGTCAGAGACTTGATGATCTAGCTCTTGGAGTTTGGGCATTTTTATAGGGCATTGCAAACTCCCTTGTTCTTAGACTTGCAGGCTGACCTGGTCAGCCAGGATCTTCACGCAGGGCTTGTCTGCCTCCAACTTTTGGGTACACTCCAAGAGAACCAGGAGAATGTACTTGTGGCTTTTGTTGCTTTGTTTTTTGTTGCCTTTGCCTTCAGGTTAGCCTGTAAAGTATGTCATGATAAATCTTAAATTAACGATGTTTCCTGAGCAGCCTGCTGCAGGATTTGCACCTTCTTCATCCGGTTTGCCTCCTTGGGCATTCTGGCATTGACAGTACTCTGCCACTCTCTCTTGTCCCTATGCCCACCTTTGTAGAGAACCAAAGAAGTGTATATTATTGAGCCTGGGAAGATCTGGTTTCATGACTAGGTGTGATCACCAATGGTTGATCAACTTCTGGATGTCTGTGGGAGTTGGCATTGATGATACCCTTGGGCTCTAGCCAGACACCACTAACATCTCAAGAAACTGTTAAAGGTATACATTAGGGTCCTCCTTCACACAAACAGCATCAGAATCTTTAATAGACAGGATGAAGAACCTATTTTTAAAGCTTTCTAGATAAGTTTGAGAACTACTTATCTAATGATTTTTTTTCCCCTTACTCTTAATACACTCTTTGTAACAGGGATCCTGATGTTAGAGTTTGGCCAGTGAGATAGGCAAATAATTGACTATTTAGGAAAAACAATAGAACTAGATGCAGATAAAATGAAAGTAACTATTTTTATTTATAAATGAAGGATAAGTTGACATCCTGTTGGGATGGGAGAGGAGACTAGAGTTGGAATCCCTGTTGGGGGCTCTGGTTAGGCAGTTTTTTTTTTAAAAAATTCTTGAAATTAAAATAATATTTTCTGAGAATGCCATGCATTATTTTTTACTATATTCTTTGCTCTCCTCCAACCCTTCCCTTATCCTACTCCCTACACACACACACACACACACACACACACACACACACACACACACACAAGTTCATGTTATTTATCTCTTAAAAAAAAAGAAGGAAAAAAAAAAGAAAAAAGAAAGAAAAACCCACTAAAAACCATGGAGCCCACTTCCCCTCTTTGGTTTGGGCTTTTCATCTGTCTTGAGCTTGTGCAGGCCTTGTGCATTCTGTCATAGCCTCTGAATGCAGAGCATGCTGTTTCCTTAAAACCACCCACACCCTCCGTTTCTAACCATCTTTATACCCTGGGCATTTTATAAGAGCCTGGCTCCTCAGATCTTCCATAGCATCTTGAGAACTGTCCCCCGGAAGCCTGTTTCTGTTCTCCCTGACAGCTTGTACCTGTAACTGTCCTGCAGCTTGCTACTGTCTCTTCTCACTGTGTTGATGCAGTTCACACCTCGGCCTTGGACCTGCACACCACCTCTCTCTCCCTTTACAGACATTCTGTTAGGAACTTCTTTGCTTAAGGTTCAATAATTGAAACTTTTCCCACTCATATTCTAGTGAAGATAATATCTTCTGGATTATTCTTGCTGAAAATGTTGACTCGTTTTACTTTTTAAAATATGTATAGCCATTATTGATTGAAGTCACACACAGTCCCTACTGGGTGGTCTGTAGCATCTTCTGGCCTGAGGAGTCACACCCATGAGCTGGGAAATTGGGTGCTAGCTGCTTAGTTGGTCACCACAGGGCTATTTATCAATAATAGGCCGTGACCATGGCCATGGCAGGAGTTTATTTGAAGTTTTAGATCTAACGGTAGGTACAGATTTCCAGAAGCCCATAAAGTAGCAGAGAGGGAATAGCTGCTGACAGGAGTCCTGCAGGGTAGGTTCCACAGGTTGGCAAGTCCAAAGTCAAGATAGATGCCTGCACTGCAGATGGAAGCCTCACTCTATTGTCTCTGGTGGCACTGGTAGAAGGAACAATCATATCTTTTATCAGTTCTAATGAAGACACTAATTTCTGTCTATTTTTATGATCTAGTTTTGATTCAAAGGCCCAGTCCCCTTCTGCCATAACATTGGAAGTTAGGAATTCAGTGTGTGAAATTGAGGGAATACAGACATTTAACTTAGAAGAAAACATTATTGGTTTATGTTGCTTTATGATATGATTGGTATGTGAGCTTGTACAGAAACATTAATCTATAAATTTTAGAGTCATAGTGTATTGTATTTTTTTGTTTGCCAAATGAAGACACTTGATTAAATTGTACCTCTAGCCAACAAAAGCAGTGTGGTCATAGCAGTTAGCAGTGCAGAATTTGTAGGTAGATTATGTGTACTTAAAATCCATAGAATTACTAGCAGTGTGATCTCTGCCAGTCGATTAACTACCCAGTGTGTGGGTTCTCTCCACCTACAGGATAAGCTAGGCAAGAATACCTGTCTCGTGTAGAGAGTGAGAGACCTTGGAACACTCATCCCTAAATGGGATATCTCCATCAAACTTGTCCCCTCAGGGGTTAGGGAACTATGCTGAAGAAGAGGCAGAAAGATATGAGAGCCAGAGAGGATGGAAGACACCAAGAAAACAAGGCCTTCTAGATACCACAGAACTGCTTCATGTATGAATTCACAGAGACCGTGGCAGCATGCATTGGGCTTGCAATGTCCAAGCTAGACAGGATCCTTGTACCAAGAGGGGATGTGGACTTGAGCTTCCACCTAGCCCAGATACTATTTTCAATTGACAGCCACTCACCAAGGAAAAGTTAGTTTTGTCCAGTAGAGTCTCACTGAGTATATAAACCACATTAAAGGGCAGGCCCTATCCCAGCAGTGCATGGTGAACATGAAATTAACTCAGTGGTTCTTTTGGAGATTTTTGTCTCATGATGCTTTGTTTGGGTGCTTTTTATTTTACTTGTCTTTTGCTTGGCATAGATTCCAATTTTGTGTTTTTAATTGGTGTGTGTGTGTGAGAGAGAGAGAGAGAGAGAGAGAGAGAGAGAGGAGAGAACATAGAATGGCTATATAGGGAGAGGGAGAGGATCTGGGAGGAAATGAGGGAGGGGAAACTATGATCAGAATATATACATACATACATATATATGCACACACACACACACACACATATATATATTCAAATAATTTTTTATTTAAAAGAAAAGAGTACCTAATGCATAGGGTATTTCTCATAGATATGGAAGCCAGAGATACCTGCATGTAGGGACACTTTTACCTGTTTAATCGTAATTATTTGTGGGTCCCAGTTCTGGAAGGCTTTCCATGAAGATCTCTGGCTGGCCAGGTGGCCAGGTGGGGGGTTTGGCCAAGAGGATTGAATGTGAGCAGGGAGGGAATCGCCTCTGCTGCCACGCTGCCTCCACTGCTGCCTCTACTGTGTCTCTGCTTTCCACCAGTTGCTCCAGGTGCTGTGCCTATGGATGCACTGAGCAGTTTGGGTGAGACAGTGAGAAGCTGGCTAGCTAGCAGGAGGGAGGATCTGAAGTGTTTGGAGAACAATCTCTCCCAAGTGTTAAGTTCTTGAACAGAAATCTCGGACAACGGGATGATTCTCACACACTTTACTTCTCCGAATAGGGTTCTTATAAACAGTTTTAGGGTGGATCAGGTCTGGAGCAGGTAACTTCTATTGGCTTGGTCTTAGATTTGGAGATACCTCATTACATGTGGGAGAGCCTGAGGCATTGTTCCTATGTGACTGATGGCCATAGACCCCTTTGTGGGAGGGGCTGTGGCGGGCTGAAGCTAAGTGAGAGGCACCAGGAGGCCCAGGAGCACTGCCAGCTCCTACTGTCCCTTAGGGTCTCTGAGGTTTGAAGCAGACTCAGCTGGGTACCCTGCTGCCTTTCACAGCCCACCGCCCCACAATCACTTAACACGGAGCACTTTCTTTAAAGGATGGCCATGAACTCTCGGCTCTTATGAAATGACTGGCTAACTTGGAAAACTTGGGAAGTAAAAGAGAATCAGGGATTAAGATTGTCCTTGGAGGGGTCTTAAGGCATCAGTTCTATACCCAATTCCCCCAAATCCAGAGAGGCTTGACTCCCAGGAGCTCTAACACATCCAGGAGCATAGGATACTGAAGGAGCATGGTGGCCGCCAGAGCAACAAGTGAGACATGCTGATGTCAGGACAAAGAATAATGCCTGCTGAGTGCCCTGACAACGGTAACTGGGAAGTTGTATTGGACATAAGTTCCTGACCCACCATTGCTTACCTATACCCCTGATGGGACAAACTGACTTGCCTCAAGTTTTTAGATCTTGTGGACCAGAAAATCAAAAAGAGAAGTTATAATGACTCTTGTATTGTTCTTAAATATGACCAGTTATTCAGACTCAATCATGGGCTGGTCTAGAAATCAATCCAATATTGGAAAACAGTCTTCATTTGGAAGTCTGGTTCTGGACACTTTCAGAGACATATATGGAAATTGTCTTCAGTTCTCTATGATGTTATGTTAGCAAGAGATAAAGTTGGGGCAGGATCTGGATTTCAAACAAGTGTTAGCACATATGTTAAGGTTCTTTTAATTGTCAAGTTAAAATTATTTTTGTTTCTTCTACAGTATTTAATGTAAGTTGCATTGTGTACACCTTCTAATTGTGTTAGTGTTTTGAAATCCAGCATTCAGTTATGGAGACCTATCAACCAGCTTTTGTTTTATTGCCCTGAGTATCATAGAACCTTAGTATTCTAAAAATAGCTTCAAGTGCTGGAAGAAGTGAGTCAGGCTTTAAGCAGAAGCAAGAGGGTAGTGGGCTTGATTATTGTTGTTAAACAGCTTTAATTACATTAATTGCTAGCACCACTGCTTCTGCATTTGCTTTGACACAAGAAGGTAAGACAACTACTTTTGTTAATCATTTAGCAAAAAAAAAAAAAAATGTTACTAAATGATACAGGAGGATTTACATAGGCATTTGGAAGAACGAATTGATGCTCTTTATCCTATTTAAATTATTGGAAGGAGGTTCAGAGTTTAAGAGTAAGGAGCCATCTCGAGTGTCATGCCAAATACCATGGGATTCATGTTAGTTCTAAAATTTACAGTGGTAGTCATTATAATTAGGAAAAAATTAAAAAACACTTGCAGTGTATTTGCCATAATTTCTGGATGTTTTAACTTTACATAGTGAACTTATGAATTTCAAGAATGCTGCTCTGCTGAGCATTATGCAGTAGATACTACAGATAAACTTACCCATGGCCTGATATCAGTATTTCTATTTTGGTCAAGCTTCAAGAATGGCAAATATAGTTTGATCATGCTAGCCCTTTTTGTTCTGGGAATACGTTTATTCCTGCCCATCATGTTGAAGCTTGTCTTTAACAACATCAACATGTTGGCAGCCAGAGTGCATGACTTGAACCTGAAAATGGACCCCAGACAGAGTTATTAAAAATTAACACACTGGCAAGTCAAGGACAGGTAAGATTCTGCACAGAGCCTTACCATGCATTGCTTTTGATAATGCATATTCCATTATGGGTAAGGAAGGCATTCTTGGCAGAATGACCTACAACAGGCTCACTCTTGTTAATGAAATAAAAAAGAGGAGAGGCAGAGAGCCTTTGCTGCTGGTTGTCAAGAATCTGACATGGGCCAAGGACAAGGAAATAGGCTACTTGGCAGGAATATGACATTGGCCAAAGACAAGGAAGTAGGCTTCAACCAGGAATCTGACAATAGGCTAGAACAAAGGAGTAATTTTAGGCAGAAATCTAAATCTTAGGCTAGAACAAAGAAGTCATTTCAGACAGGAGTCTAAATTTTGGGCTAGAGCAAGGAAGTAGGCTTCAGACATGAAAATGACTTTGGGCTAGGACGAGGAAATAGGCTCAGATATTTTGGTCATCCTGATAAGCCCTTAGAAACAGTTATCAGGAGAGTGTTCACGGAATTTTGTTTATTGCCTTGCTTGTTCTTTGACTGTGTTTATTGTCTTGTTCGTTCCTTGATTAATTGTATTTATTGTCTTGTTCATTTCTTGACTGTTTGCATCTATTGTATTGCTAGACCCTCAATCTAGACCTGACCTTAATACATGCATGTAATCAAAATGTTATAAAAGCAATAAGGAGGATCGGGATGGTATAAGGGATTCTAGGGAGGGGAAATGGGGAAAGAGGATGCCATCTGAAATAAATAAATAAAATATTCAATAAAAAAAGAAAAAATAAAGAAGAAAATAAAGGGAAAAAAAGCTTAGGTTCCCTTGTATGAATAAAATAATGATGTCTTAAAAAAAATAAGACTGTAGTTGGGGTTTTTGCTAGTTGGAAGAGAATATTCAACAAAGCCTTCAAGAAAGTCTGAGAGCTTATTAGTTCTTATTAACTCCACAAATGCCCTGAAAATGCCTAAAAAACAGAAATACTTCTGAGTCCTTTCTTTAAAATTCTGTGCCAAGTGTCTCCATGTAGGACTTTGTTTAATTAAATAACCAGAGGCTGTGAATCTTAGGGGAGATCATGAGAGTCTGTCTATTACAGTAGCTTAGAGTGCATTAGCTTTTTATGTCACGTGAATATCATTGCATACAGAAACATTGGTATGCTTGATTATAGGTGGTTGTCCTATATTATGCTGGGGTGTAAGTATATAATATGTGTTTGTTGCTACCATTCTAAAATTAAACAATTTCTCAACTCCCAAACACATTTGGCCACAAGGATTGTTGAAGGGATTGTGGGCGTGTGATAGAAAGTTGCTGGTGGAAGATATTTTGAAAGCTTTATATTTTAGAATACTGTGAAATGGTACATGTGTGGAATCAAGGCTTGACGGAGGATGCTAGTGTGTTTGCTAGGTTCAAAATTAGAAGACTACAAAGGATTTGGGAATTAAGTTGTTTATTTTATTTGTATTTGATACATGGTCTCGTTGTGTAGCCCAAGTGAGTCTGGAACTCACTGTGTAGCTGAGGCTGGTATCAAACTCTAGAACCTTCCACTTGAGTCTCTTGAGTGATAGGATTACAGGTGTATGCTATCATGACCATTAAAATTCATTATTGTAAAGGTTCAGAGGTTGGCATTAATATTATAGATTGGAAAGGGAGCGATGAAAGATGATATTTTGAAACACTGTGTATTTGTTTTACATACTAGTGTAACACAAGTCATGTAGTTTGTGTGTATGCTTCTTCGTGTGTGTATATGACTATTATAACCCTTAGGGAATTGCTCAAGCTAGTCAGTATATGAAAAAGGTATTTGAACTTCACTTTGACTTCAGATCTGCTTTATTTGTTAAAGGATGGTGGTGGATCTGGGATTTAAACCAGTTTCCTGTCTCATCCTCAAAAACACCCCACATTCTTGTAAATATGTAGTTACAATTAACAAGTGTCTTTTGAAATGTTTCAGATGCTTAAAATCTTTTAGTGGGATATTGTAGTGCTTCACTTGTTACCAGAATTTATTGAAATTTAGATATCAGTAATATGGCAACAAAGATTTCCATTATTTTAGAATCATCATAGAGGAGTGCAGTCTCATAACTTAAGTCTCAACTGAATACTATTGTATAAATTATTTATTAGAAATTATGTACCATAAAACATTAGTACTCAAACTGCCATTGTTTTTGAGCAGTCATTGAGAGGTAGAGTACTTGCTTCACCTGCGTGAGGCCATGGGTTCGATTCCTAGCTACATATAAAAGACAGTTTATTAATTTAACAGTCATTAAATACTGGAAATATGAAAGATCTATTTTCTCAAGCGTGGAGTGTTTCTGAAGGCTCAGTGTTTCTCAGTTTCCCTCATGTTTCCTTCCTCATGTTGTTCCTCTGGAGAACAGAGATGCCCTGCTGTTGGAGCCATGCCGACCCCTCCCTGTTTTGATCTCTGTTTTCTCTGTGGGGGAAAGTGTTGACAGAAAGCAACAGTACAGAGAGATTTTAGAGAGCCAGTTGCAGCGGTTCTCAATCGGGGAGTGTTTTAGCTGCAGCATCGGCAGTGCAGCTGGAACGCATGTCTGAAGGAGACAGTCTTCTCACTCATTCCTAAAATCATACTTTTTTCATATCATGAGGAAAGATGGAATAGATGTCTATCAGAATTCTACATCATTCTGAAATATACGTGAAGACTAGTGATCTTAATATCTTTATTCTGTACCTATTATTTAGTTTTTATGCCCACAAAGAAAATATTCTACACTTGCATTATTCATGATGATGGAAATTTGAAAACCTGGCCTTTTTAGGAGTAAATTTTATGATTTTCCAAAATGGATTTTGGCTTAGTTGACAAATTCATTATTAAATGGAAGCTTTGACTTGGATGACCATGCTAATGATGATTTGAGTATTTGGCCTTTTTGTCTGTAGTTTAGAGATGTTCATATTTCTTTCATCAGGATAAATACAATTTTAATTACTTGTGGTCTATGGGGGAATAAAGCAGTGGCTAGATAGAACAGAAGAGACCTGGGCTTCCTTTTCATGATAGCAGGAAGGACAGCAACCATTTCTTTTGTTTGCTGTTCATTTGCTTTTAGCCTCCTGGTCCAGGCGTTAAGAGTGTATTGTTGTGTCTTACAAATGCTTCTATCTTTGAGGATTAGGAAAACTGTTAGATTTCATGTGACATCCTCAAGAAAAATCAAAAGGTACTTAATACTTGGAGACCTGCCTGTCTTTTGGTTGAAAAGAATAAAGACACATACAGAAAAAGAATGTAGAAGCCATTGGCCAACATTGACTTACAGCATGAAAAGCAGTAGAAATCCAAAAAGTGAATATTCAGAAATGAGGAATCTCTTCTGCATAGAAACGTCCCATACCACTGTTTGTCAGGGAGACGATGGACCTCCTGGTTCTATAGGTCTGGGTACCATACTTCAAATGGGAGGATGAGATTTTGAATTGCTGCATGGTACTCTGTTACCTACAGACTTTGTTTTTGAGACCAAGTTTCTAGTATTGTAGATACTAGTATTATGGGGGACTCCTCCTGACCCCATGCTGTGGTGGCCTACTGTCTGTAATACATTTATTTATCAGTGGTTCACCCTAAGCAGTCTAGCCCTTGGCTGAAACTTAGCAAGTGGAAATATTCAGGGCTGGGCACACTGGATGTGTCCCTTATGAAAAAGCCAAATGCATGACAGCACTGTGACTCAAAAGACCTAGATGTGGGCAGTAGCTTTGATATCAGTTATGTAATGCTCACCGTGTTGCATAATCTCTGGAAGTCAGTCTTCTTGACTTTAAAATGGCAAGTTCTCTGCTTGAACTGACAGAGAGCTTATGAAAAGAAAGGTATGTTATCAGCTTTGCAGGTAGTCGAGATGACGCTGATTGGCAACTGGAACACTGTAACTCAAATTTGCAAGGAAGGGAGACTTACTGAGTCCTGTGAGTCATGTCCCAGTTAGTTCTGGTGCTCTGTTTGCAGCCTATGGTTCTGTTTGCTGTCCAGCTCTCTCTCATTTCTGCTGTGTTCTGTCTTTTCTAACTCACTGTGTATGTGTGCCTTCAAGTTCATCCCAGGGAAGGAATGCCTGTGTTGCCTCATTTTCTCAGTGAGTCTTATTGGCTTCATCCCACTCAGAACGTCGAGGCTCATCACTAAACCACATACTGTACCTGGCAGTACCATGCGGCTGTTGAGCCACCTGATTTGGGTGTGGAATCTGCCTTTCCCAACCCACAGATGCTGAATTGGACAGGCATGACGTCCTAAAGGGCACTCAGGGCTGTACATTACAGCATCAAAGACTGACTAGTGAACAAGATATTTTTATTTCATTTTTCTCTGTGAAGAAAATATGCATGTGATTTAAAAATATAGTAAAGAAATAGCTGGCCAATGTATATAACAGATGAAGAAATGATTAATTACGTTTTCTTTAAAAAAAAAAAAAAACAATTTATCCACTTTGTTTTCTATTTTGAAGATCTTTGCCATAAATTTATGTTCTAGAAGCAAACTCTACTAGCTTATTTTTCAAATTGTAACAAATTGTATTGCCGGGTAGATCTTACAGCCCAATGTTCATCACATGTCTAGAATTCTGGAATCCAGAGGCTCTAAGAACCAAATGGATGGCGTTTTTATAACATTTTATTGTGATGATGCACACTGCGAGATGCATCATCTTGAGTACAGTGTAGTTATTCATGAGTTTTCATCATCAGTCACCCATCTCTAGGGCGTCCGTTTCAAGAACGTCTTTCATTTTGTAGAACTGAACTTAGAAAAAGAAGAGAAAAATTGCTGTTTTGTGACTAAGACAGATTATAACAACCAGGGGCATCAAACTCCACTTATTTAGATCTGTCTCTGTCTCTGTCCTCTCTGTCTCTTCTCGTCTCTGTCTCCTCTCTTTCTCTCTGGTGTGTGTGTGTGTGTGTGTGTGTGTGTGTGTGTTGTGTGTGTGTGATACTTGGGATTGAGCCTGGGTCCTTGAGTATGCTCATCAACTCCTTTATCTCTGATCTTCCCAAGCTGAGTTTACTGTAATCCAAGTAGACCTCGGACCTGTGATCCTCTTCCCTTGCCTCCCAAGTAGCTGGAATTACAGGCCTGTTCCCCTAGGGCTGGCTAGATGACTGTTTTATGAGATCATTTTTCACTTATTTCTTGATCTTAACCCAACACATTCATTCCTAAGGAGGTTGGGTTCTGAATAAAGTAACAGCATCAGAAAAACTCCAGCCTAAATGAAATGAGGGAATGCAAATCTGTGCAGTGTTGGAGCCTTTAGTTAGAATCTGCAGTTCTTTGTCAGGAATGTGCATGTTATTGCCAAAAAAGTAGCTTCACAAATGGTGAAAATAATTCTGAATTTCTGTGACCAAGTGGGCTCAGGATGAAAAGTTGAGCAGAGAAAAATCATGAAACATCTAATAACATTTTAGTTGGAAGGGCAGACAGCTACAGAAAGCATGTTGTGACTGCCCCTGAGGAGAACAGGGAGTCTTAGGGGATTTAGAATAAACAAACTTAAAAGAGACTTTAATAGGCAGAGAAGTTAAACAGCTCTGACCCAGGGCAGAAGGGAACAGTTCACAATTGCTTCCTGTGTTGCAGAAACATTTTATTCGTTATCTCACTTAAACCTTATGATAATTCTATTTTACTAAAGGAGAAAGTGAGGCACAGAGCTTAGGACTTTACCAGTGCTTAGGAACAGAAGTGAGGTGATAGCTGGGAACCAGGTGGGTGGGCCGGTGCTACCGCCACAACTCAAACATTCCGTGGAGTTTCTACAGAAATACCATTTGACTTTCTTCCTTTAAACTTGACGCATACTACTAATCACTTTTCAAGGTGCTGGACCCATATTCAGTCCTCAGCACCCACATAGTGGCTCATAATGGGCTGTCATTCCATTGACCTCTGAGCAATACATGCATGTGGTATATTTTCATACACGCAGGCAAAACACTCATGCACATAGAATTAAAAGAAATAAAAATAACCCCACACTTTTTAATTTTTTTCAAAAGGGCAGAGTTTCATATGAGAATTAAATAAGATTGAGAATATTTGACTTTCAGGTTTGGAAATGCAGTGAGAGTATGGTCTCCCCTTGGAGAGCGATTGCTCTTTAAGAAGGCTGTGAGCGAAAAGACAACTATTTCCAGAAACTTAAACAGCAACAACTTGTCACTGTTGAAGGGCAGCTGGCGTTCTCTGAGTTATTTTAAATGTTCCTAAAACAAATTTCTAAGGTTGGTGAAGCTTCGGGCAAACCCTTTATTATGTGTGCCTCTTGAATCTGTATGGAGAGGGGCACGTGGAGTAGGAAATTGCCTTTCCTGAGCCTCTAGCACATGCTCTGGAGTGGCTAGGTTTCTAGGGACTGTGTAGACCAGACAGGCAGATACAAGGCTTGAGAATACAGAAGATATCCATTAGGGAAACTGAGGGAGATGTATGTTTATTTATTATTTGTTTTACATCCCATCTGCAGTTTTCCCTCCCTCCTCCCCTCCCAGTCCCTAATACCCCTCCCCCCATTCCTGTTCTGTTTCCCTTTAGAAAAGGACAGGTCTCCCATGATGTCAGCCAGCCATGGCCTGTCAAATTGCACTAAGACTAGATATCTCCTCTCCTATTAAGGTGGACAAGGCAACACAGTAGAGGGAAAGCACCCCAAGGCAGACAGCAGAATCAGAACAGCTCCTATCCCACTGTTAGGAGTCCACATGAACACCAAGCTACACAACTGTAACATATACTTATAGGGTCTAGGCCAGTCCATGTAGCTCCCTGGTTGGAGGTTCAATCTTTGTGAGCCCCATGAGCCCAGGTTAGTTTATGCTATGGGTTTTCTTGTGGTGTCCTTGACCCCTCTGGCTCTTACAATCCTTCCCTCCCATCTTCTACAGGATTCTCTGGTGTTTGGCTGTGGGTCTCTGGATGTCTTTCTATCAGTTTCTGGGTGAATCCTTTCTGATGACAATTGGCGTAGACACTAATCTATGCATTTAGGAATCGTTTCATTGACTTCTTCTCTTTTCTTCCCTCCTCTCCCTTCCTCTTCTTCTCCTCCTCCTTCCTCCTCCTCCTTTCCTCCTCTCTTCTTGTTCTTTTTGCCAGTCATGTTTGTTTCTATCCTAGCTCTCTGGGGGTATCCATCCTCTGGTTCCTGGCCCTTTGTTAATGTCAGGGCTTGGCTCCCTCACATGGCATGGGTCTCAAGCTGGATCAGTTAATAGTTGTCTATTTCTCGAAAAGGATGATTTAAAACTGGAAAGTCTCCGAGGATCTTCTTACAGTCTACGATGTGTCTTCAGTTTCCGGAAGGGCTTTTGCATTACCTTCACTGAGAGGCCCCTTCCTCTGCCAGAGACCGGATGATTTTATTGTGGCATTTTGTGTCTGTTAGTCCATTATCTTAAATGCTCTGAGAACTCCGGAGATTGAGAACTTGTTTAATCTAAGATGTTTTGACATTTCCTGGTTATGAATTATTATTATATTGATTGATGCATCTGTTCACATCTCTCAAATACAGGGGAACCAGCATCTGTTAGCATCCTTCAAACACAGGGGAAACAGGCCCAAGTTGTGACTAGAGTCAGATAATGGCATTGAACTCTGTAAAGAACACTAAATCGTAATGTAAGGGAGATCTACAAGGTTCTGTTTTGTCATTGTATGACATGAGCTCTTGCTGTCTGTTCCAGGCTGGCCCCACACTTGAGTCCTCCTGCCTCTGCCTCCTGAGTGCTGATATCACAGGCATGGTCTCCACAGCCCACCTCAAACTCTCACTTTCAAAAGATGAGTGTTGCGGTAAATCTCTGACCCAAATAAGACCAGACAAGGAAAACACAACTCAATAATTATGATATAAATTGCACGCCTAGATTGGGCAGATTTAACATTACACTACTCTATTCCCCAGCTATGAGATCCCTTATAACTTGCGGTTTATCCAGGCCACTGCTTGTCCTTCCACCTCCAGCTTGTTGGCTTCCTACTCCTTCACTTCCTCCATCAACTTCCTTCTCCTTCTCCGTCAACTTCCTTCTATATCGAATTCCTCTCATCTCTCCTCCCCTAAGCCTTTTTCTCTTCCTCCCTTCTACTGCCCAATCACTGGCTCTAGCCTTTATTTTTCAAATTTAATTGGACAGAAGGTTCACAAGGCGTCACCTGTGTACAGATTCACTCATCCTCTGCAGCCCCTCCCAGGAAAGTGGAACTAGGATCAAAATACAAGGCTGGGGATATCCACAACAGATGAGAGTGCTTCCCACTTACTCTGGTACTTGAGTTGTATAAACAAATTCAGAATTCACAACAGTAAACTGAGGGACAGTGGTTAAGTGAATACCAAGAAGTGCCACTAGGATATGTGGTGAAGCTAAGATCTAACCTCAGTTTATGATATTTAATAATACATGTTCAGGTTAAGAACTTGGATGCTTTTGAAAAAAAAAGTTTCCCTCCAAAACACCTCTTTCCCTCCCTCCTCCTCTCCCTATTTCCTCTTTTATCTCCAGAAATTAACATTTTCTAGAGCTCTGTCACTCCAGTTTGACTTTCATATAATCAAGCACTGAATGTAGAAATACTAATATATTACTGCCCAGCAACGATGGCACCAACTGTTTATCTAGGTCTTTGGCATTAAATTTATATACCATAGAGATGGGAGTGCTTGAGCCACCACCAGGCAGGTTCCATACGTAGTTCTCTGGTAGGGGAGGAGAATCAGCACTTGTAGGCAAAAGTCAAAGCTGGAAAGGCTATACTGTTCTGAAGCCATGTTCCATGGCCCCATTGATGAGGGCACAATTCAAGGCTTTGAGATGGTGACTGGCAGGTTCCTTTTATATAAGGACCTGATACAGTGGGAAGGTTGTTGTGCTTCTAATGAGGAAACAAGGTTAGAGAAGACTGAACTAATAAGGGTCAGCTCCTTAACTTACTGGGTACAGCTCAGTGCAACGCCCCGAGCCCTGGAGAGATCAGCTCAGAACTGAAGGGTAAGAGGCCTTCTGCATAAGGAAATGGCTTCTAGACAATAGGTAGTGTCTAGAGATCACGGCTCAGTGATGTCACCATGACTTATTATCTGTCACCTTAAAGGAGTTTCAGTTTGTTTGTATGGGCATCTGCATTAGTGATTGACAGGCTGAGGGCTTGGTCCAGTGAGTACATCTGTATAGACAGATGTGGAGTGGGTGGGTGAAGGTATTGGTCAGAGAAGTATCCTAATCTGTAACATTAACTATGTTTACTAATGTTACACAGACTTAGGTTCCTGGTTGTACTCAAATTTTATAAAGCATGATAATTATATATTATAATTAATGGTCATTTTAAGGGAAAAATGAAAAAAGTATTAATACAAATGAGAATGAAGGAATATATTTTGTAAAATATGATATATACAAGATACATCACAAAGCCCATAAATATGATATTAAAAATCAATTACCCGACATGCTATAATTCTCATTTAATCTATATCTCTGCATTGCATAGCTTTTGAGTTGGTTAGTTTTTCTATGGTCTTCACAGAAGCTCAGGGCATGTGAGAAGAGGAAGCGCAAATAGAATGAAATGCCTCCATCAGATTGGTCTGGAGGCAACTCTGTGGGCATTTTCTTAATGATTGATGTGTAGAGCCTGGCCTACCGTGGGCGGTGCACACCCTAGGCAGGTGGGCCTGGGCTCTGTAAGAATGCAGTCTGAGTGAGCCCTGGAGAACAAGGCAGTAAGTAGCGTTTCTCAGTGCTTTTACTTCAATTCCTGCCTCCATGTTTGCACTTCTGAGTTTCCGCCTTTACCTCCCTCAGTAATGGTTTGTGGTCACCATGTGTAAGCCAAATAAAATCCTCATCACAGAGCGTGGGGACTCAGTGCATTCTACGCTTTAGAGACAAAGTGACTAACCTTGAATACTTAGATGTGATGAACTCACTCATGACGCATTACGCTGGGTTTGGTTGACGCGTTTGATCACAGCAATAGAAAGTACTAAGACCGTTTTTTTTTTTTTTTTTTTTTAATAATTCTTGGCATTTTATTAATTATTACTGTGGAATACAGGGAAGCTGTGATGTACAACTTATAGGACCATTATGGACAACATCCTTAAAACTGGCAATTGATTCTAGGAGCCCGAAGGTGAGAATGTGTGATACTGGATGAATTAACAACTTTTTATTCTATTCATAGGTGCCAAGGGAAAAAACTTGCTTGGCATAGGTTTGTGTGTGTACTCTTTTTTTATATATTATCCATTTATTACAAAGGATTAAATAATCAGAACTTTGATGCATTGAGGAAACAGTTAAATATGTTTTCTAAAACATGGTGACTTCTCAGGAATAGTCTAGAATCTAATAGGAATAATATATGATCATTTATAGTGTAATCTTACTATCCTCAATAAGAGTTCTGAAATGTGAGTAATGTTACTTGTATATAAGTCCAAACTTTCTAACAACCATATTTCTTACAAGATGTTTCATTATCTTTCTATGTCCTCTAGGTTTTCTTTGGACCATTTAATCCTAACTTGAGTGACCATGACCAGTTTCCCTATGTCTATCAGGTAGCAACCAAGGACACGTGTTTGTCTCATGCTATGGCATCCTTGATGCTTCATCCTCAATGTATTAGTGCAATAACTTTAACGTACGTCTTCTATGCAGAGAATGTGGCGATGGTGAGCCTTTCTGGGAGCATGGTTGCGTAACGTTTGTTTCTAATTACTGATTGTTTAGAAGGATTTCTTTCAGCTAGCCTCCTTGTTTGTGCCTTGTAAATTTTGTGGAGTTTTTGGGTTGAGTTTGGGTAAACCTGTAGTGAAAGGAGCGCTGTGAGTTTACACAATGTCAGCTTTGGAGAGAAGGTGACTCAGGTATGTTACTAAGTATGTTGACACTTAGGATTGATGAGCTCGTTCATGGCTCGTTACTGGTGTCCTCGCTGGGTTCCGTGCTATGAGCTTCACATTATGTCTGCTGAAATCGGCTCATAACCAATCAGTAAGACTCATCACCCCTTTCTAATGTCATCACTAGATTTGCATTGATAGTGATTGTTAAGAACTCCAGCGCCTATTCATCCTTCTTAATTTCCTCTTCATAGATTACTGCTTTTCATAGTTTCTGAAAAGCAATCTGTGATACTTGTTCCACAATGTCAACATAGTCTCAACTGGTTGGTTGCATCACAGTTCCTTGTCACATTTGGTTCAGATCACATTTTTCCTTTGAATTTTCTTTAGTTTGTAAACAAATTTTAAAATGAAAAAGAAAAAAAATTGCCATATATATGCGTGTGTGTGTGTTTGTATACACATCCAATTCCAAATATGGTGTCACAATTTTTCTGTGGTTTTGCAATGTTCAGCAAAGTTGGTATAGTCAAACTTTATTTAATGCTCCATTCTCATCAAGCCGGGAAAGCAGAGTGCATTTTATGAAGTACCTTTCTGGCAGGAGGGCACTCTGAGTCTTGACTAGATATTCCAGTAATGGAATCCTTTGCTTATTATTTCATGTGTCTGGGTAGCAAGATTTTTTCTAAGACTCTTACTTTTAACTGTTCATCCCTCCTCCCCGTATCCTTCAGTGTTAACCATCACAGGGCACAACGCTCTGCTGACAGCTGAGCAGCTCTGCATTTCTTACGTTGAGTCAGCACATGGCTGGAGCCATGTTCCTGTACACTAAGGCATGCACGGCAGTGATATGAACTAGGTATTTCCCTCACTTAGATTCTCTTGTGGATGTCTAATACTCATATGCAGTCCCGTTTACAATATGGACACATTACTGGGTGTCTTGTAAGACTCAGAAGGGAGGCCTTGCTAGAGAACCTTAGGTTGGTTGAAAACCTGGTCAGGCTTTGTTTATCTTATTTATTTGTTCTTTAGCTTCTTTCAATTCCTGCTCTTTTTCCTATGGCTTTCCGTAGTTGAATCTGATGGGCCTATGTGCAGCTGTTTTGGTATTTATACATTTCAGTGTTCCCTGAGCTGCCTGGACCTCTAGTTTGGTGTGTGACACTAATTTGGAAAATCTTGACCATTATTATTTCTCTCTCTCTCTCTCTCTCTCTCTCTCTCTCTCTCTCTCTCTCTCCCTCTCTCTCTCTCTTACACACACACACACACACACACACACACAAACACACTCATATACATGTGTATACATGCATGAACACACAATATACACACATAAAAATAAGAAACAAAAAAACTTTCAAAATCTGCTTGCACTTGTCTCTTGGCAAGTGAAAGCACACAGCTATTTAATGGCTTTAAAATGCACATACACTGCTCAGATTGCAAAAAATTCAAAGGGGAAAAAAAACAATGACCACATCCGCTCTGTCCTCATGGTGTTCATCACTATAAAAGGAGCTGGGTTTTGGATTGGTAATAAAAGAACAGAACATGAGGAAAAGTGAACTCCCTCATTTGCTGGAACAGAGTATTGAAGAAAAGTCCAGTCTTTCAGCGTGGCGTGGGCGTGGGCGTGGCGCGGGCGTGGCTTGGCTCTGGCCAGAGGTTTAATGAACTCAGACAAAATGCGATGGGGGTTGGGAGGGGTTCTGCTTCCATTTCCTCCTCCAGTTTCATCAGTGAAGCTTTTTTATTTGATCCAATCATATTCCTTCTACCACTCAGCTTTTCTGGGCCTCTTTTCTGAAACCAAATGCTCGAAGCTCTGGATGCCTTGATGATTAATTCCAAATGTACAGGGAGGGCGGCGGGATGGTGGGGACTGCCAAGTTACCTGGCAGAGGCAGGGAAATTGTTTAGTCATTTTACTAATTTCCTCACATCCTTGTGAAAGCCTCGTAAAGCGTACCTAAACAGAACATGTGTGTCCCTGGCTGTCAAGAGACCCTGTAGATACCCAGGTCACTCCTAGTAGGTCTCCCAGAACGTTTATGTGGAATTTCTACGTGTAGATATTGGCCTGAGAATTATTTCTGTAAAAGTTCTCCAAAGAACCATGCCACAGCAATTCGAGGTCAGGATATGGGGATTGTATAAGGACTTGGTAGATATTAACTCTGCTAATATTTTAAGGTTTGTTTACCTCCTGAAGCCCGGAAACTCCCAAGTAACTTCTGGATTGAATGTGGCAAATTCTCAGCTTGTGCCATGTAACCAGAGCACAAGACTCTGTACTTACAGTACAGAGTACGGTCCTCTGAATACTCAGGAGAAAAAGGCTGGTGAATGTGAGCTGAAGCAAGCAAGCCTCAGGATCCACTAACTTGCTTAAGCAGGCTGGTGGGGGTGGGGAAGTAGGGTTGGGATGAGGGTGAGGGTAGAGAGGTGGGGGCTGTGGGTAGTGGGTGGTGGTGTGGTGCTGATGGGTTTGTCCAAATTTCTCCTGTCTGTGCTTCCCCAATGCTATACCTGGCTTCTTATATGGGTGCTAGAGATCTGAACCTAGGTCCTCATGCTTGTGGAAAGTGCTTTGCTGACTGAGGCTGGTTGTAGATGCCCTCTCCTGTCTACACTTAACTAATACTTTTCCCTCATACATAATAAATGGATCCAGAATGTCTTCCTTATGCTTTTTCTTAAAACTCTGCTTCCCAAAGCATGTTCTCTAAGCACTCTCAGCCAATTTTTCTGGGGAAATTCTTTAAAAAATAAGTTCTGGACCTGGAGAGGTGGCTCAGTGGTTAAGAGCCACACTTGCCAAGGATATCAGATCAGTAGGACTTGTAGAACAGAGAGGCTTTGCTTGAGAATGAAATATGAAATATGGATCTGAGGAGTGCTTGTTATGGATGTGCAGCTGCTGGGTCTTTCTGTGGATAGATTTAAAAAACTATAATTTAATTATAATTAGCTACATTGTGGTTTACTAAGGTACAATGTGCATTTTCTTATGAAAAAAAAAACAGTGATGTAATTAATCACTCGTTGCTATTTATGAAACTTTTACTGATATTTGAAGTTACTTTGGATCTTAATGTGTTTTGAGGGAGAAATAACACACTGTACTCTAGATTTATTTAAATAATCATTTTTAAAATTTGGTTGTGTTACCAATTTGCTGAATAAGGCAGCTTTATTTTGAATAAGGCTAGTATTTTTCCTATTGATTGAATTTTTGAAATGTGTAAAGTGTGTGTCTACACATTTAAAACTACATAAGATATGTAGAGTACACACTTAGGGAAATCTTATTGTGTCTTTTTCATACACCTAGCTTTGACTTCCCCCCTTACAGGTAATTGTTTTGTTTTCATTTCTAGCCTGTCTTTTGCTTGTTGTTCACATATACATCTAAGTGTGGATATTCTTATTTCTCTTCATTTAAAAACAAATATATATGTTTTATATATCATATATTATATATAATTATATGTATATAAGAAATATATATTATATATGTATATCTAGTCCATCAGGACACATTCTTGCAAGCTACCACTTTTCTCTTTAAATACCAAAGAATGAGATGGTCTTAGTAGTTTTTTTGTTTTTTGTTTTTTCCTTAGCTTTGATCTTTTTTCAATTCTCTCAACTGAACTTTAATAAAGATACATGTTACAAGGTCAATAGATAAAACCCATGCTAATGACTAGGAATCACTCTGCATCTTGTTTGCATGTTCATCCTTGTCTAGACTAGGCAGGCAATGTTGTCAGATGGCCAAGAAGGAAACTGGCTTTGCCTCCTTTTGCCCTCTGAAAACATGGTGGTGAAGCATCCAGAGGCAATTACTTTATGTGTTGTTTCACTGTGTTTAAGATGCCATAGTGCATCTTAAAAATCATTAAAATGTTGAATCATAAAACGCAGGAAGTTGGGACAGAAGGCTTGCTCAAATTCAGGGCAAGCCTTTACTACTTAATGAGTTTCTACCCCAAATAGACTGAAGCAAATCAGGCCAACTCTCTGAACAATTAAATTAATGTTGCTGAGAACCACTACAAAGAAATGTCATTTAAGTCCTTTATGGCCAGTGTTTATGACTAAATCATACCGTGTGATCAAGACCACCAATCACCATTCTACCAATTAAGACCTGCACCATGACAGGATGTATACAAACAGAGAGAAACCAATTGCACCTCAGAGGCTGTTGGGAATTTAAAGCATTAAGTTTTCTCTTTATTTGCAACACTAATTGATATGGAATAGTGTTTAGAAAGAAAGCAGTTTGTTTCTGTGAGTGGTTTTCCATTCAAATCCATTCTCTAAGGCCCCTGGAAAGTATGCTCGCTTCCTGTTTTCTGGCTGGGGCACACACACTTGGAACATGAAAACTCCTGGAGGTCAAATATATTTTCCATGGTTTCCTAGCAGTGCATATTGGTTCCTTAGCAACACATTCTCACCTTTTTATTTACAGCCTATAAAAAGTATATTGCACAATTTATTTTTTATGTAATTAATGTTAATGAAATGATTCTATAATGTTTCCTAAGTCCTTGTCTTTGAACAAAAGTTCTATTGCATGCATTCATTTTGATAGTGGTTTATTAGCTTCATGCAACTGTGTACAACAGTTTGAGTACAGTTATAATGTCAAATATATTACCTCATGATATATCTAGTGACTTCTTTCTGAAAAAATATATAAATCACTAAGCAAAAATGAGTGTCAAAGTTCCATTTTTTAAAATCTTGTGAATTAAGATCAATTTAACATTGAACAAGGAAGAGGAATCATTAATTCTTAACATTTTTAAATATTTATTGTATTTATATAATAAATATATTTTGTTCTTTAAATAAAGAAAATTAAAAGCAATGCATTTATGTCTTAGGTTGGTAAGGCTCTGTGCAGAATCTTACCCGTTCTTGGCAGATGTGCATTGCTTTTGATAATTCATATTCCATGACGGATAAGGAAGGCATTCTTGTCAGAACAACCTAAGACAGGCTTAGTTTTGTTAATGAAATAAATAAGGGAGAGAGACGGAGAGCCTTTGGGGCTGCTTGTCAAGAATCTGACATGGGCCAAGGACAAGGAAATGGGCTGCTTGGCAGGAATAAGACATTGGCTAAGGAGAAGGAAGTAGGCTTCAGGCAGGTATCTGACATTTAGGCTAGAGCAAAGAAGTAATTTCAGATGGGAATCTAAATCTTAGGATAGAACAAAGAAGTAATTTTAGACAGGAGTCTAAATTTTAGGCTAGAGCAAGGAAGTAGGCTTCAGACATGAAAATGACTTTGGGCTAAGACAGGGAAGTAGGCTCAGATATTTTGGTCATCCTGATAAGCCCTTAGAAACAGTTATCAGGGGAGTGTTCATGTAATTTTGTTTGTTGTCTTGCTTGTTCCTTGACTATTTGCATCTATTGTATTGCTAGAGTCTCAACCTAGAACTGATCTGAATACTTGCATGTAATTAAAATGGCATAAAAGCAAAAAGGAGGAGGGGCAATGGTATAGGGGATTCTAGGGAGGGGAAATGGGGAAAGGGGATGACATCTGAAATGTAACTAAAATATCCAATAAAAAGATTAAATCATAAACTTTAAAAGACTGGTTTGGTGGTCTGTCATCTTCTACAATACAGATGAAGATATTTCTAAGCTTCTGAACTTTTTAAAAAATGAGTTTAACAAAAAAAAATTGCAAATGCCGTATTTTAAATGTATATTAGATTTTTCTCTGGGGAATGCTAATGGAAAATCCAATATAGTCCTGCTGATATTCTCGTGAGTATTCATATTGTGTAGGCACTGGGCATTAAACACAGTGAAGAACAAATATATGCCCGCTAACCTCCAATGTGAAAGAAGCTGGCACTGAGAATTGATTACTCCTTTATCTTTTGATCCTATCTGAGATCATATGGAAAATGGCAAGCTTATTCATACATTATCTCCTGGAACTTCATTCAGACCAGAACCAGTCAGTCTCTGTCACTTGGACTGGCAATTGAAGACCTGAAGAAGTCAGGTTTAAATGATTCAGTTCAATGTGCTGAGATGGGGGGAGGGGTAGTACCACACCCCCACATGACAGCATTCCTCAGGAATGCCCCGTTTTCTCTCTGTTTTCTTCTTCTGCAATGTGCATCTATGTTTGAATGAGCGTGCTTGTCTGCCACATGGATGTGTGGCTTGTAAGTCTGGGTTCCTACTGGGAGGGCAGAGGTGACACCAGGGCCTTGATTTGTTTTGTCTAGTGTGTTTGACCTCGGTCACATTACCTCCTTCATGATTCGTCTTTCATCCTTTCACTGTCTCTGCATGGAACAAACCCAGACAGTCAAAAGGTGGTTGAATATATATTTGAATATATATTTAATATACAAAAGCATATATTAAACATTTAAACCGGTATTTATTTGTATATATTTAATTTACAAATATATATATTAAAATATATTTAAACAAGTGACATATTTTTTTTAAAAAATTCAATTTCCTGAAATCATATAGTCTATGATTCAAATGTAATAAAGATTGAATCAAGCAGAACCCAGCAGGGAATAAATAACATTCAGAATAGGATTATTCTGGGATGGTTTATTTATAATGACACCGTTTATCAAGGCATCGGAACAAAGAAACCCCACAGTATAATGCAGCAACCTGGCTCTTAGTACAGTCTACTTAGAGATGAGAAAATGGAAGAGCACTGTAACTTGGGGTATGCATTCTGCTGTAGATCCAGCAGCCCGGGAAGAGCAGCAGCCTTCTTCAGAGATACAGCCAACTCTAGACTTGAGAGAACAAGACACTTTGTTTTCAGCCATCTTCCCTTCTCTGATTTTCTGTCCTGTTTTTCTTTGCCCAATGTTTTAGTCTATTTCTGTTGCTATAACAACATACCCAAGAATCAGTAGGTCCTAAAGAACAGAGATTCATTTGGCCTGCAGATCTGGAGGTCTAAGAACACGAGTCTGCTATCAGGTTCTGCAGAGCGCCTAAGGACAGATGAGCATTAATTACAGTGATGAGACTTTGTATAGAAGGGGTCACAGGGTCAGCCAGGAATCTAGAGTCTTCACAGGGGCCCAAATACGTTTTATTATCCTAAACTCTTACTAAAGCAAATGCCTCTTACTCGAGACCAGCCCCTGCTCTAAGACTAGAATTAATCTGTTCATGAAGCAGATCATAACCCAGTCACTTACTGAAAGGCATTAGTCTTCAAAGTAAGTACCATTTTCCCAATATTGCTACATTTGGGGCTAGTCTTCACCATGGGTTTTGCCAGGGACAAGCCACACATCTCAACCATACCACCCGCCATCACTGGAAGGCAGAAAGCAGAAAACCCTTGACTATGAACCATAAAGATCAGCCTCAGGGTGCGAGACAGGGGAGAGAGTAGCCCAGATAGAACCCAACATTGCCGTGGGTTACCTGCCTTGACATCTTGTTCTCCATCTCTGCAAAAGCTTTTAGAGACGGTAACCCACTCTTGTCATTTTATATGTAAACAAGAGTAGGGGATACTTTTATAGACTTTCAAGGTTTTCTAAATCTCCTTGCTGGGAAGCAACTCCTTACATATGTGTGGCAATGGTAACCTAAGACATGGTTGCACACATCCTGCTAAAATACTAGTACGTTTTGTATTGGACTTGTTTTCCTATTGCTGGTCTGGCTCAGAAAATACATAAAAACGTATTGGTTCTTTTCAGACAAAAAAATTCAGCAGTGTTTTCTTAAGTGCAGGTTTTCAATAGTTCTCAAACACAGATTGAAAATTTCTATGTATAGATAAAAACTGAATTTTTGAAATTTCACTCAAAGTGCTAAGTCTTTGTGTTTTCTCTCTCTCTCTCTCTCTCTCTCTCTCTCTCTCTCTCTCTCTTTCCTTCTCTCCCTCTCCCTCCCTCTCTCTCTCTGTGTATGTGTGTGTGTGTTTGTTTGTGTGTGTGCATGCATTTTTAAAGAGAGCAGGGCCATGGTATTCATTAAATCTTCATAGAGGTCTTTGAGTCATTAGAGACTTGGGAACATTGAACTGAAGGAAGTTAATGATTTTGGAATTCCTTCCTCCTCTATTGCACACTTTTAACAGAACCTCTGTTTTTGTAGATTTAAGGAGACTTGGACCTGGTGAATAACACCAGACATTTCACAACACTGAAATTCTAATGTTCTCAGTAACTTGCAATTAAAATTCTCTAGTGTAGTGGAATAATATGTGCTAAATGAGTCTTGAAATGTAAAACAATCTGATCTTTGTCACCAAATCACATTATGATCAATTAAGAAGATAATTTGTGTTTAATGAGAATATTTAAATTGAATTTAACCAAGTAAAAAATTTTTTACATAAGTAATGGGAAAGAAGACCAGTAAATACTGGTAAAGGCTATAGCTATCGCTTTTCTACAGGAAATGATGTCAGATTTTCAAATGTATTTCATTGTTGAAATTCATGATTTTTGGGTACCCACTGGATACCCATAAGTAGATTTGATAACTTAGTATAATTACACTCAAGACTTTCTTTTATTAATACCCTTTAATCATAAAGTTAATTATTTTATGTATATGAGTGTAAAGTTTTGGTATACTTTTGATTTCTGTTATACTTTGTCTTAGGTCACACACTTTTCAGAGAGAATGTACTATAATAATAAAATCACTAAAGTTGGATATATTTTAACAGCAATTAGGGGAATCACTGCAGCTATAGAAGGAATTAATTTTTAATTTGTTTTGTGGGACATTAGGAGGCTAGAGTAAATAAGTCACTCTTCTGCTTTTGCTTGGGGCTCTTCCTGTAAGTATTGGAGTACTGTCTATTCTAACTAAAAGAGGAGACTCATTTGCTTTTATTAGGTGTGTCATATCCAGAACCAGAGAAGCAGGGAACTGGCCCAAAACACTAAATATCTATCTATCTATCTATCTATCTATTATCTATCTATTATCTATCTATCTATCATGTCCATACATTTTTGCAACCATGTATATCTATGCACCCTGCTTGTCTGTGCACAGGCCAGGAGAGGATATTGGATTCCCCTGAGACTGAAGCTACAGATGTGAGCTGCCATGTGGGTGTTGGGAACTTCGGCCCTTTGGAGCAATTAGTGCTTAAAATCCGTGAGCCATCTCTCAGGCCCCTTCTTTAAAAAAAATATTGTGTTTATTTGTTTATTTAGTATGCGTAGTACAGGTGCCTAGGGTGGCCAAAAGAGGGTTGTGAGATTTCCTGGAGCTAGTACTGCAGGCAGGTGTGAATGCTGGTACTAGGTTCTCTTGAAGAGCAGCAAGCATTCTTAACACTGAGCCATCTCTCCAGCCCCCTCTTCTTTATTTCCTGTTCTTTTTGTCCTAGTCTGTGTTATTACCTATCTATCTATCTATCTACCTATCTGTCTATCTATCTATCTATCTATCATCTGTCTATTATTTCAGGGTGTCTTTGTGTGTCCATGCTGTCTCCCCACTTGTGATCTTTTTGCTTCAGTCTCTGTGCAGGCATTGCAGGTATATGCCCTCATGTCTTCGTATTCATTCTTTTGTGATTAGTTTTTCTCTCATACTAATAAAGGTTTTACCAAAAGATGTAGGAAGAGAACTTTTCTTTCCCCATGTAAGAGTAACCAAAAATTCAAGAGAAATGAATGTGTTGGTTCGTCTTGATGGGTGGGCAAATTGCTTTGTCCTTATTCCTTGCTAAGATATAGCTGCTTCTCAAAAGAAGGGACTGGACACTGTTACAGAGTAGAGTACAGTGGTGTGATTGGCCCGCTGGGCTAAGTAGCAGAAACTTAGTACTGTGCTTTACTGCAGGATTGTGTCAGAAAATGCTGCTTTGCAAATTCCCGGTTAGAAACCTGTCTGCTGGCTTTGTGCTCAGAACCAAGTCGCTCATTCTTCCTCGGCTAAGCATGCAGCCTGCCAAAGCATAGGTTCCTTTGATTTTCACATGTTCCTTGCTGAGGAATGGTAAGCAGAAAGTACTTAAATATAGTCATTATATATTCCTTCATGTTCCAGAAAGCTTTTAAGTTGATGGTAAAAATTAAATATGAATATAAACGAGAAATAAATTGAATGCTACATTTTATAACTCTGGCTCATTTTGGAGTAATGCCTTCATGAACATTTTTGCATACAATAGGGTTTGCCTACTTTCTTGTCCTTATAACCTTCCTTTTCCCCTCTTTTACAAGTTGCTTGAAACCTTCACTAAGGAATGAAAAGAAGCAGGAGTTACAGTTGCTGCAAGGCCTCCCCTCCCTCAAGTACAGAAATCCTCCAGAGTGACTGTCTTTATTCTCCGTCCTTTGATGGGGAAGTTGCTTTTCTTCAGTGCAGTGTTCTGATGAGGCTAAAGACAGATCTGCAAAAGAATAACGCTAGAAAAGTGTTTCCACATTCCGATTTTGAACACAGTGCTTTATTTCATCACTGCGTTCCTTAAAATGTGCTATGCTGTGTGATGCCCTCCTGACATGTGAACAGGGAGCCAGCCGTGTGAGTCACCACCGCAGCCCACACATGAGGAAGTTTCCTCACCCTCCTCTCTGTTACTCTGACACCTTACGAAAATAGTATTGTGTCTGTGTCTTCTCCTTTGGTCTGAAACCTCTGGGTAAACTCAGCCGATCTTTGTTTATTTTACAAATGCTTTTGTTCTACCTAACAATGAGAAATTAAGGGTGTAGTAAAATGAAAAGTTCTATTTAGTCACACAGCTTGGAAGGATTATTTGACAGCAGTGTGATAATGAGGACATAAACTGAAGTAAATAGCCTTCTGTCTTACTCTGTTCTCAGAGTAAACGGATGCTTTGAACTCTTCATGTCTTTCTTTTCCTGCCCTGATGGGAGCCGTTCTAGTCACTCCTTAGACTCTGCATTCTGATCTTCCTATTTAGCATCTGACGTGAACATCTCTGTATAGTCTATATTTAATAATGACTTCCTAAGATCTTATTTCCCATGCTCTGTAATTTATGCTGAAAATTTACAAGCCAGGCACCCAGGAGGCAAAGGCAGGTGGATCTCTGAGTTCAAGACCACGTGGTTATACAGCAAGTTCCAGGACAGCCAGGATTGCACAGAGAAACCCTCTCTCAAACCCCCGTCCCTCCAAAAAGAAATTCACATTTTGCTAAATTTTGTATGGTTTTTTAACTTTGAACTTTGGAAATGATGTTATTCAGATTCTTCTGGGGGATAATTTCTTCAAGAAAAAACCTTAAGTAATAGAGTTTCGGATCAAAGAGTAGAAGTGCTCACAGCTAAAAACTCCTTAATACTGTCATTAAGATTATTATATTCAATGAACAGCTCTTTCCTTTACCTTGTGCTTCATAAAATTATAATTACAGTCCTCCAAATTTTGTAAAACATTCTAAATTTTGGACCAATTATTTATTTTTAAAAACCAGAATAAAAAATATCATTTTTGGTGAAAAAAAAAAACCAAAACAAACAAACAAAAAAACCCAGAGTAGAAGTGCTTCAAATCAGTTTAACAGTGAAGTTGAGATAATTTTGAAGTTTGAAACACATAGCTACTATGTATTATAATAGCCTTTATGATTGAAACTCAGGAGGACTTAATTTCATCCTTCATGGGGCAGACTACATGTTTCTCCAAATCACCTCATTTTAGTCTGTTTCTCAAGAGAGATGAAACTCTAAAGCCTAGATTCACAGGTGAATGGAAGGAAAAGATGAGGAGCGAGTATCGATTACTTACCCTTCTAACTAGAGTCTTCTGATGTCTTCCGTCTTTTATCTTTTTTATTGCTGTATTTATCTGTCAGCCTTTGAACCCAGTAATGATCAGTGAAGAATGATGGCTTGATATTTGCCCTTTAGAAGAAACTTGGATGGCTGGAGCTCGCTTACACATCCTTTGTCTCCTGGGAATTATTTATAATAATAGTCCCTATAGTTTTGTGTGACACTGTATTCATATATACTGTCTCCGTAAGACTGTTGTCAGTAGGAAATATACTAATATTCAGAGAAGTAGGAGTTGGACGATGTAGAAAACAAGAGAAAGTGGATTAAGGCTGAACTTACATCTCAGCATTTTTTTAACCATCCCATGGGCTTGCATCCTGTGTGCTAGTCAGCTGACCTGGAATGTTGAAGACAATGAACTGCATGATTGCAGGTCTTGAGAAAGCAGAGTGCATTTTATATTTCTTTCTGTATCTTAAGGATACATTTTATATTTCTTTCTGTATCTAATTCTGGCAAGAATGACTTTCAGCACTTGCTAAATCATCTGCAGAGATGGGGTGTGGGATATACAACCTGTGAAGGGACACATTCCATAAACCACTGGCTTGTTTTAACCTAATTTAAAATGACAAGGGTTGGGATATTCAGTGGTAGATCTCTTGTCCAATATGTGTGAGGAACTGAGTTTCATTTCCAGTACCTCTCTAATTCTTCCCAGTAATTTATTCTGTCAAATAATTTAGTAATATGTAAAGTTCAAGATATATTTGCTTATGGTTATCAGGCACATTCATTGCCCTGTGAATTACAAAACTTAGATTTGAGCTTCAGTTTATAAGCATACAAACTCCAAAAATGTCACGGGAAACAGAAAGATGCATCTTTGTTATGTGTATAGTAATTCTGCTATACATTTCTTTATCCTTGGAGAATCCCACAGCTTTCTATTACCGTGGTTCTGCAAACAGTGGCAACCAGAATCATCAAGTTTGTGAGACGGAGTTTTAAACTGGAAAATAAAAAATAAAATTTGGGTAGCTACAATACTAACTCAGTTTTTGTGACCACATCTTTCTAACATAATCTAAGATTCTAGGACTAAGATTATTATTCATAATATAGCAGAGGACTGAAGAGATGGGTGGGCAGTTGAGAACACTGGATGTTCTTCAGAGAGCCTGGGTTTCGTTCCCAGCACTGATATGGTGACTCACAGTTGTCTGTGACTCCTTTTCCAGGGGATCTGACAACCCCTTCTGGCCTCCTCAGGCAATATGCACACACGTGGCTCCTATACATGCAGGCAAATCCTCATACATATTTTTTAAAAGTCTTTTAGAAAGTATAGTGGAAACATTTTCTCTCTTAAAACAATCTGGTTGGCCCTTGTCAGGTAAATTCATTGCCTGCCTTTAAAACCCGCAAAGGTCCAAGAGCTACTTTCTGTTTCTCACTACTTAGCTCTGCCAGTGCTGCCTTGATGAATCTGTGTGCGCTCACTCCCTCACTGGCGTACCAGTCTTCTTGTTGCTGATGCTGTTGTTCATTCTTCATCTCATCTGATGTTCTTGAGATGTCAGTCGTCTTGTCCTTGAATTCCCTATCATCACTCTCGTTTCTTCCTTCTCTAAGTATGAGCACATCCAGGCACAAGCTGGCATCCTTCTCCCACTCGCTTTCATAACTCAGCCTGTAGGAGTCTCCCGAAGCAGGCCTCTTTTGTATACCACTCAATGCCAGGCTTTCCCTGTCACTTGAAGAACTAACATGTCAGCTGTTAAACTCATCGTCCACCTTTATGCCACAAGCTGTCTCAGTATTTCCATGTCTTCACTAGGGCCTGAATCGGTCTGGAGAGTAGATGGCTAGTCTCCCGCACTTAATATCTGTTGCAGAAAATTCTGTGGCAGATGGTCTATAAAGAGAAAGTAGAGTTATGGATAGGGTGAATTTTCTGCTTAATGAATTGTAGAAAATGTAGAGTTTAAAGTAACATGTTGATCATGGCAATTTCTATGGGTCCTAAGATTCCTTCGGATGAACTGGTTCTTTTCAGGATGGACAAAGGTAATCTGTGGGAGGTAACCAGAGCTGAGATACAAGGCTCTCTACAGGTTTACCCAAGATTTTGGCAAAATTGAGCATCTCTCATGACATTATAACCGAGGCGTCCTTGTTTACTTTCTAGCTGGAGGTTAGGTCCTCTCTAAGCAATAGGGTCCCACTCACATCTTGCCCATGACTCCTTTCATAGGAGGTCACAATATAGTAATTAACCCCCCTCTCTCCCCTCTGGATTACCACACTTGTGTTCCTTCTAGCCAGATTCAGAGTTTCCCTGACTAAGTCAGGCCCACTCAGTATAGTATCTTACTCTTCGTCAATGCAAAGACAAATAATAGAGAGCTTAATTAACTCTATAAAAATCTCCTTTTTCATATGATATAATTTAGTGATGGGAATGGATCCCATTATTCCATTGAAGGTCTTAACCACACTAGAGGGTTAGTTAGGCTTCATGTGAAGTATGATACCACGGCCCTGACAGTGGTAAACGTTTGCTTGCCCCACCACAGCTCTTGAAACTTTGAAGTCTTGTGGTTTTATTGGAAGATGTAAGCCCTTTATTTTTCCCTAGTTTTTTGTTATGTAATTCCATAAAATTGTACCTGCTTTTGTTCCTAGTCCAGATAGGATGGAATGTAAAGTGACTTCTCTTTTGTCATATCTGATAAGGATAATTGCTTTCAGTTGGTTAAATTATGGCTTCTACCCATTTCACTTTAACCTTTAGAGGAAGACCATTCCTCTTCTAAGATGTGTGGACCAAACCATATTTTGAAATGCTACTTTACTTAGGAGCAAATCTGTTAGAAATAAAAATATAGCTGTTTTGTTTCAGTAAACAGAATTCTTTCTGGTTTCCTAAAAAAAAATGTGTTCATAAATAGCATCTGTTTCTATGTAGATATAGAATTGTTGTTAATTATTTTCTGCTTTTGTTGTTAACATTGATGGGAGAATGTTTCTGAGTCGTGCCTATTTTAAATTTTTTGCTCTATTATATTAAACTACTTTTTCCAATCTAAGAATAGGGGTATCTTTTTAGGGAAGGGCTTTTCTGCTGTTTCTTGTTGATTTTTCTGAGATCTGTGGTTATTGCCAAGTCTTGGCAACTTTTTCTTATTATCCTCTAAGCAATATCAGGATTCATGTCACTTATGTCGTACCAGGAAGGGAATTTTACATGATTTCCTAAGTATCACTTAAAAATTGCACAATTTAAGCCAGGCGGCACATGTTTACAATCCCAGTACTTGGGAAACTGAGGCAAGAAGATTAACAGTCCTAGGCCCACTTGAGTTACATAAGGCCCTGTCTCAAACAAACAAACAAACAAAATGACATGGTTTTTAAAATATGGCATGTTAGTTACAATGTATATAATGTATATTTATTTGTTTATGAATTTATTTATTTGATTGATCTGGCATTTAGTTCATATGAAATAGATACTGACGCTTGACATGTTTTTGAAATTAGTAACTACTTATAGCATCAATTCATTGTAGAACATTTTGTACATGTATGTATTCATACATTATTCTGTATTCTTTGTGCTTGGCGTCAAGGAGTTTAAATACAATTTCAAATAATATCCTTGCCTGTCTCATAGACACATTTAGTCCTCACTCTGTGTCGATAAAGCATTTCTTGTAGGGTTGTTGGCCTGTGTCTGCTCTGCTACTGGGCATGACCTTTTGGGGAGGGGAAAAGCATGGGGAGTTTGACTGTGTTTATCCCATGCCCATTCTGCTGCCGGGGGTGAGGGAAGTGCTGTAGGAAGCACAGTCTTAGGTGTGGGAAAGCTGTAACTGACTCTGGGATCCCTCAGCCTGCCATAAGGCTGGGACCATGGGGTTCTCAGACCACTGAGAGTAGTGGAAGAAAGGAGTTTCGCCACAGGCTGGGGACAGCATCTAGCCCAGGGCTGGGAGGAAAAGGGGAGCCGTGGCTTTTCCCAGCAGGGATGATTGTCCTTAGCTTGGCAGTGGCAGCTTGAGGTTGGGAGGGCAGAGAGACCTTCTACAGGAGATTAGGCTGTGGCTCAGTAGAAGGCCTTCCTCATGGGTTTCCACAGCAGATCACAGTAAAAAGAGCCAGTCCATGGTTCCAAACAGTGAAAATGGATGTGTGAAACCATACCCCACTTCTTAGGGTGGGCCTGAGATTAAATACCTTTTGCAGGGAGGAATGTCTGGGAAGGGAAGCTTATTGGCTAAGCCCTCCATGCCTCTAGGTACCTCATTAACATGGGAAACTGTCTTGAGCATTCAGTGGTCACAAGTCACATCTCTTTTATGTGAGAAGCATGGCATATGTTCCAAGTCAGGAATCTGGCAGGGAGAAGGGAGTCCCTTAAGCCTCTGGTGTGTGTCTACTGAGTCTTGGGGTCTCTACCTGCCCCACCCTACCAAACCTCCTGGCATGGTTTTACGTCCCACAGTTTCTGTTCTCTTAGGCAGGGCATGGGGAGAAAAACAGAAAAGCAGGGAAGGAAAGATTTGTAACTCAGTCAGTTTTTGTGTTCACTGTCCATTTCTAGTCCTTCTTGAACCTATTATAATCAAATGACATTTCACCTTTAGTTAAGGGAACCACGATGGTAGATGTAAGTTGATAGAATAATGTCCTGTTCTTAAATGTGACTAAATTGTGCTTCTTGTGCAAAACCAAGTGCCTTAACGATCTTATCTGGCCATCATAGTTTCTTTTCACTTCCTTTTTACATTCTCACATAAAAATCTGATAACATTAGTAGCTTCCTATGGAAGAAGGATGTACAGCTATTATAGCTGTAGAAGGTAAATTTTCTTGCTTCTTGTTGCCAGAAGAATGAGACAAACTTCCTTGCACAGTGGTCACTTTGAAGGGCTTTGCCTTTTGTTTCTGTTCATGAAGGAGCAATGCTAGCTGCATAGTTGAAATCTGAAAACATGAGTCTGAGGGAAGTAAGTTGGGAAAGTTACAAGAGGGATGTAAATGTTGGAAAACAGTGGATCAGTTTATCCATTAAATGTTCATTAATGCAGACATGTGGACACATAGTTGAAGATTATAATAGTCTTCATGCTTCTACGATTCTGAACCATAGAACTTATATTCCCTTCCTATTTGAATCAGCAAAAAAACTGAATATAGGTCCTGATAAAATAGTCAAGAATATCCTTTACATTATTGCAAGCACATCCATGCACATCCACACAGTCCAGATGTGGGTGGAAATTGTGAAGGAATTTTCATTGGTATGCATCCCACTTAAAAGTACGAGGGACCCCAAGGGAAAATAATTTCCATCTTTAGTATCAAAGATACCTCTTTTCATCTATTTTTATGAATGTACATTATATAACTCAAAATGCAGTTCTTTTTATTGCTAAAGTATGGCATTAATTAAAACCAAAGAGAAATGCCTTCTTAATAACTAAGAAAGCTAAACAACATGGCATTTATTAAAATGTAAATGCCTCAATGTTTTCAATATACTCATATTGTTGCCCTTTACTACTTTCAAATATCACACTACAGTTTCATTCTTAGTAGTCTGTTGGAAATTCTGTTATTTGAGTAAAGATTTGAAATTGGCTTAGCAATTCTTCCCCCTCTGGCTAACAGGTACTGGATTTGCAGATCCCTGTGATTATGAGGAGGATGGTTTTATTATTATTATTACTTCATTTTTATCTTTTGAGATAGTCTGGGCTCTGTAGTCCAGGCGAGTGCTAGATTCACAATCCACTTCCAGGTCTTCTGAAATGTTGGGATTACTGGCTTGTGTCATGTTCTGCTGATGGTGGCTCTTTAGAATGTTGACCATCCAGCATTTGGTCTGGTCACCTTATATTTTTTTATCATACCAATAAGACACAGATGAATATTTATGTGTGTCTTCCACAAAAATCTACCCAGAGTTGGAGATTTATTTTATGCTTTTGGAATGGAGCTGCTAAAAACAGTTCTCTTTGATACTCCTCCCAACCTACTGCTCTCAGGTTAGTGTGTGTGTTGCCTCCATGACCACGAAAACTGTACATATTAAAATATACAATGTAATATATGTAATATATGTACTCCATAAAATTATTTTAATTGTTATTTAATAAATAAAAATATCTACTGTTATGAATCATAGTGTGAATATCTAATATCTAGGATATCTGACATTTGACCCCTGTAGAAGGGTCCTTTGACCCCAACAGAGTCATGACCCACAGACCATTGTTTTATACCTTTTACTCAACACTCCCCCTTCCCTCTCCCCAGGCCCCACTGTCACATTTTAGATACCACATGTAAGTGAGACCTGTCTGTGCTACTTTATCTCATTTAGCGTTTTGTGCTCAGATTTCTCCGTGTGGGTAAAGGATGGGGCAGTTTTTATTTTTTTCTGTCTGACCAGAGAGAATGGTGTTCTATTTTGTATGTCTACCACACCGTCTTTGTCCATTCCTTTTTGGTGAGTACTTAGTTTGCTTGTGTTTCTCGGCTGTTGCCAATGATGCCACACCATGGTCAAGTGCAGGAATTTTTGTTTGCTGTTCTAATTTCTTTTGTACATATTCCCAGAAGTGAGCTTGCTAGATCCCGAAGCATTCTCCCTTTAATTTTCAGAGGAAACGTCATACTGTTTTGCATAATGGTCATACTAACTTCTGGTACTGTTAACTGCAGATGTGTGCTTTTCTTTGAAGCCTCTCTAATACTTGTTATATTTTATCTTTCTTAATAACAATCTTTCTGATAGATGTCTGGTACTTTGCCTTGTGGTTTTAAGTTGCATTTTTCTGGTGATTAATTATGTTGAGTACCCTTTCATATACCTGAAGAATGCTTGTATACCTTCTTTGGAAAAAAATGTTTATTTAGGTCTTCTGCTTACTTTGAAACAAGAATGGAGCATACATGCATCATTTTGGATTTTGTTTTATGTTCCTTAGAAAAACAATTTTGGGTTATTTATCTTGAGTACCATGTATTTGATAATATGGAATATGCTACTAAATGTAATTTTTACAAGCTTATAAAACCTGTCTGTATGTATATAAACTATGTATCATACACAAGTTTTACATGTACTTTTTTCATGTTCTTGAATAATACTTATTAAAATAATCAGTAATTACATGAAATACAGGGTGTTGTATGTATAAATAAATGGACCAAATGAGTAAGTATATTAAATATATGCTTTTCAGTGATTATATATTCTTACATATAAGAAAACATTTTATAAGATAAACAATCAAATTAGAAATAAAAGAGAAGTAAAATATAAAATGGAAGTTCCTCAAATGCCTCACGTGCCTGGATTTTCTGTTTGTCCCTGTGTCCTGTCTCAGGACAACCAACTTGAGAGAAAAAGGGGATGCCTTCCCTGCACCAAACAGCACATTTACAACACTTTAGTTTAAGGTCTTGCTTGGCTTTGTCTGCTGTAGAAACGGAAAGCATTTTATTCTATAACATAGGTGAATGCTCCAGAGAGCTGGGCAGAGAAGGCCGCTGTGTTTCAGTTGATTGTGTGAGATACGTAACCTGGGCTGCCCTCTGAAAAGGAAGAAAAATGTAAAGGTCACAGACATCCTGGCTGTCAAGGTGGTTACTAAGTTTAGAAATACAGGAGCACAGGCTAGGATCAAATAACATGCTTCGCAAATGACCTTGATGGCCTTCTTCTCTGTTCTGTGATTCTCGTTTCTCCCTGTCTGCTGTTGTACAGTGATGGCATTTATTGTCATGTTGGGGGGGGCTATATAGTTTTTCACATACCAAATCAGCAAGGATTTTTAATTTTTCTAATTATCAAATTTGATCTTAATTTTTATCTTAATTTTAGAAAGCACTTTTTTTTTCTTTTGAGAAGTGTGTGTTTATTTTTTTATTCTTTTTTTTTTATTGGAAATTGTTTTACATTTCAGATGTTCTCTCCTTACCCCATTTCCCCCTCCCTCCCAGGAACTCACTATTCCTTCTCCCCTCCTCCTGCCTCCACGTTGGTGTACCCCCTTCCACCCTCCCCTGTACCTCACCTCCCCACCCTCGAGTATCCCCCCCCCCACGACGTCCAGCCTTCATGGGACCAAGGATCTCTTCTCCCACTTATATATAGCTCCCTTGCATATATAGCTGGAGCCATGGGTCCCTCCCTAAGCACTCCCAGGCTGGTGGTTTAGACCCTGGGGGCTCTGGTTGGTTGGGATTGTTGCTTTCCTCATGGTGTCTCGAATCCTCTCAACTCCTTCAGCCTTCACTCTTTCTTCTCCATTGGGAACCCATGATCAGTTTAATGGTTAGCTGTGAGCATCTGCCTCTGAGTATGTCAGACTCTTGCAGACTTCTAAGGAGACAGCTATATCAGGCTCCTGTCAGCATGTATATCCTGACATCCACATCAACCTCTACCTTTGGTGACTACACATAGGATGGATATCCAGGTGGAATGGTCTGTACACGGTCCCTCCTTCAGTTTCTGTCCTGCTCTGTGTCTCCATATTTGCACCCTTGAGTATTTTGTTACTCCTTCTAAGAAGGACTGAAGCCCCCCCTACTTGGTCATCATTCTTCATGAGTTTTATGTTGTCTGTGAGTTGAATCTTGGGTATTTCAGGCTTCTGGGCTAAAATCCAATAATCAGTGAGTGAATACCATGTATGTTCTTTTGTGATTGGGTTACTTCACTCAGGATGATATTTTCTAGTTCCATCCATTTATATAAGAATTTATCAAATTCATTGGAGCTAAAACCATCCAGTGGAACAAGGACAGCATTTTCAACAAATGGTGCTGGTTCAACTGGAGGACAGCATGCAGAAGAATGCAAATCGATCCATTCCTATCTCCTTGTACAAAGCTCAAGTCCAAGTGGATAAAGGACCTTCACATAAAACCAGACACACTGAAACTAATAGAAAAGAAAGTGGGGAAGACCCTCGAATACCTAGGCACAGGGGAAAAGTTCCTGAACAGAACACCAATGGCCTATGCTCTAAGATCAAGAATTGACAAATGGGACTTCATAAAATTGCAAAGTTTCTGTAAGGCAAAGGACACTGTCAATAGGACAAAACGGCAACCAACAGATTGGGAAAAGATCTTTACCAATCCCACATCCGATAGAGGACTAATATCCAATATATACAAAGAACTCAAGAAATTAGACTCTAGACAACCAAATAACCCTATTAAAAAATGGAGTAAGGAGCTAAACAAAGAATTCTCAACTGAGGAAATGCGAATGGCCGAGAAGCACCTAAAGAAATGTTCAGCATCCTTGGTCATCAGGGAAATGCAAATCAAAACAACCCTGAGATTCCACTTCACACCAGTCAGAATGGCTAAAATAAAAAACTCAGGTGATAGCAGATGCTGGCGAGGATGTGGAGAAAGAGGAACACTCCTCCATTGTTGGTGGGATTGCAAGATGGTGCAACCACTATGGAAAACAGTCTGGCGGTTCCTCAGAAAATTGGACATATCACTACCTGAGGACCCAGCTATACCACTCCTGGGTATATATCCAGAAGATGCTCTAACACATAACAAGGACACATGCTCCACTATGTTCATAGCAGCTTTATTTATAATATCCTGAAACTGGAAAGAACCCAGATGCCCTTCAACAGAGGAATGGATACAAAAAATGTGGTATATTTATACAATGGAATATTACTCAGCTATTAAAAACAATGAATTTGAAAGCACTTCTTCATTGAGCAAATAGTCGTCCAGGTTTTCCTTTCCTTTCTTAATAGTTTTATTATAAATAACTGATATTTAACCTACATACAGTAGAAACACATACGCATGCATGTACGTACATACATATATATACACACAGATAGAAAGATACTGAGAGAGGGGTATCAATGCAAATAAATCAATGTTTTATGATTTCAAATGGCCTGCCATGTTTACCTGGAAGAGGCCTTTTCCTGAGGACTCTCTGACACACACAGGCTCTTAGGAATATTTAACTACCAAATGGCTCAGTTCTCCCACCCACAAATCAGGAAGGTGACTATTATTCAAACTGAAGTTTGTGCAGGGTTAAGTCCCTTGTCCAAAGTCTAGCATCTTACCTCATCTGGAGTAGAGCTCTTTAATATGCACTCTTCCACACGCCATTTTGGTAGCTATCATCTAGGAAGGCCAAAAATTCATCTGTCTTTACTGTAATCATAGAGAAATCTAAAATTTCTGGTGATTAATTATTTTTTTAAAATTTTTTGGCTAGCAGATTTTATTTTAAACCACAGATGAAATAAATCTTTTTTGTATAAAATGCTTTTACTAACAGATGTTGAAGAATAAAGTGCTTTAGAAGAAGAAATATTAATGATAATGTTTGTAGAAGAAAATTACAAACAAAGGTCAACTCAGAAATACAGGGTGGCAATGGCTTGTTTCCACCCTGACCAAGTTTAAAAACTGAGAGCAGCAGTAAGGAGACATGAGAACAGAGAACCACTGGATTCTCTAGAGCGGGGGTTCTCAACCTATGGGTCATAAGCCCCACAGTCGTAAGGTATCAGATATCCTGCATATCGCATATTTACCATACAGTTCAAAACAGTAGCAAAATTATAGTTACAGTCTTTTGGAGCTCCCAGGGGCCCAGGTTAGTTGGCACTGTTGTTCTTCCTATGGGGTGGCCATCCCTTTCAACTCCTTCAATCCTTTCCCTAACTCTTCCATAGGAGTCCTTGACCTCAGTCCAGTGGGTGGCTGTCAGTATCTGCACCTGTCTGAGTCCGCTGCTGGTAGAGCCTCTCAGAGGACAGCCATGCTAGACTCCTGTCTGCAAGCACAACATGTTATCAGAATAGTGTCAGGCATGGATCTCAAGTTGGGCTGGTCACTGGATGACCTTTCCTTCAGTCTCTGCTCCATTTTTGTCCCTACATTTCTCTTAGACAGGAATAATTCTGGGTTAAAAAATTTGAATGTAGGCTGATCACCCCATCCCTCCGCTGGGGGCCCTGTCTATATAAGAAAGTGATCTTTTCAGATTTCATCTTGCCACTGTTGAGCATTTTGGCTAAGGTCAAAACATTCTTGGTTTTCTGTTCTTAAACTGTGGTAATACTGTTTTCCTGGTTTCTAATTTCTAGCGACAGTGTATGTTACATTGGCTATTTTAGATTTCCATTCATCTCTTAAGGCTGTTACAGCCTCAGTTACTATTTATCATGGCCGAAGAATCTGCATACAGGAACAACTGCAGATGATTAAAAACATTTAGATAAACGTTCCTTTAATTTTGTGTCTCTTATTGCTACATATGTTTAATTTCATTTCATTGGAGATTTTTAAATGTAGATTATTTGTTATTTCAAAACGTTTGTACTTTTGGATATATCTGCGTACAATATTTATAGGTTATTTCTTCACTCTTTATATGCTTATGTTTTATTAAGCTATGGCCCTCAAATACCTTATTAATTTGATACTGAAATCTAAAATTGGAATAGTAACTAGAGAGAGCCCAAAGAAGAATGCCAGACATGTACATGTGGGTTTTTTTTTTTTTTTTATTTCAAAGTTAGTCTATACATTCTTTTGTTTGTTTCAAGATTTCTGTTTATTTTGCAATAGCTGAGCATGGAGCCTCGACATTATCCATTGACTTCTAGATGAAAACATATTTTGAAATTTATGGTCCAAAGACCTCAATGAGAAGTATCATTTTTTCTTTCGCTGGGCTGGTGACTGTATTTTGTTATAGAGGGACACAACGATTTATCAGATAATTGTGAAGAGTTTCCAGTACAAAGGCCTGGGATAGCCCTTATGTCTGCAGTACAGACATTCACAGTTGACATGTACATGACACATTCTCCTACCTGTGCTAATCTGCATGTGACAACAATTTAGTAATCTTACACAAGAAAATTTGCCCAGATTTTTTTCTGGCATAATTTTGCAATATCCAATGAAACAGGAGAATAAAGCCCATTCCACTGCCATGCTTGTGATTTTAAGAAAACGGATAGTCTTAGACTATACAAGCTTATTCAGGGTAGCTCATTAGTCACTGTTCTTTATAATTTTGACCATGTATTGCTTATTTAAGACAATTTAGTAAGGATTACAAGATTTCTTTTAACAACTTTTGCACATGCTTAGCCAGACGAGTGAGTTATTCCTACAGTGTGGCCATGATACATGGCACTGAATTTGCTGTAACAGCTTGCCCCTTTCATTATATATGGGCAGATTTGCTGTCAAAGTCTTTAGTACCTTTGTGTTGTGGGCTAACATAATTCAGATATATTTGTATTTTAGAAAAGCACCCAGAATCATCTTTTATGGACAATTAGCCCAATTATAGATAAGGCATCTCAAATCTAAAAATATGAAATGAAATATGCCCCAAATTTGAAATATTTAAAGTAGTGACCTGAGTCCAGTTGTGGAAAATCCCACATCAAATTTCATGCTGTGGGTCACAGTGAAGGTACGATCTTAAAATTATTGTATAAAATTGCCTTTGAGCTTACACACTTGGCATATATAAGTAATGAATGAGTTTTGTATTTAGACTTGAGTCCCATCCCTACAATATCCCATTAGATATTTATAAATATCCCCAAATCTGAGAAACATTTCATGCCTCAGAGTTTCAGGCATGAGATGGACACTCTACCTATGTTATAAGCCTTTGGCACCCATGCTGGCGGCGTCCTTTTACTCACCTGCCAATTCAGTTTTCTTTGAAGGGAATTCCAATGAAGATGTTTCGTTTTGAGCAATTACAGTTTTCACTGGCTGAAATGGAGGTAACCTCAAGATTACAGTGTGGAAATTAAAACTCAGCTGACTTACTTAGTTTGACTATAATTGTTTTAAGGAAATTCTCATTATTGTAGCATTCTGGTACTGTAGAGAGGAAGATATTTTAGCAGAACCAAAATAAAATGCGATGGCCCCTTTATTCATCAGAAGTCATTATAAGCAGACTGATGTGTCCGGGAAATGAGGGTAAGTGACAGTTAGTTAATGGATCAGACTGAGAGAGATGGCAAAGGTCACGTTTTAAGGACTGCATCTTGAGAGAAATGGTCAGACGTCAGCTTTTGTTCTTTGATGTCCAGTTCGTGTTTGTATTATTACCTAGATCTCCCTGGTTCTGACTTAATCCAGTAACATTTCAACAGAAAAATTACATGCTCTGCATAGACAAATGAAGATGTAACTTTACCTCCTGCTGGTGTAATGACCCACACTCTTTATCCTAGTGTGGGGGAGGCAGGGACAGGTGAATGAATTCAAGGATGGTTTTGGGCTTCATAGGGAGTTCCAGGAGAGCTAGGGCTGCATGGTGAGACCTGCTTATGTATGTATGTATGTATGTATGTATGCATGCATGTGTGTATGTATTTTCACTTTATATCTCTCTCATTGCCCCTCTCCTGGTCACTCCCGCCTATAATCCCCATACCCCCTCCCATTCTCCTCTGAAAGGGAGGGGCCCCTCTAGGTATCCCTACCCTCGCACATCAAGTCTCTATGGGGCTAGGCCCATCCTCTCCCACTGAGGCCAGACAAGACAGCCCAGGTAGAAGAACACATCTCATGGATGGGCAACAGCTTTTGTGATAGTCCCCTCTCCAGTTGTTTAGGACCCACATGATGTCCAAGCTGTACATCTGCTACATACATGCAGGGAAGCCTAGGTCCAGCCTGTGTATGCTCTTTGGTTGGTGGTCCAGTCTCTGAGAGCCCCAAAGGTTCAGGTTAGTTGACTCTGTTGGTCTTCCTTGGGTTCCTATCCTCTGCGGGGCCTGCAGTCTTTCTCCCTACTCTTCCATAAGAGTCCCCAAGCTCCCTCCATTGTTTGACTGTGGGTATTTTCATCTGTCTGAGTCAGCTGCTGGGTGGAGCCTCTCAGAGGATAACCATGCTAGACTCCTGTCTGCAGGCATAACAGAGTATTATTAATAGTGTTGTCAGGGACTGGTGCTTGCCCATGGGACTGGTCTCTAGTTGGGCCAGTTATTGGTTGGCCATTCCCTCAGTCTCTGCTCCATCCCCCATGCCTACATTTCTTGTAGACAGGATGTTTTTGTTTTTAATAGCTGAATAGTTTTCCATCATGTAGATGTACCATATTTTCTTCATACATTCTTCAGCTGAGGGACATCTAAGTTGTTTCCAGTTCCTGGCTATTATGAGAAAGCTGCTATGAGTGTAGTTGAGCAAGCATCCTTGTGGGATGGTAGAGCATCTTTTGGGTATATGCTCAGGAGTGGTATAACTGGGTCTTGAAGTAGAACTATTCCCAGTTTTCTGAGAAACCTTGTTTGTTTGTTTGTTTTTTTAACCTAGAAACCTACCTATTTCTAAGCAATGCTGGCATATTGAATCCTTGCATGTTGTGTGTAGCTTTGGTTGGTTCATTATAGTGGCAGGAAGGGTATATCCAGTTACAGAAATAGATAAAATACTGAAGCTATAATAAGAATGAACAGTTGTAACTCACTTAACAGAGTAGAAAGTTGATTCAAGTAGAGTCTAGAAAATGTTTGAGAATCAGGAACCAAATACAAAAAAAGAAAGAAAGAAAGGAAGGAAGGAAGAAAGAAGGAAAAGAGAAAAGAAAAGGCTATGTTGTATACCTGAAGAGTATTTAATTTTAAAAAGATATTGACCTCTAAATATAAAATGATAAATCAACTGTCATAATTTTGTTTTATATCTATAAGGATGTAAGAGAAGAGGAATTGTTTATACTTCTCTTTTGGATTAACAATTATTCATGCTTTGCAGTCGAGTTGTCTGCTTAGATGCTATTAATAGGATTGCAGATTATTAATGACACTAAAAAAGACTTACAGACTTCTTAGAGGTTCTGCACGTTTAGAGGGCTGTCTGGCTTCTGGGCAGCAGTGTGCTGCAGGAAGTCATTGTCACAGACCATGCTGTGCCATGGATAGCATTTGCTCCTCTGCTGGATTCTGGGCAGCAGTGTGCTGCAGGAAGTCATTGTCACAGACCATGCTGTGCCATGGAGAGCATTTGCTCCTCTGCTGGATTCTGGGCAGCAATGTGCTGCAGGAAGTCATTGTCATAGAGCCATTCTGTGCCATGGAGAGCATTTGCCCCTCTGCTGTTTTAAGGCAAAGGACATTTATTGTAGTTTGGCAGAAGCTGGAAGGCTGTGCAGTGTGCCAAAGCTAATTTTTGGAAATTTGGTAGTTAGAAACAAAGCAGACTTGGAGAGCATAAAGCTTATAGCTTAGAAGTAAAAAAATCTCAGAAAGAAATGTGAAGGCAGAGTACAGAAGATGAGTGGCACCTAGAGTTTGAATTTTTTTTTTTTAAGATAGGATCAAACTCTTTAGCCCAGGCTGGCCTTGAGTTTCTTGGGCTCCTCCTGTCTCAGCTTCCCAAGTGCCAGGAGTTTAGCATGAGCCACCGGGGCTGGATCTAGTGTTTGCATTCTTGTAAGGAGCAGCAGCAGTCAGAAGCCCAGCCCTTTCTAAGCCCCAGTGATCAGGGAAGGGTATCTCCATTATCCTGGCAGAAGCAGGTTTCTCTCTGGGGAAGAAGATCATCTCTGGATTGGGAATAGCCAGCTGAGGGCAGGTATGACACTTAGAACAGGAAGCGTAGTGAGGCTGGAGTGGATCCTAAACCCAGTCTGGGTATCTGAATGTTGGAGATACTACCCAGACACATAGAAAGCTCTCATTTTGGGTCAAGTGGTCACATCTGGTAAGGAATATACAGATACTGACGTTTTTTATTGGTTATTTTATTTATTTACATTTCAAATGTTATCTCCCTTCCCAGTTTCCTCTCTACAAACCCTCTACCCCTCCCCCACTCCCTGCCTCTATGAGGGTGCTCTCCACCCGCCCAAACACTCCCACCTTAGCATCCCCCTACACTGAGGCATCGAGCCTCCACAGAACCAAAGGCCTCCCCTCCCATTAATGCCAGACAAGGCCATCCTCTGCTACATATGCAGCTGGACCATGGGTCCCTCCATGTGTCTCTTTGGTAGGTGGTTTAGTCCCTGGGAGCTCTGGAGGGTCTGGTTGGTTGACATTGTTGTTCTTCCTATGGGGTTGCAAACCCCTTCAGCTCCTTCAGTCCTTCCCCTAACTCCTCCATTGGGGTCCTCGCACTCAGTCTGATGGTTGGCTATGTGCATCTGGACCTGTATTGGTCAGGATCTGGCAGAGCCTTCAATGACGTTTCTGTCTCCTATCAAGAGACATGTCCATGTACATCCATAATGCTCTACACATAGCCTCGAACAGTGTGCTAGTGGCTTCTGTCTTAGTTAGGATTACTATTGATGTAATGAAACACCATGTCCAAGGCAACTTGGGGAGCAAAGGGCTTATATGACTTCCACTTCTACTTTGTAGTCCATCACTGAAGGAAGTCAGGACGGGAGCTGGAGCAGGGCAGGAACCTGGAGTCAGGAGTTGGTGAAGAGGCCATGGAGGGTGCTGCTTACTGACTTGCTCCTCCTGGCTTGCTCAGCCTGCTTTCTTATAGAACCCAGGACCACCAGCCCAGGGATGGTACCACCCACGATGGATTGGGCTTTTTTCATTGATCATTAATTTAAAAATGCCTCACAGCTGGATCTTATGGAGGATTTTTCTCAACTGAGATTCCCTTCTTTAAGATAACTCTAGCTATGATAGAGGCCTAGGAGTGCCAGGCATTTGACGACAGCATCTAGAAAAAAAAAAAAAACATCCAATGTCTAAAGAATTCATCTGAAATGAAGATGTTGCGAAATGAAAGAAAAAAGTTGTAATAAAATATTAAAGGAGATAATTATTGCATCTCTGAAAAAAGATAATGGTGTTGGATATCCAGAGGAAAGTAAAAGGGATAAAAAACAGAAGGGTTGGAGGATACAATTGGGATTAAGTAGCCATCAAAACAGGACAGATTTACAAAATGGTCAGTATAGAGAAGCTGAACACTTAGAGTCCAGATTCATCATCTGTCTCCTGTAAACTCCTCATCAGAATACTATAAAGAAATGGGAAATCATTAATCACATAATTTCAGAAAATCTTTTTTCTTTATATTTTTCTAATGATACTAGGGACTAAAGTCACTGCTTTGTGCATGATAGGTGTCTTAGTTAGGGTTTTATTGCTGTGAACAGACACCATGACCAAGACAAGTCTTATAAGGACAACATTTAATTGGGAGTGACTTAGAGGTTCAGAGGTTCAGTCAATTATCATCAAGGTGGGAACATGGCAGCACCCAGGCAGGCATGGGGCAGAAGCTGAGAGTTCTACATCTTCATCTGAAGGCTGCTAACAGAATACCAACTTCCAGGCAGCTAGGATGAGGGGCTTCATAGCCCACACCCACAGTGACACACTTCTTCCAACAAGGCCACACCTCCAAAAAGTGCCACTCCCTGGGTTGAGCATATGCAAACCATCACACCAGGCAAATGCTCTATCATTGGTCTATGCATCTGCAGCCTTGGAAGAGTCTTCATAATTTCATAATATGAATTTCTAGATTGAATGAGCCCATTGAGCTCACAGGACACTAGATGAGGGGAAAAAAAAGATACACAGTTGTTAAATATTAGAAGAGCAACAAGAAAAGAAAAGATCAGAACAAATTCAAGAGAGAAAACACTCAGATTACAACACGGTGAAGATCAGAATAGGTCAGAGTTACACTAGCAGCACTAGTGATGGTGAACAGTCTGCAACTTTCTGACCTAAAATTCTAAGTCATCAAGCAACGATGAATTCCCAAAGCCAGGTGCTGTACCACGCACCTGTATTCCCAGCACTTGGGAAACTGAGTCAGGAGTGTTTCAGGGCCAGTCTGGGCTGCAACGCCTTGTCTCAACATCCCTGCGAAGGTGAGTTCTCAGAAAGTGTAGCAGTGAAGCATACAGGGGGTTAATTAGATTAAGTATGATTTCTGGAGGGCATTGGGAACTGAACCAGAGGACAGGGCGAGTTTTCGATGGAGAGAGCCCCAGCAAGATTGCCAGGACTGTGATGAAGAGAAAGTTCATGATGACAGCTGACCAGCAGCTAACAGCAAGCCCAGAGTGCAGTGAGTCCGGATCTGGGCAGTAGGATGCATACTAACTGAAAACAGGTTTGATGGGTCACCTGCATTTGCGCGTACTGAATGCTCGATGTTTTACACAGAAGCGTGAGGTTGATTGTGTGATGTGTGTGTGTCTCAATGTATGTTACACAAAAAGAAAAATGATGGGAAGAAAAGTTTTATCTCGTCATTGGGTTTAGTGATCCTGAGAATGAAGTCAGGCCATTCAGTGCAATCCTGCCTGCACTCTTCCCCTTCATGCCACCACTAAGACGGTTGCTCTCCGTGCTTCACTGTATCGTCTGTGGGGAAACACAAGACCGCCTTATAAAGAAGCCTGGGTGTATTAAATGAGTCAATGAACAGAAAGCTGTTAGGTCAGTGTTTAAACAGTAATAACGGTAGGAGGGGGAGCTCAAAGTAAGCATCCTTTAAAAATAAATGGAAGTATTCAGAAGAAACTTTATGCTAACAAAACCAAAAATAAGTAATATGTTATATATTATATAGTATGACCTATAATAATGACCATTTAAATGTGAAATTTGTAATTGCTTGGTGTCACTTCTTTCTAGTTGTCTTTCTCCTTTATGTTGTTTTTTTTGTTGTTTTGTGATAGGGTTAACCCAGGCTGGCTCTGGAACTTACCTTGTGGTTCAGGGTCGGCTGGAGCTCAGAATAATCTTTCTGCCTTAACCCTAGGGGTGCTGGGCTTCAGGTGTATGCTACTGCATTTGCAGCATTGGTTTATTGATATCGTCCTAGTTTTTGATACTAGGAACCTTTTCCTTTTTAGAATGAGTTTTAAAATTTATTTTATCATTTTATGTGCATGAGTGTTTTTGCCTGCATGCATATAAGTGCACTGTCTGCATGCTTGATGCCAAGAAGGCAGAAGAGGATTTTGGATGCCCTGGAACTAGATTTACCAATGGTTGTGAGCGACTATGTGGGTGCTGGGAATTGAATTCGGGTCCTCTGAAAGAGCAGCAAGTGCTCGTAACTATTGAGCCAAGTCTCCAGCCCCTAGTATGAGTTTTTATTAAGATGTTTCTTGTTGATTGTTATTTTCTGACAAATGGATGGAAAAAAATTACCAAATAACATTGGAATTATGGTACTGTGAAATTAGAATTCTGGTTTTCTTATTATAACCATAATATGAGTTTATTATGAAAGGTTTGGAAACTCTGCAGGCATAGAACAAATGAAATTTATAAATCAGTAATTTTACTAAACAGGGAAAACTCCTACTAGGATTTCATTGTTTGCTGCTTTTTTTCTTCAAGTATACATTTATTTTCTCTCCTTTGCAACATGTGGTACTTTCTTGAAGGAGATGCTGCAAGCATCTATTATTAAAGATAGTGTTCCATACAACCAGCTGGTCTCAGACTTACAGATGGCCTTGACCTCCTGTCCCTCCTGTTTTTCGGGTGATAGGATAATGGTGTTCCACCGCCGGATGTGGCTAGACATCCTTTACTGTCTTATATGGCATGTTAGTGCCAGAAGTATGATTGTAAGTTTTGTCGTTATTGCTATTTTGAAACAGTGTCTTGTTATATACCTTAGACTGGCCTGTGCTTAGTACATAGTCAAATCTGCCTTCACAATCATTATAGTTTTGTGCTTTAGATTCCTGAGGCCACTATTCTTGGGGAGTTGTAAATTTTGTATCATATTTAATTTCTTGTCTGCTGTTTCCAGGCTTTCTCTATGATACTATATTGTCAATCTTTATAGCTAAGCATCTATACATATTTGTAATGATTTCTTTAGGTGAAATTCACAGAAGACAAACTATTTATTGTTGAGCTGCTCTCTGAAAGTTTGGTGCAGTTACACCCATGGTATTTATAGATGTTGTAGTTCCTTATTTGTTTTGTCAATAGTTTGTTTGTGAATAATAATTATTTTAAAAGTCATACAAATATTATGTATTTATTTTTCTTTAATAGATTATTGGGCACAAAATATAAATTTAAAACTTTTATAATAAAATTTGAGAGATTATTTTCTCTAAAGAAGGAAATGATAAACTATTATTAACATTGTATAATGATGCCAATTATGTGTATTCTCACTAATTATGAGACTGTTATATTCTTCATAAAGATGATGATATCATTGACAGATTGGCAGAATAGACCTTAAATGTTGGAATACACCAGACATGCTATCATGCTGACCCAAGGCAATGGCAATGGACATACTTTGAAAGTACTCTGGGAATATTTTGAAAATGAAAGTGACAGACCTCTCTGACCATTGAAGATGAGGAAGTAAGAGGAATTCAAGAGCCAGTGGTCATTTCATAGTTCTTGGCAAGAAGAATTTGATAAATTCATGAGTTACTTATGGAGATGGAATGGTTGTAGGAAAATCATTTGTTTCAGAAGATTGGTTCAGGGTTCAGGTTTGGATATGTTTAAGTGTGCTACACACACATATGATAAACTAATGGAAATGTCGATTCTGTTTTTCAGAGGAGAATTTTAACTAGAGTTTCAAGTATGGATGTTTTCATAAAAACAAAAAGAGAAAGTTTTAGGTCTAATTATTAAGGAAATGAAAAAAATAGGAGAAGGAAGGAGAAGCTACGGACTCCTCAGCCCTGGTGTGCAGCTGCGTGGTAAAGTATTAGGCACGAGGGACGAAACCAGCAAAGGAGGTTGCGAAGCAGGAAGAAGAGAAAAACAAGCAGCTGTGTATGCAGGAAATGTAAGGAATACTTTTCAAGCAGAGAGGGGCTCCCCAGTGTCAGGTGCTCCTCATGGGTCAGATAAGATGATCACATTGAACATGGATCATAAGGTGTTGTAGTGCAATTAAGGAGTTGGATAAGAGCAGGCTTTGAATGGAAAATCATACAAATTAAATTTTTTCTAAATGAGAGACCTAATAATTTATACAGTGATAGGAAAGATCTAACAAATTTTCAAATTTGAAGACCAGGAGAGGGAAGAATTTCTGGTGCTTTCTGAGTAGATAAGAGTGGGTGGATCAGGTATATGAGCAAAAGTTGTGTAATGGATTAGCATGAGCTAATTAGAGAGCTGATCACTAACAGGAAGGAGCATTGAGCACAGGAAGTGTAGGGATGTAGTGGTGGGTGTCTATGCAACTTATATATGTTTACTTGTTTTCCCTTCATGATACAAGTAGCAAGAAATAATCGTTGAAAATGAATGAGGGAAGGTAGATGTCCAAGGTTTCAGGAGAGAAACGAAGACATGAGATATACTGGGACACAGGTGGGTGCTCGAAAAACTGCTGTAGGATGTGAGTGCCAGGCAGCTTTTGGGGATGGCTTATGGTTATTGTATGTATGTTAAGAAGCATCCTGATCTGCCATCATTTTCATTTAGTTGTACTAGTAGTCCTGGAATAGACACAGGGTTAGTTTTCATCAGTGTTGGTTCAGTCTGGGAATGTCATATGCCAAGTGATGGGTTTGCAAGGCAGTGAATGCCGAGGCTGAAGTTTACCTGAACAGTGGCATGAGGAATGATAGAATGGTCGTAAGCTCAATGGCTTAGATGTTCTATTACACTCAGAGTTTTGAAATGGTGTGTTAAGAAAGCTAGAATAGGTGCTGGAAAGATGGCGTGGTGTTAAGAGGACTTGTTGCCCTTTCGGAGGACCTGGGTTTGCCTTCTATTATCCTCCTGTTGGCTGACATCCATCTGTAACTCCAGTTCTAGGGAATTGTCCACCCTCTTTTGGGATTTTTGGGCACTAGGCATTCACACAATACAAATACACACGCACACACACATACATGCATATGCATGCGCACACTCGCTCGTTCGCACACGCGTGCACACACACACAAATACGTGCATGAAAGTTTAAAAGCATGAAATGAAAATAAAGCTAGAGTAAATGAAGGTGGCAACAAAGAAATACAGTGGATTAAAGCAGAGAATACTATGACTGGAAGGTAACGTTTTTACCATGGCTACGAGGGAATAATATCCAATCTCATTGGATGAGATTAAGTTGTTATAAAGCCAGAATTTGAAAGGTGACCTAAGTAAATAAAGAAAATCTCCAGAAAGTAAAATAAGAATGATGTTGGACTGTATGATTGTGAACCAAAGCTGAAACTTTCAGAAAGTGAGGGGATGTTCCTGGAAACCAGAGACTACAGGATTCGTGATAGTATAGTCCAATATATGCAATAAAAAAGAGGGTGAATTTTGATGGAATGAGGAAAAATTTGCTCACCTGGAAATGAGAAACAGACACATTCTCTCACTACCACCAGACCCCCATTAGCAGAGTTATAAACTCTACTCAAGAAGTTGTGGAATGCTACTTCTGAGAACAAGATGGTGATGAAAATAACAAAAACAAAAGTTGGAGCTAAGGGGTGGATTTTGCGATAGCCATGTGTGAATTCCAGAAGGCATCCTGACTGTGAGGCAGCTGAGCTGTGGGAGGAGACAAAGCCACAGAGAGATCAGAGAGTTGGAGATGGGGGTAACTTGGGAGTCTGAGCATCATAAGGAAACTGGTGTAAACTGAAATAAAGGGTCTGATTAGATTAGCCTTTGTGATTCTGAGGGAGATGGAGACGATGCGGCTGCAGGTGGTGGCGGTGCTCTCTTGCCCGTGCATCATGCCAGATTTGGAATTCATACCTGACGTTCACTCATGTGGTCATGTGAGATTGGGGAGGTGAAGGGAAGCTGTGGGTGTACATTCTTTCTTTGAATACATGGATGTTCTTCGTTTCTGATAATGAGGTTACTTACTATCAGAATATTATAAAAATAGTAATCACCAATGATTAATTTGAACCGTTCTCAGTTCATTCTTTTTCTTTATTTTTAAGGCCTCGCTATATACCATGCAGGCCTTGAACTCACAATCTTCCTGTCTCTGCTTTCCACCTAAGTACTAAGATTACTGGCATACTCTACCATATCCAGCTCATTTTAAACACCCAATTCTCTTATTTCTAGACTATGCATTGGGAAGCTTGAACTCATGATTTTCCTGCCTCTATTTACAAGTACTAAGATTACTGGCGTACCCTATCGTATCTGGTTTATTTTAATACCAAAATCTCTTATTTCTAGAACATGAGTGAGAAAGCTAGGTAAATTTTGATATAGGTTTGGCAGTTTTCTTCTTTGAAAGTTAGTCCTACTCCTGACTGTGAGACCGAGTGGGTCTCTGACTCTTGTGCCTGCTCTTGGTACGCTTTTCCTCCTGTTTGTTAGAATGGATATAGTATATCCATTTAACAGCGTAGTAATAGTATGTTTGGAATATATAATACACACACACACACACACACACACACACACACACACACAAATATAAAGTTACCCTATAACCAGGCAACAGTGCTGCTGCTAGATACCAGAGAGTAACTAATAAAAAGCCCAATACTGAGAATGAGTTGTTTCTTTAGATGGAATTGTTGGCCAGTGAGGTCCCATAGACACCTCAGAATCTGTACAGGCCATTGGCAAAGTACTTGGCTACCCTCCAGATATTCTGAATCTGATAGAGAAGGAAAAAACCAAAAACAAACAAACAAAAAAAAACAAAAACAAAAACAAAAAAAACCAACAACAATGGAAAAAGTAGAGGGTATTAACAAAGCATTTGGTTAGCCTCTAGAACTTAACAGTAAGACTCTCTTACTGAAGAGATTGCGTACTTGAATCAGAACATGGAGAAATCAGCTCTTACAGACCCAGAAGCTTCTTTCCTCCTGGCTAGCTTTAATAGTGCTAGAAGGTCCTGAGCAAGCTACCAAAAGAGAAAAGTAATCGATAGTTCTACCCAGCTGTGAAACCTGTGACCTAAAACATTGACGGGACTGCCATGACCACTGGTGCAACAGTGGAAGGAATACCATAGGAGCATCCAACCACTTTATGAGTGAACTTAATCCTTGATCCACAAGATGAAACCTAACCTGATACCATTGGCAGACCAAGACCCTATGGCTAGACTGGTCATGGACCATAAGGAAGAAGCTACTACTATTATGCTACTAAACAGATACAGTATTAAACTGTCTCCTAACCATTTATTATATGAGCAGAACAGTGTATCTCTCAGTTCTCATCAGGTAATCTCTTATTTACAGTAGATGATACAGAGACCCAGAACTGGTCAGGATACAGAAAACAGGAAACTTCAGAATGCTGAGCTCTGAGTAGCACATCTATACTGGACCCTTCTTTCCAAGGCATAGGGTCATTGAAGAAGAGGGAATACAAAGATCATAAGAGCCAGATGTGGTGTGACTATAAGTAAATTGTGTCTTCTTGACACGGCAGGGCAAATTCACACATGAGCTCATAGAAGTTGTGAACAGTATTTATACACAAGCCTTTTGTAGGTCCAAGGAAGACCAAATCCCAACATGGAGAGTGGAGATGGAGATAAAATTGTATTCCTGGATGCCGAGCTGATAGCAATTGTTATTTGTTGAGAGAAGAAAAAGTTAAGTTTTCTCAAGGGTGTAGCCCCTGGTATCTTGACTAGTAGAAGACCACACATGCAAGAATATCTGGACTGCAAAAAAAATTGGTCTTCATGGATTAAAGAAATAGAGAAGAAAATGACACAAAGGTGGTTGGGGAAGGGGATGGATCTGGGAAGAGTTGATGGGAAAGAGTAAGTATAATCAAAATTATGAAATTCACAAAGGGTACACATGGAGGGACCCATGGCTCCGGCCAGTATGTGCAGAGGATGGCCTTGTTGGACATCAGTGGGAGGAGCAACTCTTGGTCCTGTGGGGGTTCAGTGCCCCACTGTTGGGGAATGCCAGGATGAGAAAGAGGGAGTGGGTGGGTGGGTGGGGGAGCACCCTCATAGAGGGCAGAGGAGGGAGGATGGGATAGGGGGCTTCTGGAGGCAAGACCTGGAAAAGGGATAAAATTTGAAATGTAAATAAAGAAAATATCCAATAAAAAATGAGCCTGGGCAATGCCTTAGTTGGTAAAGTGATTGCTGTGTTAGCATGTTGGCCTGAGTTTGACTCGTAGAGTCCACATTGAAAATAATAAAGTGTCCTAAGAAGAATAAGTTAGTCCTAGATTTGGCAGAGGCACATGTCTCCCTTGGTTGGATGTCATACATGTCACCCAGTGCTCCTTTTCATTGCTTTACTGTTGTGTGTTCCCTGGTATCCTTGATTGTCAAAGTGGCAGTGATTTACAACAATCAGAACATGCAGCACAGTATTATGTGCTAAGAGACTCTTACCAGGATATTGGTAAGCTGATAGTTTGTTTATGTTTCATGTTTGGTGATGTTTTATGCTATATAATCTAATGGGTTCTGGTTTTGTAATCGTGGATGTGACTACGCTTTCCCCCTTACAATCCTGTGACCCTACTGCAAAGCTAGACTTAGAAACCTTGTCTTTATTAAAAATAAGGAACTTATAAATAAGATCTAACATAATGATAGTTATGCCATGGATAAGCTTTTATAGTTTCAATTTTATAGTTTCAATTTCATGTAGCATAAACAAAACAGTTTATGAACACTTGTTACTATGTACTGAGGAAATAGTTAACAATCTTGGCATAAAACTGAGCTGAAGAATGGATAGTTAGGTCTTGATGCTACAAAGGTCCAGAGACTTCAACTAGTTTCTTTATAGTGAGGATTCTCAACTAGATAGTTGTCTCCCAAGAAGTATCTGAGTGATTATTCTTGGTTAAAAGGAGTAAGAAAAATAAATATACGAGCGAGAGATGATTTGGTTGGGACTGGCAGAAGACATACATAGAATAAAAAGTAAGGTCAGAGTAAGTTCTTAGACAAATTCTCAGCTTAGTATTTACTTCTTCTAAGCAAAATAAATTTGGTTTCTTAAAGTTTCCATATGTTGTTCTAATAAGCTTTTTACAGTTAAACATCTAATGATGTCTTTGATTTTCATTGTGACCCCTGTACTAGATGGCTTATAATCATCTTGGAAGTTTTGTGGTTCTTTTATATTCATATTATCCCAAGTAGTTTTTTCTCAAATATTTGGGAGCTACTCTCAATAAAATGTATTGATTTTCTGTAATATAGCAGTTACTAAGTGTGGACTTGAATTCATGACCAACCTGTGCCTTAGAGTTTATGACTTTGAGTATTCTGTGCAGATGGCCTTCATGTGGTGCCAGCTGGGACACTAGCATTTCTAGAATCCAAAATGATCTCAGCCATGTGTTAGAAAGCAGTGCCAGTGTTGACTGGGAATTCAGGTGCAGAAATGATTCTTTGCCTTGTGCATGTTCTGGTTGTTGCTTGGGTTTCCTGATGTCATAGTGGTATGACTCAAAAAAGAGATTTCCATGTGAGTTTCCATAATAGAAGCTGTGAATCACAGATGATACAGAGGATCACTTCTTCCAAATTACATAAAAGCCAGCTCAGATATGGGAGGACTGAGATGATCTCACCCTCATTGAGAGAGGAGTGTAAAGAAAATAGACATCTTTAATCAATAACATCTGTTAGCTACAAGATACTTATATTTCCAACCTATGTAGGAGGTGCTAAATTCTTCATTCCATTATAGCATCAGGATAAAGTTCAAGGGTTCTCAACATTTGGGTCAGGTCTGGTGTCACAAAGGCTTCTAAGGTAACTTAGGTATGAACACTGATCTAAAAATAAGTTATTTCTTCTATATAATCCCAAGATGAAGGGAGGATGACTGTAGAAGAAATCCTGTTCAAATGGTGCAGATAGGATCTACCCAGAAGCCACTAAGACTGAGAGAGGTGTGCCACCTGGTTCCCTGCTCTGGTAAAAGAAAATGTCTTGATATTTATTTATTTGTTATGGAGAATGAGTCTTACTATACAACCAAGCTGCCCTTGAACTCCGTCCTCTTGCCTCACCCTCCCAAGGCTGTAGTTAGGAGTATGACCGTCATGCTTAACTGGGAATGATTGATTAAGGTTTTGTTTGTTTTTTGGGAATGGTTCTTTGGTTCTTAGCTTTACTCTCTGATCATCCTTTTAAAATATGAGATATGACCTAGATTTGGCTTTAAAAAACTTTTTGTTGATTCTTTGTGAGTTTCACATCATGCACCCCAGTCCTGCTCATCTCTCCACCTTCTCATATCTACCCTTCACTCTTGTAACCCCTCCCAATAACACACACACACACACACAACACACACACACACACACACACACACTCAGGAGCAAACAAACAAACAAAAAACTCAATGCATAGAAAAACATCTATTCGTTCAAGCTGTAGTAACGCCACAGTCCACACATCTTTACTGGCAAATGTTCTTTGCAATGAGTCATTGATCTGGTTCAAGATCTCTGGCTTCTGTGACACCATCAATATTGGGTCCTCATTAGGACTCCTCCCAGTTATCTGTTGTTATGCTCCATTATGGAGATCCTACAGCCTTGGAACAGCGGGACTAACTTTTTCATGAATTCCAACCATTCACAGATAATATAGACTTTGGGATGGGCCACCACAGAGCCCTGAATCTGGACCTGGGTGGTAGCTGAGCTGGTCAGCCCATTGGTCTCCCTTATCTGCACTACCAGGGTGAGCTCTCCAGTGCTGCTCTGGCTAGGCCACCCAATGTCACCATCAGCAGGAAGCAAAGTCAGCTGTCCTGCTCTCATGCCCCTGGGGCTGGCTCATCCAAATCCATGCCTTCAGAGTCAGCTAGCTGCACTGTGCTGTCCAGTCAAGGCAAGGCATACTCTCCTGAGTGCTTCAGCTTACAAGGGGACGGGCCAGCTCTCCTGCTCTCATACCCTCAGGGATGGTTCACCCATGCCTTTGCCAGTTTCATTGTGTTGTCCAGGTGAAGTGCAGGGCCTGCTCTTCTGAGTACTACAGCCAGTAAGGGGGCAGGGCTAGCTCTCCCATGCTCTTGCCCTCTGGACCAGCTCTCCCAGCTGCCACAGGGGGGGCTTGGGGGATGCCCAACCTATGCCACCTCAGGGAAGGAGTTGGTAAGGCTCTTGGGGTCCACTCACTTGTACCCACCACCAGAGTCAGCTCTGCTGTACTGGCCAGGTGAGGTACAGGGCTCACTGGGTGCTACAGCTGGTTTGGGGAGGGCTAGCTCTCCCATGCTTCTGACCCATGGACAGCTTTCCTGACTTTGGGAGTCAGCTCTCCACATCCATGCCCTTGTGCAGACTCACCCACACCCTGTCACCAAGGGCCAACTCACTGTGCTGCTGGTCATCTTTCCCTATCAGCAAGACTGTGTGACATAGCAAAACACAACCTTCTCCTGTGCCACTTGGAATTTGATTTGATTTTTATGTGTCCTAGGCATGAAACAGGTTTGGCCACCAAGCCAGGCATCAAACTAGGATGAACAAAGGACTGCCATCTGCTCTGCTCCTGGCTGGTATAAGAACATGACCAACAGTGTGTCTATTTGCCCATTGCCAGGAGTGTAGCTTACACATATTTTTCTAGGCTCAATTTCTGACTATAAAATGCTTAAAATGACTGGTTTTGATTCAAGCTAGTATTCTAGTAATAGTATTTTTTTAATTTGGTGACTTTCAGGTAATTTTATTTGAATTTACCCTATTAATCAAAACTTACCTAAAAATCTTTTTGAGATAATCCCTTGCAACTTAGGCTCTGTGATACATTGCCTTCAGGATTCTTAATAACATTTTTATTGTATAGGATCCTATCTATGATTCATACTGTGAAGATTCTTATAGGACTGGGGATGTAATGGGTCAGCCCTTGTTTTGAAGGCCTGAGTTTGATCTCTGTTACTGAGTGGGGAATCCCTAAAACTTTCTTGTTTAGGGGAGTAGTGGAACTGCTCGTGAGTCTTGGGAAGGCTTTTCTATTGATAGATGGTCTTGAGGAAGCAGCTTGAAGTACTTCTGAGGTTTTAGCACCTAATCTTCTTACCGTTGACTTAATCTTAGCCCCAAGGACACATTTTAGGGATGGTGCCTTAGGTTTGGTAGTTGCCCTGAGGCTGTTTCTTGGAAAATGATGGCCAAGCCAGTTCATTTGTTTCTTAGACAACTTCAGTGAGTGTACTGGAAGCAGTGTATCCTTAGTGTAGCACTTCCAAGTGTAAAAATCTGACTTCTTCCCTGGTTGTTTGGTTCAGATGGTAACTTAGACAAGGTGATGTCTGCTGTTTTTGTTATCATAAAGCTGTTACCAGGACACATTGTGAACATTCAGTTGATTGTTACTTAGGAGAGTCATATGTTTGATTCTAGTGAACACTGTCTAAGAATGAGGCTGTAAGCAGACTGGAAAGGTGAGGTCACTTGGGAGTCACGGAGTATGTTGAAAATCTGAGGGGAGAGAAATCTGAAAGATCTTCTCATAGTAAAGTGAATACAAAGGTAAAGGACTCCTGAGTATTGTGTGCTGTGCTGAGGGACCAGTAGGTAGCTGTACCCATAATGTAACCTAAAGTCACTCCCATCCTGTGCTGGGCAGCGAGGCTCTGACGTGTAGAAGAGTCATGTTTAACTGGATGAAGTTTGACTGGGCTGTTGCAAAAGTACAACACAGTCCAAAAGAGAAAAGCGGCAAGAGAAAGCTTAGAGTATGTAGAGGTAGGTGACTATCATGATGATCAAAGACTATGAACTGGTTTGAGAGGACATGACAGAGGCCAACAGCAATGAAAATTCCCAATAAGGGTCTCAGTAGGTATCGCTTTGTTCTTGCAGAGGTCTTAGGTTCGATTGTTAGCACCTATGTGGTGGCTCACGATTATCCCAGTGATCCGACACTGTTCTGATCTCATTGGCCCCTGGCAGGCATGTGGTACATGCCCCCTTATGAATTAAATCAAACCCTCTTATAAGTTAAATAAGTCTAAAAAAGAAAAAAAGCAATCAAAAAATTTCAACTGGGAATTCTAGAGTAAATACTTGAAAAGACAAATGAGTGAACAGGTAGTGAATTGATTGGAATCAGATGATCAAAGTCATGTGAAATCACTTAGAGGCAAGCTTGTTATCATGTCAAATTTATAATCTCTATTTTAAATATGGATGGGTGATGCTCATAGGATTAAATGAACCAAAGTTATAGAGCTAGTAAATGGCAACTGTACAGCTAGTAAATCAAATACTTAACTCACCTCCCCAATTTTTAGTATTATACAAGCTATTCTGACTCATGGTGTTTCCCAGGAAACAAAGCACCATCATCGTTTTGGCAGAAAATGTTTGTTGTTGTTGTTTAGGTTTTCAAGAGAAGGTTTTGCTTTGTAGCCCAGACTGGTTTCAAAACTTTGCTGCCATCCTCCTGCTTCAGCCTCTTGAATGCCTAGATTACACATATGTGACACCGTGCTCTGTGGTATGACTGAGAACATTTACATTGTATCTGTTTAACTATTCTAGGTTTATTCTAGCATGTAAATGAAAAGAGGAGTAGAACTCAGATACTATTCCTACTTTTTAATATTTATAATTTCATCTCATTTTTATGTGTGCATGGTGTGAGGCTGTCAGATGGCTGGAACTGCAATTAGAGACACTATAAGCTGCCACATGGTGCTGGGAATTAAACCCTGATTCTCTGGTAGAGCAACTAGTGTTGTTAACTGCCGAGTCAGCGCTCCAGCTCTGCATTCCTAATCTGAAACCATTACTTTCTCAAAAAATAGAGTTTGGTTTAGAGTTAGAGTTTGATTGAAAATTGTTTTGTTTTTATCTTTTAGAGTTCATAAAGTAGCATCCATATTCAAGGTATGAAGTCAGCTGTCACTATAGAGTGAACTTCTCTTTGTACATTTATGGTAGGATAACATTTTCTCTACGCAATGGAGACCCAAGCATCTGCTATGCTTACAGTGATCCAAGAAGATCCTTACTCTGCAATAGATAAACAATACTGTCTCGAAGGAAAAGACAAGATAATCTCTATCATTTCTCTTTCATGATACTTTATGAAAATGTACTTAGACTCTGTTAATGGCAATAAGTATTATTTTACATTTTAATAGAGGGAACAGAGATATTTTTAATAGAAGGGTTTTTCAGTTTAATCATTAAAGTAACAATACTTAGCATACTTCTACAATACTAGAAACAAACAAAAACAGAATTGCACGAACTGTTTCTGGCGTAAATTACATGGTGCCTTTTCAAGCAGTGCGTGTAGCTATAGATGCCTGATTGGAAAGGCTGCATAATTCCCGAGCAGAGGGTATTTCTTCGCTGTAATTAGTATTGCTGTGATTCATACTGTCCTATTGCCTAGATTTTATAATTCAAGTGAAAAGATTCCCTTGACATTTGGAAACTCAGAAGACTTCAAATTTGTTTTAAGGAATTAAGATCATTATTACGACTGCTACGACTGTTGTTTTTCTAAACTCTATTTTTCTAAAGACCATTTTTAATGGCATTCATACCGACTTGAAGGTGGAGATTTACCCAGTGGCAGTGATGGGAACAAGACAACTAGACACAGCCTCAGTGCTGGGCAGATCTGGATCCGTGGATTTTTGCTGCAGAGATTCGGAGTTTCCATTTTGTCTGCCTTCTGTTTTCTCTCCTTTGCATCTGTCTGCCTTGCAGCTTCGATTTCCTTTATCAGCTCCATGGCTTCCCCTCCCTTTTCCCAGAATTCACTAGTTCAGATTCCCAAGAGCAGGAACTTGGCTGGCTGTGCTAATTAAACCTTGCCTCTGGATGAGAGTGTTTCTTTCAGGGAAGATGTGCCATACAGTACCAAAGCCACAGGAGAGCCTTCTGCAGAATCCTGGTCAGCACTTATCCTGTTTACAGTATGTGTTGGGTTAAGCAAGTGTGGTGTGGATACTATTTTGTCTGAGGGTGGATTTGTACAACACCGATGTCATTTTGTCAGAAACACATGGAAATGTGTGAAATCTCTGATATGCCTAAAAAAAAAGCAGTAAAAGGACTACTGTCCATTGTCTACTAGACTACTGTCAATTGTCTACTCAGCAGTGACTCTTCCTCCTGCTCTTCTTCCCTTAATCCAGGTCAACTCTCAGTGCTCATGCTGTTCCATGAAGGAGAATCTCGAGTAAACTGCCATTCAGTAATAAATGTTCTTGTCAAAGGATTGGTTTAGGAAGGGACATATAATGTAATTCTAGAAAAAGACACATGAGAAGATGAAAGCTGTGAGTTTGGTAAAACATTCGCTTACCTGTTAGAAGTGTTGTAGACCATCAAGCATGCTTACCTGCCTGCATGTATGCATACATGCTTTGCTCCCTCCCTCCCTCCCTCCTCCTCCCTCCCTCCCTTCCCTCCCTCCCTCTCCCTCTCTTCCTCTCTTCCTCTCCTCCCTCCCTCCTCCCCTCCCTCCCCCTCCCTCCCTCCCTCCCTCCCTCCCTCCTTCCCTCTTCCCTATTTAGTCTTGGGATATATTTATCTTCATAAGGTTCTTAGAAATTGCTGCAGCTACATTAGGGCCGTTAGAGTTGCCAATGGAGAGGATAGGTCAACCATTACACTGATGGATAGAAGAACAGAAGCTTGAAAATTCTCTTGGGGTTGGAGAGATGGCTCAGGCACTTAAGAGCACTGGCTGCTTGCTGTTCCAGAGGACCTGGATTCAATTCCTAGTACCCACAGCATGGCTCACAACTATCTGTAACTCCAGCTCCAGGGGATCTGATGCCCTCTTTGGGCCTCTGCCAGCACCTGGCATACATATGATACAGAAAATTTACATAGGCAAACACCCATACACATAAAGCAACAACAATCAATTTTAGAAAAGGAAGTAAGGACCCTAAGTCTCAATGATGCTGAGCTACCACATGTACCAACTTGGCTGTGGCCAATGGCAGCCTCGGTAAAGCTGTCTCAGAGGGAGAATTCCACAAATCAAATTAACCGTAAACTGAAGATGAACCAATTTAGGCACTCAGGGAGAGTCTAGAGAGATAGCCAGTTTAGCATTCTTAGATTATGGCGTAAGCTGGGGAGAGTACCACCAGCTCATTCCGAGGCATACAGTATTCCATGGCAATTTCTCTTACTGCTGCATCTACCTTCCTTCTTATCAGTTAAACAGACTTACACACCTCAGAAAGGAGAAAGACTATTTGAAGGTGTCTATGCAATGCTTACTCTTTCAGCTATTGGGCAAGTCCACAGATAGGTGTCCTTGTGTGAATTCTGCCTACATATAACACAATTTGCCTACTACCTACTCATCCATACTTGAGATATCTCAAATGTTCTCCGGTACATATTTGAGGCTCAAGTTTAGTCATTTAACAGTGTTCAATGTTTACTGAAAATTCATTAAATATAGTCTGAAATTTCTAATAAGAAGATGTCTAAATGTCTTTATAGTTTAACATCTTTAGGCTTTTGTTTTTTATCTGCAACATACAACCTAGCACTGTTAGTGGGCTCTCCCATAAAGCTAATAGGAAAGTGTGGTCCAGGGAGTGGGCAGATGTCTCAGTGGGTCAGAGAACTTGCCTGCCAGCATGGGGACCTAAGTGTGATCCTCAGCATCCACATAAACAGCCAGGCATGGCTGTGTGTTCCTGTAGGGGCAGAGACAAATGGATCCTAGGAGCTCACTGACCGAACAACATACACAAAATGGTGAGCTTCATGCACACACACACACATGTGCACATACATGTGCATACACACATGTACACAGGCACACAACACGTGCACATACATGCACACATATACATGAGAGGGAAGAGGGAGAATATGACTTTATATTTTCAAATATATGTTACACACGGACTTAATTTCCTAAGCAGAAGTATAATCATGGATTATGCAGCATTAATATAGTCTTGCTTGCTAAATTAATATATTGCTGAATTATATATATATGTATATATATATACACATATATATGTTATATTCTATTAATATAGTCTGAATTAATACAGTGCTTGCTTGCACATGCAGTTTACATTTCAAACAACTGTAGACATGGGGTTTATCATGATGGGCCATGTGCTGAGAAATTTACAATTGGAACAACTTTGGCTTTATGATTCATAAACCATTTTTTTTAGATTTTTAAAAATTGATTCAATGTGTATAAATAAATGTGTATAAATTCATAGCCTCATGCATTCTTTTTAGTTATTCATGATAATTTTACTTGTATTTTAGAGCTTTAAAAAAATTAAAGACTTTCTGGGCCCAGGAAAATGGCTCTGAGGGAAAAGTGTTGACTGTCTGTAACCCCAGCTCTGGACTGAGGAGACAGGCAAATTGTGGTTCTTGCTGGCTAGCCAGTCTGGTTAAAACAGTTAACTCCCGTTCAAAGACGCCCTGTTTCAATAGATAAGGTACAGAGCAGTAAAGAAAGACACGCAGTGTTGATCTCAGCCTTCTATATGAGTATGCATATATGAGTACATGATCATAATACACACACACACACAATACACACACACATACACACACACATACACACAGACACACACACAGAGGGGGTGCTTTAAGAAAGCTGTATCTTGATATATCACACTTAAAAGTCATTTTCACATATAGGAAATATAAGAGGTATGTCTAATTTTTTTTAGTTCTTATAAAATTTTTGGTTTTAGTTTTTTTTTAATTTGAAAATTGTTCATACAGTACAGTTTGAACATATTCTTTCCCCTCCCCCACTTCTCTTCCCACATTCTCCTGGCAACCACCTGCCTAAATTCATGTTTTTTTTTTTTTCTTAAAAAAACAAAAACAAAAACAAAACCCTAAACCAAACAAACAAGCTAAAAGAGCATGTGTACCCAGCAAAACAAATTATAGAGTCTCTTTTGAATTGCCCAACTATTCTTAAGTATGACTCTTGCCCATCAGAGAAAACTGACTTTTTCTTCTCTCCTAGCAACTATCAATTCCACTTTCTGTCCTCGGTGTTCGGAGGACACTGAGTGGCTGGCTAGAACTTGTACAGGTGTTGTGCATACGGACAGTCTCTGTGAGTTCCTATGTGCCTCAGTCCTGCTGCGTCTAGAAAATGCTGTTCCTTGAAGTCATTCGTTTCTTCTGGCTCTTGCAATCTTACAGTCAGGGATCTTCTTCGTAGATCCTGAGCCTTGAGAAGAAGGGAGTGATAAAGATATCACATTTAGGTCTGAGTGTCCAAAGTCTCTCTCTCCGTTTGTTGGGTTAATTATCATCTACTGAAAGAAGAAGCTCTCTGATGATGTTGAACAGTGCACTGATCTATGGGATAGCTGTATATCACTAGGAGTCATTTCATTGCTGTGTTCCTTTAGCAGAATAGTAGCCAGATGTTTACCCTAGGGTCCTTGCCTATCTGGTCTTAGGTTCTTGGCTCATTAAGTGTTGGCAGTGGATTTCATCTCATTGAACTAGCCTGAAATCCAATTTTTAAAATGGTTGGTTGTTCTCACACCTATTTTTTGTGCCACTGTTACACTGGTGGGCATGTATTTTAGGCAGGTCAATATTATAGCTTATAGGGTTCATAGCTGGGTAAGATTCATGGTTTTTCTTCCTTTGGTAGCATGCATAAATTCCTTCTAGCACTATGAATGCTAGTCAGTAGGGGTGAAGCTTCTAGTAGATCCTAAGCTCATTTTTCCCCTGTCCAATGACATATGGAAGATATATGTGGTATCTTCAGCAACAGGCTGTGGAGAATAACCAATAGCATTGGCAATAGCCCGTGATGTTAGAGAACTCTTTTGACAGTGACTGAAAAGGATAGAACCCAGTCTCAGTCCCAGAGATTCTACTTGGTAGCAGATGATGTCTATTCTCTCCCCTCATGATATTTAACTCTATCTAAATTCATTTTATACAGGTATGTATCTTAGAAAGTGTCTATAGTAGTATCTGCATCCCTTATGCAAGACGACTCAGCAGTTAAGAGCACTAGATGCTCTTGTAAAGGACCTGGATCCCATTCGTAGCACCCACATTGCAGGTCACAACCGTCTCTAACTCAGGTTTCATTGGATCTTACATTTTCTTCTGGCTTCCATGGGTACTGTATGTATGTAGTACCCAGACATACATGCAGGCCAAAAAAAACCACAGCAGTATACATAAATTGAACTAAACAAATAGATAACTAATTATAAGAACATCCAATCATATGAGAAGGTTGTGTAGCAGATTTTAAGAAGAAAAAAAAACAGCTTCAAAATGTTATGTTTTGCTTTTCATTTCCTGTGTGTGTGTGTGTGTGTGTGTGTGTAGTGCTTGTGTGTCAGTGTGCACGTGGAGGTCAGAGGACAACTTGAAAGAGTCAGTTATGTACTTCTAATATGTGAATGCCAGGACCGACATTAGGTCGTCAGGCTTGGCAGGCAGTCTTTACCCACTGAGCCATCTTGCCAGCCCATTTCCTATTTGTTCTCCTTTTCTTTGCTCTTTCTCTTTCTGTGTGTAATAGACTAATAATTTGTAAGGAAAAACATATATGATACATGAAAATGGTAAGATACAGGTAACAAAATTTTCTGATAGAAAGCTGTAGTAAACAAAACAAAACAAAACAAAACCAAGACAAATATTTGGAAAAAATAATTGTGTTGCTCTTGTCACCTAGACCCAGTGCTGGGTGGGGAACCGACTGTTCCGCCGTGGGATAACAGGTGGTAGAGCAGAGCGGCTTCTATCTTTGTAGAAGCAGTAGCTGTCTAGCATATTCTCTCCCTCCCTCCTTCCTACCTTTCTTCCTTCCTCCTTCCCTTTCTGTAAAATGTTGATTTCCTTTAAAAATCTGAATTAAAGAATTATTAAAGTAGATATGTGTGAACTTGATGCAAGTTTTCAAGTGTGATATATCTTCAAGGCTCCCCCACCCCCACCCTGTCCTGAAGCCTGGAGCATGCGTGTTGCCGAGTTGTCTTCTGCAGCAGGGTTCTCTTTAATGGGCGCTTTTCTTTTGTTGTTGTAGCGAGTTGCTGTCCTCTGGTTACGTAGAGAGACACATTGAACATGGAGGCAAAGTCGTGGAAAACAAAGTAAGTGAATTTCCTTCCTTTGTGGGGATCGTTTTAAACACCGAGTTTGGGACGTGGACTTTGTGCTTGCTAGATGTGCATTCTACCAGCTGAGCTGTGCTCCTTGAATGAAACCTGTTCCTGACTTAAGGAACAAGCCAGTCTCTTAAAGGGCCCTGCTCAGTTGTTGTAGAACAATCAAGTGTCAAATCAAGGGTAGTGCATCCGATGTGGGGTATGAACATGAATGTGTGGAGAGGAGTACATTCATATGAAGATGAAATTGCTGCTTTAGTAAGTCTTTAAAACTGTAATTTTTAGTTTAATAATATTAAAATATGTAATTCAAAGACAGATGCACATAAAAGCAGGTAAGGATTGATGCGTCACCTTATGACTTCCATCCAATTCGAGCTGTCGAGCCTGATCACTGAGCCTGCTTGTTGCTTTGCTCTACCGCCGCCCTCCTAGCCCCCACCCTTGTCCTCATCCCCGCCCCCTCCTGCCCCCGCCCCTGTCCCAGCCCCAGTACCCTGAGACCACCATCAGTGGTGAACCCGCCCCCGCACACTCCGGTAAGCCTGCCCCTAGGCCGTCTTCACTGGGGAACTCACCCTTTTTTTAAATTAATTAATTCATTAATTTTTATTGGATATTCTACTTATTTACATTTCAAACGTTATCCCCTTTCCCTATCCCCTTCTCCCCCAGAACTCCCTATCCCATCCCTGCTCCTGGTGCTTCTATGAGGATGTGCCCCACCCATCCACCCACTCCCCTCTCCCCGCCCTCAAATTCCCCCACACAGGGCGTCCAGCCTTCATGGGACCAAGGATCTCCTCTCCCACTTACACCTGACAGGACCATCCTCCCTTACATATACAACTGGAGCCATGGGGTCCCTCCCTATGTGCTCTCAGGCTGATGGTACAGAATCTGGGAGCTCTGGTTGGTTGGTATTGTTGCTCTTCTCATGGGACCACAAACCCTTTCGGCTCCTTCAGCTCCTTCTCTCTAGCTCTTCCATTGGGAACCCCATGATCAGTTCAATGGTTAGCTGTGAGCATCTGCCTCTGTATATGTCAGACTCTGGCAGACCTCTAAGGAGACAGCTATATCAGGCTCCTGTCAGCATGCACTTCCTGGCATTCACAACAGTGTCTGCATTTGTTGACTGCACATGGGATGGATCCCCAGGTGGAAGGGTCTCCAGACGGCCCCTCCTCCAGTCTCTGCTCCATGAGCCCACCCTCTTAAGGCTGTCATTTAGTTCCATCACCAAAGCTTGTGTCTATTTAGTTTAGTTTTGTCTATTTGTGTTTAAAGTGTCTCACTCTTTTTGCTCGTCATAATTTACTTGTTGAGGAAATGAAATTGTTTATCTTACACAGTTTCTCACTGACTAGATTTCAGTGTTGACTATAATTTTATACTTAGAGCAAGTAAAATCCACCTTAATGATCATCTTTAACAGAACAGTTGATTTTGCCCTTAGGGCCTTTTAGGTTTCACTGAATGTCCTTTTACCCCGCACAACCCTGATTTTAAAGGTCTATTATAGCTATTGTATACCTTCCCTCTCCAAGATTATAAAAAATCTTTATGTACAAAAGAGATACATATTTTTCTTCTTTTAATAAGACAAAAATTTCATCTTTAACTTTTATTTATTTATTTATTTATTTATTAAATTTTATTTAATCTTTTTTAAAGCTCCAGGATTGTGGGAGATGGCTTGGTCCGTAAAATATCTACCATGCAAGCATGAAGGCTTAAGTTCTGATCCCCAGAACCTAGGTGAGAAGCCAGGCTGGAGGCACACACCTTAGTCCATCCCTGGGGGGATGAGGTGATTTCTGAGGCTGGCAGCCAGCTAAGTGTAACCGAATTATTTAGCTCTATATTCACAGAGTCTCAGACTCCTTCTCAAAAGCGAAGATGAAAGTGATTAAGACGATCCGCACATCAGCCTCTGGCCTTTACCGTACAGCGTGTGTGTGTGTGTGTGTGTGTGTGTGTGTGTGTGTGTGTGTGTGTGTGTGCACTCATGCACACCGAAGCACTTAGACCCCCTCAGAAGGAGTATAATACGAAGTTCTAAATGTAACTCTGTGTTTAGAGTATAGTTTTTTGTGTTTGATATGAACTTACTTATTTTTTTTATGTCTACACCTGTGTTCCAATTAAGTTGTTTCCCTTATAAATAATGGTAGCTATTGTTTGTGTGTCTGCAATATGTCAGAGACATAATGTTCCCTGCCGCATAATCAATTCAAGTGTTCCTTGGAGATATGTATTATCTTCGTTTTATAAGGGGTACAAGTAAGAATGAGTGATGTTTTAAATTCTTCCCAAGATGTTACAAAGGGACAGACAGCATTGAAATTCTAGTCCAAGCATATCCAATGTTAATTCATATGAAGAATTGTATAGATGTATGTATTTATGTGCATAGTTTTTTTTATAGTTTTGGTTTTTGAGAAAAAGACATTCTGTAGTCTGGGCTGGCCTCAAATACTCATCAGTCATTCATTCTGCCTCAGCCTTCCAAGAGCTCAAATTAACCCAGCATCAAAAAATTGAAAGCGTTTACACATTAGAATATAGTGGAAAGGAAATTTTCAGTTTTGAGGGCGGAGAATGGCAACTTTGTATTTGGGAGAGAGGAAAACCGGAAGCAATGAATGGTGACAACACATTCCAAACCACACAGTTTGCTAGTTGTAAGTTAGAGTGTTTTTTGTTGCTTCTGGTTTTGTGTTTGTTTGCTTGTTTGTTTTTGGAGGAGTAGTCTTAGGACTGACTGAAATGAATCTGTTGATATTATGCATAACTGAAATTTCCACTTCCGTAGGCACAACATTATATTACTCGAAAGGACAACAACTAACTTTTATTGATAATAATTTGGTTATGCACATACCTATTTGTGTTCCACCCTCACAGTCATCTGTGATCATCAATAAAACTGTCATCCTGCTATATGGAGAGGTTCATAGCTTCAGTTTGAGCCTAGGTTAACTCAGTTCTTGGCCAAACCTTCTAGCAGATTGTTTATCACATAGGCTGTAGTGCATAAATTAAGAAGACTATGAAAAGCTGAAATGGATTTTATTAGTACTTTTCATATGCATATGTAATTGATTTTGGAGGTTTCTAATAATGGTAACTTTATTGTCTTTAATCCATAAGCTAAAGTAGTAATTTACCCAAAGACCCTGTAGGTTTTTCTCTCAGCTTGAGTTAAACTGACTTCCCTTAGTTTTTCTGAATTGTCAGTTCCTGCTTCATTTTACCCACGTGAGCATCTTGGGAAAATAGCCCTAGCACATGTTTTCGGATAGTAATGTGGAATGAGAATCATTTTCATGTACCAGAAACTTGCACCAGTGGCTGAGGGGGCAAATTTCCTCGGGTCAAAAAGCAAAGTAAGTATTGCTGTGGACATGTGATTTATCCATCTATCACTAATGTGATTGATTAGAATGGTCATTCACTTGTATTGTTAGTTCTGATAGTGTTTTTGTTTAATTCTTTTATCTCTGATGATAATAACAAAAGCAATAGCCAATGAGTGTTTATCTTTAGTAGCACAAGTTATTTGTAAATATAGTTATTCCTGCTTGCTCTTGTGATAGAGTTCTTAACAGTGCTGTTAGGTGTGCAGAGAGAGCACTGACTTTGACTGGTAACTAACTGACTGCCAGTCATTGACTTAGTGCATTTGATTCTCACCACAAATGATGGCTTCAGAGTCTTAACTGGGTTCTCAGGGCAGGGGAAAGATGGAGAAGAATACAGAGGAGTGTGGGTCAAGGTTAAAGTCTGGAATGTGTAAGGAGGTGGAAGAGAGTGCTGTGTGCTGGGGAGCAGGTGTCAGGAGAAAGAGCCTTGCAGCAGCAAGAGCACTTACAGTGACACTGGAGGAGCCTTTTACTCAGAGGAAATGTATCGTCATTTACATTAAACGTATTTTAAGGCAAACTCAAATAGCCATTGTTTCGGGAAACAGGAAGTTGTTACAGAAGCAAAGAGAATGTCTGAGGTTTTCTACATCCATCTTTTCCTCCACAGTGTTAGAGTATTATGAAAGATTTCTTTATTCTCTGTGTGTGTTGTGTGTGGTGTGTGTGTGTGGTATGTATGTGCACATGCATGTGTGTGTGCACATGTGTGCATGTGTGTGCACATCCCATGCCGGAATGCACGGGAGGTGCTAGATGACTTGTTGGAAGGACTCCGTTCTCTCACTCTGCCTTCTGGGATCTTGGGGACTGAACTCAGATAATCAGTCTTGGCAGCAATTGCCTTTATCCAGCGTCCCACTACTAAATATCTCCTCTTCTGCATAATATGATCTTCTTGAAGTCACCTGCATTACTAAATTCCCTTAGAATTCATTTTCGTAAATCAGATTTCCAGCTCATTTCTTTCTTCCTTGAAATCTTACCCTAATCTTTTTTGTTTTCTTTAAATAATAAATGACAGGAAAAAAGATACTGTAAGGACAGTTGTGTGAAATCAGAAACTGCCCATGATCTCCACTGCACTTAAGGTTTCTCTTGTCTCCTTTTCTAGATTCCTCTCCAAGAAACACAGTTCCCAACCTTACAGCAATTCAAAAGCTTCCCATGTGCTGAAGGAATATTGTTTTGAACATGTATCCTAAGGTGTTTTATTTGTGGAAAAAAAAAAAAACGAAGTTAAAAAAAAAGAAAGAAAGAAAAAAAGATGTGGCATTGTAGACATCTTTTTTTTTAAGCCAAATACAACTAGTTTTCATTAATGATAGAATTCGAATCAAAGGCGTCATTATTTCATGACATTTTATTATTTCTACTTTTTCAAATGTAATAATAGAATCTTTACTTAATGTATCCTTTTATATGCAACTCAAATTTCACTGAGATTGTTTCATATAATTGAATAGTACAAAAAAAATACTTGAATTGTTTCTTTTTGATCCCAGGAAGTACAAACTTAGGTATCAAACAGTCAGTGTGTCTTATAAATATATTTGTGACAACACAAAAGATGAACACAGGAGTCAGTCAGCTTTTGCTTATCATAGATATCCAGTTACCTGATTGATTCACAAAGCTGCTTTAATCCTTCAGAATCCTGGTCAAGAACAGTAAGCCACTACGTAGGAAAGAGAAGCTGGACTCTGGTGTGCTGAGACTTCTGCTGCTGGTGTTAGCCTAGAGGCATCCGCACCGTTGGGCCTATTGTACACACACATCTGTCTTTGTCTCAAGTAGCTTTTCACATCTGTCTTTGTCTCATGTAGCTTTTTAGTGTATCTTCATTTTTAAAAGCTGCCTTTGAGATGCAATGCCAAATGATCTAGGCCAGACTCTTCATCCCTACCCTCCTCTTCCCTGCCCTTTCTCCCTTCCCTACCCCTTCTTTCTTTTCGTTCTCTCATCTCTTTCTTACAGGCTTTACTATGTAGCTCAGGCTGGCCTTGACCTGTTTTCCTGATACATCCTGCTGATGTGGGTGCCTTCTACCTAGCTTACTAAACCATTTTATATTTTGATATTCTCTCCCTCCCTCCCTCCTCCCTCCCTCCCTCCCTCCCTCCCTCCCTCCCTCCCTCCCTCCCTCCCTCCCTCAAAGAACACAGCAAGAGCCTTCCTTTTCCAAGGTGCCTCTCTTACAACTTTATCTTATATTTCAGACACATGTTTTCTTGTCTAGAATTTTAAATGCAGTAGGTTTTCCAGAGACTCTTGGATAATACTTAGTTACCTTAAAAGTCACTGACTCATACGGGCTGAGAGAGATGATTTTAGAAAGGAATAAAAAAATGGATCTATTTATAGAAGCTGTTACTTAAGCTTAAATTTGAATCCTGGGCTGTGTGGAGATAAGGAGGCAGCCATCCAAGTGGAAGGAATTCAGAGATGTGCATTTTTAAGGCTGGCTGGTAGGGAATGTCAACCAAAGATGCTCAGTCCTTGGAGGTGCTCTCCGTATTGACCTATGCCCCAGCCCTGGAGCATAAATTCTTTAACAAAGTATATGTGTGCAAAGTGTATAAAATGATCACAAATAATTAATGAAACAATGATAGGAATATTTGACAAGTGTAGCTACCATGTGTTGGCATCTGTAGTGACCTTTTTTTTTTTTTAAGTGCACTTTCTGGAAGATTTGGGTTAAACACTCTTAGTACTGAACTTGAATTCTGAGAGCAGAACCTTTATTGCAGGACAGAAGGCACGTTCAGGTGGGGAGATTCAAGTCATGACACGCATAGCCACATGCCCCACCTGAATCCAGAATAGAATCTTCAGATTACATTGATATTATGTGTCTCAATTACTTTTCTGTTTCTGTGAAAAGATACCAACCAAGGCAACATATGGAAGAATGCATCTAATTGGGGGCTTGCTTTCAGTTTCAGAGGGTGAGTGTATGGCCATTATTGTGCGAAGCATGGCAGCAAGCAGGCAGGCATGGCACTGGAGCTGTAGCTGAGAGCGCATGTCTGATCCACAAGCAGGAAGTGGGGATGAGGGAATGAGGTGCTAACCTGGAGTGACATGGGCTTTTAAACCTTAAAGCTCACCCCCTAGTGACACAAGCCCTCCTACAAGGCCACACCTCCTAATCTTTCCTGACAGCAATTCCTTCAAGCAATTCAAGAGCAAGCATTCAAACTTATGAGCTTATGGGGGCTTGTTCTCATTCAGACCACCACAGTATGTTTTATTTACATTAATGAAAACTGAGGTAAAACAAATATATACAACTTTAGAATAGGGTTGCGTAGAAAGCATTCTTCTCAAGTCTGTTCTTTACAACAGTTTAGCCATGACTTAATTACAGTGAGCCAACTGACAAAATTAGAATGATTTAAATATATGTGAGCTTATACCTCATTGTCATAGATGAACATTTGATTATCAGATGTAAGCAGGCTAACTTTAAATTCGATTGTTCTTATTTTAGTATTTTTTGTTTTTACTTTTTTTGAGACTCAGCGTGCAACTCACTATATTGAGAAGGCTGTCCTCAAACTCCTAGAGATCTACCAGCTTCTGCCTCCTTAGTACTGGAATTAACGGTGTCATGATAACATTATTTTTTTTTTTTAAGCCTGGGTCTTACTCTGTGGCCAAGCTGGTCTTTAATACTCTGCCTCCTGATGCTGGGATTTTAGGCACGCCCCACCATGCCCAGCTTGATTAAATCTATTATACTTTATTCATATTCCTTGACTACTAACATCAATTTTAATTGTTACAACGCTTTTGTTAGTTTGAGGATTTCATATAATGTATGTCATACATTGCATTTTCATACAGTGTTGCATTCACCCTCTGCTTGCTCCACCTAGATCTGCCCTTAACTCCTTATCCACCCCCAACTTTATGACCCCCATTCTAATTCACCATGCTAAATTTCTATTGCTCATATACTCAGTGTGTGAGAAGCCATTCAACAGAGCATTCTCAACCTACCAGGGGCCATATCCTTAAAGAAAACAAATTCTCCCTCCAGAAGCCATCAGCTGTTAATAGCTCCTTAGTTAGGGATGAGGGTTCCTGAAACCCCCCTTCCTCTGTGCTAGAATGTTGGTGTCTCTTCCCATGCAGGCAACCACAGCTGGGGTGAGCACGTGAGTTCAGCGGTCCTGCCATCCAGAAGACACTTTCATTCTAGTCTTCCTCTGGCCCTTATAATCTCTCTGTGCTCTCTTCTTCAATGAACCTGGAGCTTCCAGTGGGTGTGGAGCATGATATTGATGACCTATTTGTAGCTGAGCACGCCACTGACACGTACTCTCTGCATTTTGATCAGTTATCAGTTTATTAGTTAACCAAAATCAACTGCACAAAGAGAGTTTCCTGATAAGGATTAAGCACTCCGTGGGTCTGGGGCCATAGAGATACAGATTTAGACAGCAGTTGAATATTATGTCTATTTAGCAAAGTAGGTTTAGTTAGCATCTGTGCACTCCTCTACTATGAATTCTTGACAAGAGGTACAACACCACATATGCATTTCTTCTTATGGAACAGGCCTTAAGTCAAGCAGAACATGGCTGGTTAACCCTAAACATCTACACCCCTAATGTACACATAAGCGTATTCCTATAGAAGTCATCATTGTAGTTCATGAGTTCACAGCTGGGTTAGTCCGCTGAAGACTTTTTGGCTCATCAGTAGCACATTTTGGTTTTATGAAATCTAGCCATCAGAGAAAAAACTTCTAGTCAGTACCAACTTTATTTCTCTGTGTAGTATGACCAAAATATGTGCTGGCTTCAGCAATAGGGTCTTCCCATCAAGTTCTGATGGGAAACCAAAGACGGAAGCAATGGCCTGTATTGTTCTGGCAGTGTGTGCGATAGCTCTGCCCAACAGCTTAAGGAGAGATAGCCCACCTCTGACCCTGGGCTTTTCATTTGGTGATCCTTGGTTTCTGGGAGGTGCATTATCCCCTGTGTGGGATAAGTTTAATTAAAATCATTTGCATGAGTGCATATATATTCAAGGAGCTTATGAGATAGTAAGTTTCCATATGACTTAAAAAATCTTTATTATTAGTTATCCTTCCCAACTCCCTGTCTGCCTTACTCTCCTACCCTGTCCCCTTTATCAAGACAAAGCCCCAGTGTGTATCTCAGAGTAATCTGGACCTCACGATGTGGCCCAAGTGGATCTCAACCTCTTAGGAGTCCACTACCTCTGCTTCCCAAGTGATGGGATTACAAGCATGAGTTACTGCACTTGACTTGTAGAAAAAAGGATTATTTATTTATTTATTTATTTATTTATTATTTTTAAATTTTGAAACTGAGGTTCATATGATCCCACCTGGCCTTGAACTCATTATGTACCTGAGGTTAGTATTAAATGTCTGCTCTGGTTACCTTCACCTTCCCAGTGCTGGGGTTGCAGACATGCATCAGTATACCTAGCATTACGTTGTGTGTGTGTGTGTGTGTGTGTGTGTGTGTGTGTGTGTGTACAAGACAGAATGATTCTATAGGAATGAGATCTAGACTTTTCAAATGACAAATATAAAGTAGGTTTAATCTATGACCATTTAATAAATAATTGAATTGACCTTCATGGTAGATGTAGGGGGTTCAATTCTAGTGCTTCTGTGGGCTTGCACTGATGCTCATTTTTAAAACACTGCTGTTTGAAAGAGTGAATCAAGTCTAAAGGAAAACTCAGTTTTCTCTATTACTAGTGCAAGAACCATGTTATTTCCCAAAGGTATTTTAAGATCCTCAATAAAAGTATAGCTGGACTAAACAGTTTCAGTGATCAGTGTGTTAGAATCTTGGGGCATTGATTGTTTTTGGTTCATACTTTACTATATAGTGGTGTCCTGTAGGAAGAGTGAACTTTCATTGGCTTTCTACTAACTCAGACTTCAAACTAAGTCTTGTTTTAGGGGAAAGTATGAGTCCAGTTATTTATTGCTAGTTGTGTAGGAGAGAGTTAATGGCTTTTCCTGCCTAATACAAACCCATTGTGCTCCCTCAGAGAGGCTACTGTTAGTATATTTTCTCCAGTAAGTGAAACAGTTGTTCTCAATGGTATTGTATGATGGTTAGGGCAGCTATGGTGGCATACCCCTTTAATCCCAGCAGGGGCAGGAGGCTCTCTGAGTTTGGGCCAGCCTGGTCTACATAAGTGGGTTCCAGGTCATTGAGGGCTACATAGAGAGTCCTTGCCAGGAGGAGAAAAACTATTTTCTTGTTTTATACTCCCCAAAATTATATATTTTACAAATTAATACTTATGATAATGCTGATGTTACTACTACAAAGTTCTTATTGTCTTAATATTGACCTTCTAAATACATGATGACCTGACACTAATACTAGTAACTGGGCTGAGGAATAGTGAAAGAACTCACTGTAGTTGGAGTAGTGTGAGTATGTGCTACATACAGGACACTAATGGGCAGGTTTCACACATGCATTAAACAGTCTTTTCTTTGTTATCCTCAGTTTGCATGTGAAGAAACTGAATGCAGAGTTGAACATACTGGCCTAAGGAGTCAAGGAGTCTAGGATTTGTGTTTTTATCCATCAAAGTCCAAGGCTGTCTCTCTGGAAACAATAATAATAGTGGAGGAATTAAATGTATTTTTTTTTTGACTCCAGTACTTTAGCAACATCTCCTTTGACAGTTGTATTTAGTAAGTTGTAATGTGGAGATGTAATTGGCTCAGATGAGTCTCAATTATTCTCTAAAGAAAAAATTTCCATTCTTCCAAAGAAGACCAAGTGCCTGCAAAGGATGCCCTATATTCTCCACCATTTGTTCCTGCAGCTATTTTTAGTCCTGCTTTGTTCTCTATAGAAGTCAAATTGTGCATTGTTCATTACAGGGAAGCATAGCGACTTCCAAGCCGTTATGTCTGAAATATGTTGCTGCCTTGCACATGGCAAACACATGCTCCGTTCTCAACCCCGTCTTAGGCCTACATATACATTTATCTGCATCTGGAGAAAATGTGAAATTTTATGAGCAAGAGTAATGAAGCTGAAACATATCATCATCTTGCCAGAAACTTGAAGAGATTTGATTACATCCTTGCCAAAGTGCTTTAAAATGTCCACCCTCCTCCCCACCGTCTCCCTTCTTTCCAACACACAAAGGAGCTGCACAAATCTAATAAACGGATGGAGAAAATGTTTGGTCCTCCCTCACACATGCATTAGCTATTCAGGTCAGTGAGCTAACTGTACTTTTTGTCTACTACCGAGCATCTGTGTATTTCGCATCTCCTCTGTGGGCTTGATGGGGTGTACACTTCCTCTCTGGCAGGCTTATGCAAACATATGCTCCTCTACCATACTGTAATCAGTGTGGTTCAGGAAGGTCTCCGGTTTCACGATTTGATTCTCCTTGAGTTATAGGAAAAAGAATTCTCTGGGGATTAAGTAAATTTCCTTTTCCTTTGCACTGAAGCAAGGTAGCTGAAGGCCCATCATCATATATAATGCATCAGCTCCTTAATGGAGTTATAAAGATTACGAGTCATTGTAACTCTGTACCTTAAAGAAAATGTATTGGCCCATTACCAGTTGATGCAGGTCAGGTATCCTAGTGGCGGGCGTACAGAAAATGAAGTGACAGCTGCTGTCAGCATGAGTTCCCTTCCCAAGCTTTGCTTGCAAGCTCTTAGTAGGAAGTCCCTCTTATTTTCTTTCTAGTGTAAAGTTTTTCTTTGCCCAATTAAATATCCAAAGAGTTATTTCATTTGTTAATATTCAAAATCTTATCTATAGACTTAAAAGACATTTTCAGCATATGTATATATGTGTGTGTGTTGTGTGTGTGTGTGTGTGTGTGTTATATATATATATATATATATATATATATATAATAATATCAAAGTAGCACCAACCAATTGTGTTTTGTATATAGATCTAATATAGCAGAGGGAGCTTTTCTATTTTAATTCTGAAACCAACCTTTTCATTGTGAAATGTCTTCCAGTCTACTCTTGGTAATTTCGTTCTGTGTCAGAATGCACTGTTGTTAGAGTAATTACAACCAAACAAGAAGTTACTTTAGCTAGCTTGAAATACACATACACACACACACACACACACACACACACAACATACACACACACATCTCTCTTGATGTCATTCTAAGATACAGTTATGTTCTTGTTCATTATTAAATTCTTGCTTTCCAGTGAGTGTTAATATAAAATAAAAAGACACAGTAAAAACCAGAGACTCAGTACCCTAGGTATTGAAAAGTTTGAATTTTGGATAGTAATTTATGAAGGGTCCAACTGATGTGTGTGTGTGTGTGTATGTGTGTGTGTGTGTGTGGTGTGTGTGTGTGTGTGTTTACTTGCATCAGTGTGAGAAATAGCTTAAATGCAGGTGGACTTGAAACTCTTACAAACTCAGACATGGCCTTCAGAGGCTAAGACGTTAACAGTAGAGATTTATGGCAAAGGGGAGAACACTTCAGGTTCTCATATTCTTTGCAATTCTTATTCCTTCAGTTAATGTAAGAGAGTACTGGCCATCCATACAGCATGCAGTACGTAATTCAGGTCTTGCCTTCATGAAGCTTGTCTTTAAGGAGTTAAAGATATCTTTTAATTTATTTACTCCCCCCATTTCCTGTAAATTATGTGATTAGTAAGTGATTTAAAAAAGACTGACGTTGTTGTGAGTGTACTCTGTGGTAGGCTTGATCTGGTCAGACTGCTGGGTCAGAGAAGATACGTTAACTCTTCAGTGATGAAACTGAATGTAGGGTCTTTCCTGGGCATGGTAGGCAAATCCTCTACCATTGAGCTGCACAGCGCTCTGAGACATTCTTCATGAAGTGATTCAGAGTTTGAATAATAAATATCTGGCAGGTGAGATGGGAGCAGAACATTGTCTGGCAGTACAATTAGCACGTTCGGAGGCCCTTGATACCTTGATGCAGAATATGCTAACCTGTGAACAGAAAGAAGCACAAGGGTGGACAGGGAGAGTGGAGCAGGATGACTGGGAGGATCAGGACGATCAGGCAGACCAGGAGGACCGGGAGGATCGGGAGGACTAGGAGGAGGAGGGATGCATGTGGATCCACACGTCTCTTACTCTTCTCCTAGCCCTCTTTATCTCAGGAAACATGTTCTGCATCTGTCTCTGGAATGCTGAGTGTTGGATTGATGATTCCAAGGTATTCCACATCATAGAAGCACTTTGGATAAGGTCTATTTTGAAGACATGTATCTTTCTCACTAAGTAAAAATTTACAAATGTCCGCAGTAATGTTAGCAGATGAGACCTCACGGAGATCTGTAGTTTGGAAGCAGAAACACTCAGGCACTATGAATACTGTTAGAGCTAGCTAGATGAACCATAGCGTTTGATTGAACCGGTTAGTATCTGAGGCCTCAGACAACTTATGATGCCTGTGTGCTTCATTCTTCTTGTCTGCTAAAAAGGAGGAAGCAAAGAGGCAAACAAAGCTTTGACTGTGGAAAGAGCACTATACATGTCAGCATGGGCTCAGGAGCAAGGCCAAGTAGCAGCGTGTCGAGGATGTATGGGCACATTGGTGGTGGCTTTTGACCACTCTAACTGCCAGTTTCCAAATCTGCTCATGGCACAGGCAACAGGTCAGCCATGGCCCTTCCCTTTGCTTTGCTGATTGTGTATGCAACATTTCGCTTAACATGCGTGCTTAGAGCACATGCTAGTCCATGCCCATGGAATGATACAGAAGGACTGAGTTGCCCACGTGCTGTAAGTATGGTGGTGTCTCCTGACCTCCCAACAGTGCGGATGCAAACAGTCCATTTTTGAGAGATTTGGGTGAGTGTATTATTTTGCCTGCTGTAAGGATGTTTGATGACTGTGAACAGGATCGGTTTACCTTCTTTCCTAAGGCTGGGTCATGCTCAAATTTTAGAGACACTTTTTAGTCGGGTTTAAATTCAAACCTACAAATTATAGCCAATTGAACTGGTTTGTGATAAAATTTCTGTAATTTAGAGATATTTCACACATATCAAAATTATGTTAGATATTTTTAAAAAAGAAACCTATGTAAGATTTAACATATTAGTGTTTTACTGCATTTGTTTCTAATCTGTGTGTGTGTTATGCATAGTGTGTAGTATATGTGTTGTGTGTATGCATATATGTGTGACACATGGGTGGTATAGTGCATGTGTGTGATGTATACGTGTATATGTGATGTATGTATGTTCTATGGTGTATGTGGTGGTGTGTGGGGGAAGGGCAGTGGGATGGAAACCAGCACTTTGTACATGTAACATGTGTTTTCCATTTGAGCTTGTGTCTTTACCATATCTACCTGTGCATCCTGACATCTACTTTTCTTGCATCCTTGTTTCTACTCTTCCAGTTTTGTCTCTCTGTATTTATTCTTTATTCTTTTGTTGAGTGAGTCATATTAGTTTAGTATATTTGAAAAAAACTATTTCTTTACTATTGTTTACTTTCCAATAATTTCTCCTCTTATCTTCGTCATTTCTTCTACTCATACTTTTTTCCACACAGACTCAATGATGTGTGCCTGTAATTCCAGCAGTCAAAAGGCAGAAGCAAGAAGGTTACTACAAATCTGTGGCCAATCTAGTGTATATAGCAAGTGCCATGCTAGTCTGGGCTACTTAGTAAGACGTTGTCTCATAAAAACAAAACAAGAAAAACAGCAAAAGAACTTGCCTATCATTCTTTGTGTGGCTCAATGTGTTTAATGTTTGACCTACTAAATACCAATTTTCTTTTGTCCTTTCTATTTTTCTGTAAACCTCCAGCATCCAACTATGTAAAATGTACTCTTTTTGTTTTCTATCTCTCTTTTTTTTGAGACAGTCTAGATGTTTAGTCTTAAACTTCTGAGTTTAAGAGAGCCTCTCTTCTTAATCCCTGAGTGCAGATGTAACAGGTGTGCTCCAGTGATCCCAACTATAGTACAGCGCCCAAGCTACGTCCCAGCAGCGTCCTGGGATGTTGGCTACATACCTTAGATTACGTAGACTCTTTACATGACTCATAAATTATTTACACCTTTAGATGTAACTTTCAATTGTTTATAATTTTTATATTGAGCATTCTAAGTGTTCTAATCATACATTTGTTGGTTTGAAATTTTATTCCTTTACTGGTAAGTAACAGTCTACGAGATACGGTTCTTTAGGCGTTGGCCTAGTATTTAAAGGGAGTAAAAATGTTGGTAATCTTTGTTTCGAGATAGCTTGCAAATCAGGAAACCAGGAGATATGCTCATTCACCTCCCTCCTTCACTTTAAAGAAAAATAGCGTCAGTTAGATGCATGATCAACTCATGCCCTGGGACAGTTGGTGAATAAAAAGCACCCTTTTTTTTCATGCTCAGCATCTTTTACAATCCAACACAACCTTAAATGCCGACTTGCCTTTCTCCATTGACACTGAGGAGTTCTTCCTTTCCTTAGTGAGACAACACTTGGTGCCTGACTCAGTCGCACAGCGACTCCACAGTCATTCAGGGAGGGGAGGAGGTGCATTTAGACTCAGGGTACAGGAAGGAAGGGAGATGCTGCAAGGGAGCCTGTACTTGGCTGCTAGAAAGGACCTCTGTCTTCCCTTTACAGAGAAGGAGTAGATGGGAGAATGATGAAATGGAGGTGAAAATAAAGTGAAATGAATACAGGGGAAAAACAAAAAATAAAAAAAAAAGCAATTTTTATCACCCTCATTACAGATTCTCAAATAGTTACAATATTTCTGTTAATGTTTTTCTTTATTTACTTGTTTACTTTGGTTTTACTGACACAGAATCTTGAAAATAAGGTTGACCTCAAACTTCCTACTTAGCCAAGAATGGTCATGAGCTACTGACCGTCTGCCTGTACCTCGTAAAGCTAGGCTTATGGGAGAGTGACACTGTGCCTGCTTCCCTCCCCTCCCATCCTCTCCCTCCTGTCCCCTTCCTTCTTTCCCTTCCTTCTCCTCTCCCCTCCCCTCCTCTCCTTTTCCCTTCCCTTTGTATTATTCTTTCATAAGAAAAAACTAACAAAAAATAGTTTTCTTCCTTTATTTTAGGTATGCCTAATAAGTTTTCTTTTGCTATGTCTTTATCCTCTTGTTCATAGTCAAATATCCAATAAAGCATAAGGTTTCAAGTAATATATATCATGCTAAACACTTCATGTAGTGCAACACATTGAAATTTTATTATTTATAAAAGATACTATGATGTGGCAGTTTCCTAGAAATAGTTATAATTCCTGGGTTTATAATTACATAGTCAGTGTGTGTGGCCCACGTCAAGATTCCATTTCCCCAGTTTAGAGCCACATCTGAGCGAGCCTGGTAAGAGCCATCTCCACATTGCAGTAATTTATTACAGAGAAGCTCTTCGTGGGAACCTAAAACTTTCAGTAGCAGAATCAGACAATTGAAGAAGAATTTCTCTTAATTTTCAATCTCTGTTAGACTTAATAATAGAATGGGAGATCTGCTTTTTCATATTATTTGGTAAAAATAAATGAGTACTTGGTGTGATGTTGTGTGTGTGTGTGTGTGTGTGTGTGTGTGTGTGACAGAGGGGGGAAATGTGTGTGTGTGAATATGAAAGAGGACATGTATGAGTGTGTGTGTGTGATATGAAGGGATGTATGAGTGTGTGTGTGTGTGTGTGTGTGTATATGGATGATATGTGTGTGCATGTGTGTGGATGATATGTGTGATGTGCTGTGTATATGATTGTATGTGTTGAGTGCATGTGTTATGTGTATGGTGTTGTGTATTAATGTGTGTATGTATGTAGATATAGTATGTGTTATGATGTGTGTATCATGTATGCATGTGAGTATCATGTGTATTGTATGTGAGTTATGGTGTGTGTGTGTGTATATGTGTGTGTATATGTGTATTGTACATACATGTGAGAGTATGTGTGAGTGTGTATATGTGTGAATGTGTGTGTACATGTGTCTGTGCATATATGTGAGTATCTATATGGTGTTGTGTGTACATGTTTGTAGGAGTGTGTTAGTGTGTGTATATATGTATATATGTGTGTATATATGTATATATGTGTGAGTGTATATGTGTGTATTTGTGTGTATGTGTATTATATGCAGATGTGCTCAGAGGAATAGGGGTTAAACTCAGGTGACTTCCTTAGTTGCTTCTCACCTTATACACTGAGCCAGGATCTCCCACTGGAACCCAGACTCCTGTATTGATGTGGTCCTGGATGTGACGTCTGCCTCATCACTGAACCCAGAGCTCCCTGTATTGATGTGGGTCCTGGGATGTGAACGCTGCCTTCACTGAACCAAGCCCCGTATGATTGGTCCTGGGAACGTCAGTCTCATTCACGAACCAGCTCCCTTATGAGGTCCTGGATTGACGTCTGTCTCATCCTGAACCCAGAGCCCGTATGATGCTGATAACGTGTCCATTCACTGGAACCAGAGTCCGATTTATGGGTCCGGATAACTCTGTCTATGCTGTGCGCATGCACTTACCACTGCCGACTATTCTCAGCCCTAATGAAATTCTTCCTTTTAAAGATTTGTTAGTTTGTTTTCTCACTATGTGTATGTATGTGCCTATGTGTGTTTATGTGAATTACCTGGGTGCACATGCCCAGGGAGGTCTGAGGGTGACAACTGGGGTTACAAGTAGTTGTGAGCCACCTGATGAGGGAGAGCGAGGTTGGGCTGGGGACCAAACCCAGGTCTTCTGCAGGAGGGGAATAGCTCTTCTGGTTTGTTTATTTTTTTTAAGACATAGGTTTTTATTCCTTGTACAGTATTTCACTCAGATAAAACCAGCAGGCTACATGCTGCTCAAAGCACAGCCCCAGAGAGGATCTGGAAGGTCACCATGCCTCAGCTCCCTTTCTGTCTTTTGTACACAGTCAGCAATGCCTCTTGACAAGCAGAGCCCAGACTAATCCAGTGAGTCCCCCACAGAAGCGAGCTATAGCTGCTGTCCCACCAGAGTCCATCGCCCCAGCAAGTGTTACAGTTCTTCCCAAAAGGCCTCCAAGTCAGGAGAAGAGAAAGAAAGAGAACATGAAAATAAAATCCTAGGCCAACAGCCAGAGGAAACTTGCAACAGGAAGGTAACCAAATGATTGATTGATTGAATGAATGAATTAATTAATTAATAATTAATTAACATCAACTTCCAGGCTAGAATGTGTCATCTTTCAAAAAGAAAACACCCCAGCACATAAAACAACTTAAAGCCATTTTCTTTTAATTGCATCAACTACAATCCTTTTGCAGGCTACCATGCTGACTATACACACATATAAAGCTTGTCTGGTTGTTGCATTGGCTGTGCATTCTCTGTGAGAGATTAGATTTGAAGCAGTTAAGTAGAAAGCAAAAAGGAAGACCAGTTCACTTGGGAGTTTTACTAAAGGAGGGAGAAAATGGGCAGGTGGCTCAGCAATTAGCCCTGTAGCTTCTTCAACGGCACGGAGAGTGGCGGACGGGAACAGGGAAGAAGAGTAGGAAACCAAACCCAGACAGATGTTATGTAAAAGTATCTGGTACCTATGCTGTCGTGGTAGGCCAGCAGTGGTCTGGTCTCGGGCTACTGCTCTATGATATGGTCTACAGAGATATTCTACAGAGATATTCCTTTGGGGTATGATGAAAGAGATCATGTAGAGACAAGTGTTCTTCAGGCAGAGGGTCTCTTCAGAACATCAGCATCTCATTAGATGACACCTGGCCCTGAGACCATCAGATCAGCCATCCTTAGAAGAAACATGGAATCATTTATGGATGCAGGATGCTCTCCTACCCCAGGCAACTGCAAGATTGATCTGAACAAGCTGTTACCAGCACCCAGCAAATAGCAGCCTTTCTGTCTGATGCCCCAGGAAGGAAGAGCTTCTGTGTCTTCTACTTCCAGCAGGAAATGACCACTCAGTCTAGACTCCAGGTTCCTGGAGCAGTCTCCCTCAGGGGAGGGACTCTACTTCAAGTGTCCCAGGCTCCCTCTTTAGATGTTATCTCTGATTGTTGCATTGGTTGTTTATTCTGTGCGAGAGGTTAGCTTTGAAACACTTAAGTAGAAAGCAAAAGGGAAGACCGTTGATCTCTCTACTTCAAGTGCCTAGTCCCTCTATAGACTCTCATGGTATCTAGTATTGCTGGGCTCCACTGAATCCTGGAGTGGGGCATAGGAGCGGATCAGAAGCCTTCCCTGGAACGTTAGTCACCGCAGAGACCACAGGTCACTAAGATGCGCAAGAGTAGGGGAAACCGTGTCAGTGAGGGAGAAAATTAGCATTGCATTTAAGTCCATGTTACCTCTTCTAACTCCTCTGAGTGCCTTCTGTGGGGACTGCAGCTGTCTTGGGAGAAGTACTGGAACTTACCTCTTACCTGGTACTTCTTCAAAAATCGGTAAGTGCTCTTGATCACTAAGTCGTCCTGATTGAACAATGTTAAGTGAAGTTATAAGACACTGGAATAGCTGACCACAGGTTGAGATTGAGATTAATCAAAGTAGGTTAGTGATGTTTCAAAAGAGACCTCCAGTTTATAGAAGGAAAGTATCTGAAAATTGTTGAGTCCAAAAACTTGCTTGGCTGCATTTAAAGAGGCGAGAAGTTGAAGAGTATTCACACAAAATTCATGTCAGGAAACAGAAACGTTCCACTGGCCTCAGCCACTGGGATCCTTCAAAGGAGGGAGTTCAGACATGGAGGTAACATGACAAACACCCTGGGAATGTTTGCTGTGAAGACTCAGGAGGAGATTCGGATTATGCCTACGCCGGTGAGGTGGTTGGCAGACACAGTAGGTTAGAAAGAAACCAGGGAAGATTCATTTTCCTCAGAGCCTTCAGGGGAAGAAGCTCTTTCACTTCAGATATGGATCTGGAAATGTGAAGAATGAGTATCTGTTGTCTTAAACCCACCTAGTTTTGATCATTTGTTATGGCAATCCAAAGAGACTAATACAGAAGAGGTTTGTCTTTATTTCATTATAAGCAATATAGAAACCGCTAGTGTATCTAGTGGAGTCGCCTGAGTCTTCATACAGGAGACAAGCTGGGTTCACATCTCTGGGAATGCCCTTGTATCGCATTTAAAAATTGGTCACCAGGGCATTCATGGGCTGGAACTCCTGGGAGCTGCCTTAGCATAGTCTTCATACTTTGTTTTGCATAACTGACATTACCCTGGGGAAGTCAGTGGAAGGATTAATGCTTGCAGAACAATAAAAATAGATGCTAAGCTTGCCGTGTCCCCAGTGGGCTGTTTGTTGGTAAGCCCAGAGCTCATGAGAGCTCATATTTTGTGATGCTCACACTCTCCTAATAATATTAACTCCTTCCTTATTGCTTTTATTCATATCACAATAGTTTTTTTTTGTTTTTTTTTTAGTTTTTTCTTGTTCCTTTTGGGTGGAAAATTTTGCTACAGTAATAATGTTATGTAGGTTTTCTTCCCCGATAAAAAACATGAGTCTAAGGGGAGGGGCATGGGAAGAAAAACTCTTCAAGGGAGGACTGGGATGGAGGCAACATTTTGGATGTAAGTAAATAAAATAATTAATTAATAAAATACTTTTTTGGTCAGGTAGTTTTAACTCATTAATTTTTGAAATGTTTTCTTTTCCCCCTTTTATTGAAAATATCCTTTTTTCTTATATAATACACCCTGGTTACAGTTTCTCATCTCTCTACTCATTCCAGTCTTCTCCACCCAGATCCACTCCCTTTCTGTCTCTCATTGAAAAAAAACAGGCTTCTAAGGGGTAGTAATAAAATAAAATGAAATATGATACAACAATAACTAATACATATCCTTTGCATACTTATTATGGGTTCCACTTTGGGTTTCTTATGGGATTCCTCTGTATAAGAAAGACTCGGTCTCTGCATCTACATCTGTTTCATGTGCCTTTTCTTAGGCTCTTTTCTTTCTGTTTGTTTTCTTCTATTACCATGGACTAGTTTTTTGTTTTATCTTACCACACACACACAAAACACACACACACCACACACACCAATAAAAAATAAGATAAACAAAAAGCCCTGACATAATGTTTGAGACAAGGAAGCTCCATGGATACTGCTGAGTTTGTTTTCTGTTGACCATCTACTGCCAGGCACGCAGCCTACCCTGAAGAGTAGTTTGTTTTCACAGGAAGAATCACTTAGGAGAAACTACATTTTCATTTGTAAGTTATTAACTGGAGATAGCTTCTGGGTTAGGATTGGGCATGCGTCCACTTCTTCTTTCAGCTGTGGGACCCATCTGTTTGGAGACTGCATGATGTCTTAGTATCTGAGTTCATATGCGCATGGATCCTGTTGATTTAGGGGACCTTGTTTTCTAGGTGTCCTCCATCCCCTCTGGCTCTTACACACTTCCCACCTCCTCTTCCAATGGATTTCCTGAGCCCAGAGGGGATAAATTTGATGGAGACATCCTGAGGGGTGACTGTTCCAAGGTCTCTCATTCTCTGTATAATATCTGGCTGCAAGCCTGTGTATTAGTTCCCATCTGCTGTTGGAGGAAGCGTCAATAACGATGGCTGAGCAAGGCAGTGATTTGTGATATAGCAGAATATCATTAGGAGTCATTTTATTACTACCTTTTTTTTTTTTTAAGAATGGTAGTATTTAGTTTTACCCACAGTCTCCGACCTTTCTAGTCTTCAGTTCTTGGTCACCCAAATAGTGTTGAGTATTGGCTTCATCTTATGGAATTGTCCCTAAGTCAAATTAAACATTGTTTTTTGTGCCACCATTGCACTAGTATGTCTTGCAGGCAAGATAGTATTGTTGATCCAAGGGTTTGTGGTTAGCTTGGTGTGTTTGTTTCTCTTTTGGTAGCATGCAGAGTACCTTCCTGTATCGAAGATGCTGGAATATAGACGTGAATGTGCTGTAGGCAGCAACTTGACATTCTATATTCTTTGCATTGTGTTGGTGTTTTCTTCAGCAATGAGGTCTTGTCATAAGTTTCTGGAGAGCAACCTATAGTCTTAGCAATGACTGGGTTGTTTCTGGGCCTATGAACCTCTTTGGCCAATTAGATGTAACCCAGTTCTGGTACTGGAAGCTTTATTTGGTGATAAGATATGTCCAGTTGGGACTTCCCCTGTTATTTGACAGTTTCATTTATATTCCTTTCATATATTTATATATTTTATGAAGCTTCTCTTATATTAGGTCTTCATGCCATCCCTCAAATGGCTCCCAATTTTAGCTGCATCTCCCCATATTCCCTCCCTTATCCCCCTCTTCTCCCGCCCTCCCCAATTCTAATCCCCCCATACCCACCATAACTATTCTATTTCCCTTTCCTAGTGAGATTTATTTGTCCATTCCTAGTCTCTTACTGTATACTTACCCTCTGTGGTTCTACACATGATAGCTTGGTTATCATTGGCTAATATCCAAATATAAGTGAATACATACCATAAATGTGTGTGTGTGTGTGTGTGTGTATTATATGCGAGTCTTGTTTACCTCACTCAGGATGATGTTTTTTCTAGTTGCATTTATTTACCTGCAAATTTCATGATGTCTTTTTTTTTAAAAATGGCTATTATTCCAAAGTGTAAATGAACCACATTTTCTTCATCAATTCATCTGTTGAGGGACATCTAAGTTGTTTCTAATTGTAGAGCATCAATAAACATGATTGAGCAACTTTCTCCATGGTAGGATGAAGTGTCCTTTGGGTATATGCCCAGTAGTATAGCTGGACATTGAGGCAGATGGATTCCCATCTTTCTGGGAATCAGCCACACTGGTTTCCATAGTGGCTGTACACGTTTGTGCTCCCAGCAGCAATGCATGAATGATCCCCTTGCTCTACTTCCTCTCCAGCATGAGCTGTCATTTGTTCTATTGATCTTATCCATTCTTATGGGTATAAGATGAAATTTCAAAGACGTTTAGATTGGCTTTTCCCTGATGAACATTTAAGTGTTTCTCAGCCATTTCAGTTACCTCTTTTGAGATTCTCTGTTTAGATCAGTACCCCACTTTTTAATTGGATAATCTGTTTTCTTGATCTCGTTATTTTTCCCTTTGAGTTCCTTATATATTTTGTTATATTAGCTTTCCTTGACTGATGATTGTTGTATGTAAGCATGATTTAAATATTATGTAATCAATATGTAAATATTAAAATACTGCAGACCTGGGATGTAGCATATACAAAACCTTGAGGCCAGTCCCTAGGACAAAAAAAAAGCAATAAAAATATATTAAAACTTCCCATTCCAAACAATAATTAACCCCCCTCTCTCCTTCCCTTCCTCCCTTCTTTCTTCCCTACATTCTTCCCTCCCTTTCTCTGTCTCTGTCTCATTTTGATGCTGGTCCTTTCTGTATAGTTCAGGCTGGCCTGAGACTTTTAATCCTCATGTCTTTGCACTGCTAAGTGCTGAGATTCCAGAAACACATCTGGCTTTTGAATTAGTTATAACAAAGAATGAGATTCATAGCTCAAGGGACAGCATCCCTCACTGGGGAAATGTGACCAGACTGGGGCATGATCTCTCTCTCTCTCTCTCTCTCTCTCTCTCTCTCCTCTCTCTCTCCTCCTCTCTCTCTCTCTCTCTCCTCTCTTCTCTCTCTCTCTCTTCTCTTTTCCTCCTTCCATCCCCGTGTTTTCACACATGCATGTGTGAGTGCCTGAGTATGCACACCACACACACAGGAGAGAGAGAGAGGGAGGTAGGGGGGAGAGAGAGAGAGAGAGAGAGAGAGAGAAAGAGAGAGATTTTTAGTAGTTTCATCTTTCATCTTGTTATGTTATAGAATCCCCTGGTGGGGCATCTTAAGTAGCTACGATGCCTAATTTATTGATGAGCAACCTGAGATTCAGAGTGTCTCTTTAAAAGAATGCTGGGGATTATGAATGTATATCAGGCATATACTTATCTGAAAGAGACGTGGCCTGCCTGATTAAATTAGACAGAAACAGGAATGCAGGAAGAGGAGATAAAGATTCAAAAATTACAATATCTAGAAATTAGTGGGGAATAATGAGAAGCAGAGCCTTAAACAGCTTTTGGAGGATGTGACATTTCAAAACAAGTGGCCCTTTGAAGCTGAAAAGTTTCCGAATTTCTATTTGAAGACCCAGGGGGCAAATGGCCTTGATGCTGATGCTTCACTGCAGTGTTTCCTGCTTTGTGTTTTCATCCTTTTCTAACCCAGGCTGTGTAACTTCCTTCTAGGTAACCATCTCAACTTGTTTATTATGAGTTGTCTTTTTCTATTGAGATCATGTGGGCTAATAAAAGTATCAGCACAACTTTGAATTTCATAAATAAATGGTTGATTTGAATTTCCTACAACAAAAAAAATTCCAATAATTTTTTATCCAAATAAACCATTAAATAGACACAACTCTTCTTAAAGAGTACTAAGTAGTTAAAACTAACATCTGCACTATTATGACTGTTATTGTATCAAACAGTATGAAGAGTGTTTGAAGCACAATGGATTTACTTCTTGAACAAATAACAGTAAGAAATAGCACTATGACTGGCAGACAGATAAAGTGCCCATCTCTGTGTGGATACACTGGAATTTCTTCTTCCTGCAACATCCGACGTAGATTATTGCATATGATATAAAATACTTCCATAGCAGCTGGTTCCTTAAAGTCGCATGTAGGTCTGGAGAAACTTCACACTTGGTTAGACTTGAGTGTGAACTCAGTGAGTGTTATTAAAACATGTGATTCTAATACTCTGTGATACACACACAAAACACACACACACGTCACCATAGCATGCGTGTGGAGGTCAGAGGACAACTTTAGGCATTAGTTCTCTCCTTACACTTTGTGGATCCTGGGAATTAAACTCTGGTTCTCAGGTTTGGCAGCCGTCCCTTCTCCCTATGCCGTCTTGCTGGTCTAAAACACACAATTTTTAAGTAGAATTCAGTTTTTTTTTTATGATCAATTACAGTACATAGTATAAAGCAGATATATGAGTGTATAAAAGTAAAATTTGTCTCTCTAGTTTATTAAATTTAAAATGCACTTGCTTTTGCTGACTAGGCAACATTGTTAACTGTGTTGACTGTCACAAGGACATACAAATCCATGAAATGGTGTTGGCTGCATTATTGTTTTCAATAGCAAAAGTTTATCCAACTGTGTGTTAGGACAGAGCTACAGTGAAGTACTATTGATCTCATAATGGAATATCATGCTATCATTGAAAGAATATATACTGACAAATGATAAACACTTGCCACACACACGCACTCACACTCACCCATGAAAATAATATCAAGTTCATTTTGTACTGGCCTACTACTCCTGGACACGGGCCCTGCCCTGGAGTATGGTTGATATCCCTAGATGACACTCCACTGGGGAGAAAAATACATTTTACCTCTGACAGCAGGTATCATCACTTACAAATAGCTTCTTATTTAGGGGTAAGACTTTGTGTCCACTTCCTGTCTCAGTGCTGTGACCTCATATGGCTTGAACCTGTGCAGGTCTTAATGAATCTTGCCACAGTCTCGGTGAGTTTATATGGGCATCAGTCCTATTGTGGCTAGAAGGTATCTGTTATCTCCATCTCTTATAATCTTTCTGTCTCATCTTCTGCATAGACCCTTGAGCCTTTCTAGGAGAGATATGGTGAGGACATCCCATTTAGGACTGAGTGATTCAAAGTCTCTAGTGTCTACATAACATCCAGCTGTGGTTTCTTTGTTAATCACAGCATACTTCTAGTTGAGTGATGCACTGATCTGTGGGTATGCCGTTAGGAGTCATTTTATTGCCATGTCTTTTTAACAGAATGATAGTATTAGGTTTTCCCCTAGGTCCCATGGTCTCAGGTTTTTTGGCCTCTTTAACAGTGTCAAGTATGGGTTCAACCTAATGGAGTTTGATTATATCCTTTAATCTGATGAGAAAGTGGTTGGTTAACCCCGTAAGATTTGTGCCTTTATTGCATCAGTATTTCTTGTAGATTGGTTACTGTTGCAGGGTACGGTGTTTGTAGTTGGCGAGTGATATCAATGATGACTGTTCTCTGGTAGCATGCAGGGGTGCCTTCTAGTTGGATTAATGCTAGTCCGCTGGGGTAATGTATCAAGTTGGGTACCAGCTCAAGTTCTCCATGTTTGATGGCATAAATACGTGTTGGCTTTAGCAATAGTGTCTTACTTACCATCAGGTTGTGGAAAACAACCAATAGTTTTGGCAATATCCTTTGATATTTTTGGGAGGAGGAGTAACATTTATGGACTCCTTTGGTCTACAACTCAAGCAGATAAAACCTATTGTTTTTGTTTTTGTTGTTGTTGGGTTGTCTTTCTCTCTCTCTCTCTCTCTCTCTCTCTCCTCTCTCTCCTCTCTTTCTCTCTCTCGTCTCTTGTGTGTGTGTGTGTGTGTGTGTGTATGGTGTGTTAGAGGTTTTACTTGGTGGCATAAAATATCTGTTGTGGCATTATCTCCTGCTTGTATGATGACTCCATTGAAATTTGTTTCATATATGTGTATGTTTTAGGGAGCTTCTATAATAGGAGGTTTTCATATTGTTTTTCAAAAGCCTTTTAGTTTCAGTTGTTCCACCACATACTCCCTCCTTCCCCTGCTCTCCCATCCCTTCCCCTTAACCGCTCATATTCTAATTCCCCTGTATCTCTTCATAACACTGTGTACTATTCTCCTCCCCTGGAAGACCCTCCCCTCTGGTCCCTTACTAGGCACCTAACCTCTGTGATTACTTGGAGAGTAGCACACATATCAAAAGATTAAAAGTTAGCATTCAGATACAAGAGAAAACCTGCACGTTTATAAGCAGTGTAGGGATTGCAGCATTTCTTTCAAGATTGATGTTAGAATTTAAACTTTATTAAGATATTTTGTAAACACAGTTTGTTCCTAATATGGTGCACAAATTCTTTTAAAAAGGGTAGTTTTACTTATTGGCGATAACTGTGGCTTCCACAGTGTATTGAGGAATGTCACTTTATTCTTTGCCATAAACAGTATAAATTCTTAGAATCTTAAATTTGTATCACTTAAAAATAACAGACAAGATATTTCTTAAAATGTAAAATTGATTCATTTGGTCATTTGTATCAATATACATGAACTAAGATACTTCATTATCATTGAAGTCTTTTGTTTGGGAAATACTTACTACCAGACACATTAAAAAACAAATGTCATTACTTTATGAATTTGTTTGTTTGTTTATTGGTGTTCTGGCTGCATGTATGTCTGGGGATCATGTGCATGCAGTGCCTGCAGCCACAAGAAGAGGATAGCAGATCTCCTGGAAGTAGAGTTACAGGTGCTGGGAATTGAACCCAGTTGTCTGCTACAGCAACCAGTGCTTCTAACCACTGAGCCACCCCTCCTGCTTCCCCAGTTCCTCACTTAAATAATTGTTAATTTATGGTAAATAACATCTGATAAATTTATAACACTAAGATAACTTTTTGCTGTTATCTGGAAGAATTACACATGCTACCAGCTGAGGGCCTTTTCAGTTGAATTATCATAGCCCAGGCTGAGAAGGGCTCTCTCAATCCTGTTTATGCCTCTTTTGAAGTGTCATGGAGACATTCAGCTGCGAGTCAAACATGTTGAGTTCTTCTTTGCATTAGCAGTGTCAGGCTTTCGTGCACGGGCTCTGATCATATGCTGGTTTGGGATTGACTCCTTTTTTTTCTGAATTGGAAATTAATGGAAGATTATTTTCTATTATCTAGTCATCTAACTCTCCCCCAATATAGTGGAGGGATCGTCTTTAAAAAATAAATTATTTGCCCTTCTTATAATTATACAATGACATGACTACAGAGTCGATATTTAAAAGAAACTTTAATAACTTATAAAATATTTCTGGTAGCCTATTTCCCTAGCATATATCCTCACATTGCAATTGCTGAGTTCTGCTCTTTTCTAATCTGATTTCATAATTATTGTGATTATCTTCCTTTTCATCTTTCTGCTTTCTTCTCTTGACTTCTGAGACTTCTGAGAGGGGAAATCTGCTTGGATTGATCACAGTTGAGTTGAAAGAAACACTTGAAACAGAGCCTTCTCTTTCTGTACAGGCCACCCCATCGACCGTTGACCTTTTTCTATGGTCTGTGTGAAGCTAGTGTTCTGATTTCTGGTACGATCAAATGTGCCCAGAAAGTAAGAACTATCTGAATCCCTTGTTTGCTTGCCCATTTGTAATGGAGTCTATGGCTACTTCACCATTCTCCTAGTCCAATGGGAATATTTATACTCACCCTGTCCCTAAAAGTAACAGAGTAAGAGAAAAATGTGAAATAATGAGAGTAGGAGAAAGCTTAGACTTGAAGTACCTAAATCACAAGTTCTAGCTCCAACTCCTGAGTCGTGTTAGAGAAAGAATACAGCATTTGTATTCATCCAGAGTTTGCATCTCTTATTGGCACGTTCAAGGGCAGTCTTGAGCCTTAGAAGTCACAGCCTTTCTTTCACAATGCATAGTGCTGAAGCCAAGTCCCAGTGATCCAAAGCACTCCTGCACCCAGGGCTCAGGGTACACTACTGAAAGGTTTTTAAGAGCCAGAGGATTGGAGTTTTCTGTGAGATTGTTTTTCACAGTAGTGTTAGAAGCTAAACCCATAAAGGCTCACCAACATGAGTGCCTAACCATGAGCTGGACAAGGATAACAGGAGTAGACATATCAAAGTGGACAGAAATAAGCCCACAAGGCCTCAGTCCTACACAAAGAATTATGGGTAACCAAGGAATGCTGAAAGTAGGGGAAATAGTCTTCCCCAGGAAGTGCGATTGGATAACACCAATTGACTATCCAATGCTAAGTGGTCAGCCTTGAAAATATAGATAAAAGTAATATATAGACTAAGAAGGCAGTATTTAGGAATATATATGTATCTACAGGTATACATATGTATGTAGCAGCAATTAATAATAATAATTAAAAAAAACACAGAGACCGGAGCTTTGAAAGAGAGCAAGGAAGGTATATGGAAGGTTTGGAGGCAGGAAAGGGATGGAAAATATGATGTAATTATATTATAATCTCAGAAAGAAAAGAAAAAGTTACAGTCTTCTGAGTAGTAAAGAGGCTGTCATATTTCTTTTAAGATTGATATTAGAATTTAATATGATTATGTGTGTAAATCAACAGAAAACAATAACAGTAATGACAGCAAACACTGAGTGCTTGTCACGGCAAAACATATTCTAAACTCTTTCAGTGGATTTGCTCAGTTAATCTCACAACAGCCCAACAAGATAATCATCTCTACTTGGTGACTAAAGAGGCTGAGTGCTCCTGGCTACTATGGGAGCATGTCATGAGTGGTAGCAGAGGGGCCCCACTGTCTCCTGTGTCTTCTCATTCTTCCCTCGTTACTTGTTAAGTGCTGAGTATTTTAAGTAGGGTTAGTTTTTAAGGAATACTAAAGCGGGTAACATTTCCTCTTCAATTACCCATTCCACCAGTCTTTCCTGTTTCACTCTTTTAAAAATTTCAGAATATTAATTTAATGAGAGGCTCTCTGATGCTGAATAAATAAATTAGTGGGAGAATGGGAGAGGTGATTTAGAGCAGCGCTTTTCAAACTTTTATATGCATATAAATCATTACAGACTGTGTTAAAATGCAGATTCTGATATGGTTGGGAAGTCTGTTGGGGCAAGAGACCTGTACTTGTAAGAAGCTCTGATCCCCTCCGTACTGCTGAGGTCTCTAGATCACGCTCTCAACATCCAATATTTAAAGACAACACCGTAGGATGCCAGACCATGTGCAAACCCTTTGCTTTCCAGTTGTGTTTAAAGAAGTGAGGAGCTTAGTTAAATTCAGTTGATGCAGCCAGTTGCAGAAGAAACCTAAGTGTTTCCAACTCTACCCCTGGTCTGCTTACCAGTAAAGCAACTCCCAGTTTGAGAAAGAACACGAAAAACTTAAACAAGAACACCACAAAACCAGATATTTCTCTGCATCTCAAGAATCTAATGGCTATCAAATGCTTCCAGGTTCTCTCTGCTCAGCTGAATGTTAAATTGCCACTTCAGTGTTGCTCGGAATTTTATCTCTCAGAACTGGGAGATAGATTATTGAACCTATCCTGGTACGAGGGCTATACACTTATCTCAGTGTCGGTTTCCTGGCTCTTCTGGTAGCACCTGCATAAAAGCAAAGTTAAGTCTGTCTTTATTCCCATGCCTTTTGCTTTGGCGCCTGCTCAGTAGACACATTTGAAGAATTCTGTTGGAATTGACTGAATACACTAATCTGGGTGATTGAAAAACTGTGCAAAGCATCATATATGGAGGTGCGGTGTGAGCTCTCTTCTGTAGAAACAATATGGCTGGGCGTCCCTCGCTCATCCCTCTCTTCTCTTTCCAGGGAGCAGAACACTGTTATTACCAGGGCCAGATCCGAGGAAACCCTGTTTCATTTGTTGCCCTGTCAACATGCCATGGACTCCAGTAAGTACCCCCTAAATTATACATTTGCTATTTCAATAGCTTTTCTTTATGTTTAATGTACTAGTAAAACGTCTTAGTGTTTCAGAAGCCAGAGGCTTTGCAATTATGCTGCCATACAGTGGTACTTGAACCAGTTTTTCTAGTTTCATCTAGATTCAGACAGTAGTGGCTTGGGTAACTTTGTTTTCTGTTCCTGGGGATGATTAGCTCCTGTGTAACCAATTCAAGTCACACTTTTCCTTGGTTTCTTTATATTTTCATGGAACAATAGAAATGCTAGTTGATGAAAATCCATGGCTTGTTGAACAAGAAAACTGTCTGCAGATGACCTCAGAAGCTCCTGGTTGAGTAGGAACCCACAGAACTCACAGCAGTCAAGGGAGGACACACACACACACACACACACACACACACACACACACACATTCAGAAAGCTCTGTAGAACAAGTTTGTCCTTCCGGGCTTCCGTTCTCAGAGCCTTCTCACAGAATGTGGATAGTGAACATGGGTGTGCACCTCTCTCTATCCTGTCCATGATGGTGATGCCCATGGGCCATTTCTCCTTGTTTTATGGCCTCTTGAAAACCAAGAAAACCCACCCCAAAGCATTCTATTTAGACCAAATCAATTCCTTCTGGCTTGTTACTTTTTTCATAATTTTATTTTGTACACAGTGAGCTAAGACTTAATTACTTTTAAGGTCTGTTGGTAGATAGTTTTTGTAGTGAGTTAGAAATATAGCTCTTTTCATCTAATAACCTGTCACCGAGACTCCGCTGTGGACCAGGCACTAGGAATGTTAAGGCAATTTTAGCATGTGTGAGTCCTGAGACCTCAGTGTGGTGAAACAGGGCAAATGTAGCCTGCGTTCATTTTGTGGAGTAGGACAAGTATATTTGTCTTCTTTGAGAAAGGAAAATAAATTATACCTGGGCACAATACAATCTGAGGATTGCGGAGCGTGGGGGCTCCAAAGGCGTGTCACCTGCAGCAGGTAGAGTGGGCCCTGTGGCAGACTCTGAGAGCATCTTCCAGTGGGTGTAGATCTTAAATCTACATGGCGATGGAATGAGATAGGCTGGAGAGTCTGGCTAGTGGCCTAAGTGACAGACACTCTGGCCAGGCTCTGGGAAGGGGTATGTTAGACAGGTAGGCAGAGAGACTTCCAGGCTAAGAAAATGACCAGAGGAGGGAGGCTTCGTGCCTGCATAATGCAAAGTTCCCACATGCTTCTCATGATAAATTAAATGGATATTTATTTGACGTATGTCACCTTAGTAAACATTATTACAGATATGGCACCTTTGCATATTGTATGAGGGCCTTGATTTTCTTACCAGATGAAAAACTTGTTGAAATCATGTTTGACCTTGCTCACATTGATAACACCAAATATGCATTGAATGGAAGAGTGATGTAAAAACCAGAGACCTTTCTCTATCTCTCTTTCCTCTCAGAATCTCAGCCAGGTCACTGTGTAGGCATCATGCTCACTGCTTTTCAGTTTGCTTCTCCGTTTCCCAGTGGATAGGGTGTTGTGAGAGCCAGGGGGATGGTGTGAGCCCCTTTTGTGGGATTGTAAGAACAACAGCTGGGTTCTAGCGTCCTACAGTCATATAAGGAAAGCAAGAACAACACTTTTCAGGATTTTTAGATCTACCTTTAAACACTCTCACTTAAAAATAAGCAAAATGAAATTAATAGAAAAATCACAATGTGTCTACAAGTACTCATAGAATTGTGTACAACTGTGTTTGGGCTTTCTTAGATATTATAAACATATTGTGTCATTTTTGTTGTTGATAAACTATTACCATCATGATTTTACTTCTGAACACAATTGCTTCTAGCAGTGTTTTAGAGGTATATTGCTGAGCATTAAACGAGGTAGACTATCTAAGTTATAATAGTTTAGGTAAAACCTTTATTACTTTATTACTGCATAATTCATCTTTTATAAACGACCAAGTATATACTGTTGTTTTCCATGTTTCTGATTGACTACATTTAGTTGAAGAACGCAAAATCAGGAAATTAACTTAATAAGCCTTCTTCATAGAGTCTACATGGTACTTCTGTATAAATTTGAAGGATTAATAGGCAATATTTTGATCCATGTATGTTTGACATTATGAGAAAATCTTATGACTATGAGAACCTAAAAATAAAAAAAATGAAATCAAATATAAGTTTATTGCCCTCTGGTGGAAATCTGCAAGAATGACTGCTGTCTCCTTTCCTCTTATTTTGATTCAGCTTTATAAAAATGTAGCTCAACTGTTTCATAATGATGTGTCTCTAGCTACATGGTCTAATTGTTATAGGCTTTCCATATGTATAATTTTTGTTATAATATAAAGGCATCAACCCTCAAAGCAAATGAAAGAGCTGGCTTTTTTTTTATCATCATCATCATCATTATTGTGTTAGTAACAGCATGTTATGAATCAGAATTTTCTAAGTACAGATAATTTCAGAATTTTTCTTTCTACTCAATGCTTTCTTATACAACACATGTCAAAAACCAATTGGAAAAAAACTGATTTTTCCCATTGGGCAGTATTCGAGTTTGCTTTCTATTGCTGTGAAGAAATACTGACCAAAAGCAAGTTGAGGAGGAAAGGGTTCATTTCATCTTAAAGACTCTACTCCATCCACCTATCCATATTAAAGGGAAGTCAGAGCATGGACTCAAGGCAGGAACCCGGAGGCAGGAACCAGTACAGGGAGCTATGGAAGAGTGCTCTGTATTGAGTTGATCTCCCCAGCTTGCTAAGTCTGCTTTGTTATTCAACCTAGCCCAATCTGCTCATGGGTGGTACCACCTACAGTAAGCTGAGCTATCCCTTGTCAATCATTATTCAAGAAAATGCCCCATAGGCATGATTGCAGGCCAATCTAATGAACATAGCTCAAAGAAGACCCCCTCTCTTTGAGTAGGTCTTGTTTTATGCTAAGTTCACAAAAGCTATGACAGGTAGTAACACTGTAAACAAAACAATCCACTTACCATGTGGACTTTGACAAAGGTTAATGATTATATAATGTTTTGGATGGATCTGGTCAATTCTTAGCAGGGGTAGAAAGAATAATGTTTGCCATATTTGGTCTGTTTGGAAGGATGTCCCCTGTGTCATATTATATATACATATCAGATATTATAGTATATTATTACTGACTACATCTGTTTATCTTTAAATTCCAAATTCAGTGTCATCCAAATTCCAAAAGGACATTTATGTTTGAAAACTGAGCAGATGTGAGCTGGGCTATTCTACTTGGTATCTGAGAATTTAAAACATGTCGAAGATGTTCCAGCAGGAACGAAAGAATTTAGATGGAGTCAGACCTGGAAACCACTATAGGTATAGCTCAGGGAAATGAATAGATTTCATAACGTCATTAATGAGAGACAGATCATATTCTGCGTCTAACTGCTTGGCTATGATGTGAGCATTTTTACCCTAAACTGAAGACTTAACGTAAGGATCACAGTTCTGTTCCCCTTAGGTGCCCGAATGAGACCAGTATCTGTAACACCATGAGACACCAGATGTTAATAGAAACACTGTATTCTAACAGCAGTGGTGTCACGGTGGTTGGTATGAGAATGCTCCCCATTGGCTCATATATTTGCATGCTTTGCCCCTAGTTCGTAGAACTGTTTGGGAAGGATTAGCTGTCACCTTGTTGAAGAGGTGTGTCACTTGGGGTGGGCTTTGAGGTTTCAAAAGCTCCTGCCTGGCCCAGTCGTTCTCTCCCCTGCCTGCCGCGTGAGAATCAGCTACTTCCCAATCCCACGCCTGCCTGTTGCCATGCCTCGCCATGATGATCATGGAGTAACTCCCTGGAACTGTAAGCCAGCCCCTGATCAAATGCTTTCTTCTATATGTTGCCTTGGTCATGGTGTCTCTTCACTGCAATAAAACAACACTAAGGAACTCCCTTTATAGGACTTCTAAATAGCAGATTGTCACCTCCAACGTAAGAGGTCACAAGCCACTCTTGATTTGTGCCCTCCTTCCTGGCCCCTGCCTGTTGGGGCTGCCCAGTGTTTCTTCTGAAGCTGCTGTTATTTTGTTTAATGTCAATGCTGTCTTTACAGTGTCAGGTCAAACCTTGGAGTCCTTGTTGATAACTTGCTGGCAAGTCTTTATCAAACATTGCAACAAATCTTGTTGATTCTCCTTTCAAAAAATATCAAGGCTGGGCATGTTGGCTCAGTGATATAACATGTGCTTAGTCTATAAAGCCCTGGAGTGAATCCTCAACAGTGGAAAGAAACACACACATAAAAGTGCATACACATAGATACAGACACATAGACACACAGGCCAACACTCCACATACAGACACAAACATAATCACATGCCCACACAAGACACAGACATAGACACACACACACACACACATACCACACAGACACACACACCATACAGACATGCACACCCCACAGACAGACAGACACAGAACATACACACAGACACACACACATACCACGGACAGACACACACAGACATACACACTCCACATACCCCTTTAGAATTTGGTCAGTTCTCACCTCTTCTATCATTACCGCCCATCTTCTTTCTCTTGGATTATTATAATAATCCCATCCTAGTAATCCCTGCCTTTACTCTCACTATTGTAAAGAGTATTATAATACAGTAGCTGGGATCATTATTTTAAATCAAGAGAGAACCAAGCGTAAGGACTCATGCCTGTAGTTCAAGCCCTTGGGAAGCAGAGGCAAAGGCAGAGACGAGAGGCAGAGGGGCAGAGGGGCAGAGAGACAGAGAGACAGGGAGACAGAGCGACAGAGAGACAGAGAGGCAGAGAGGCAGAGAGAGGCAGAGAGGCAAGGCAGAAAGATTGCTGTTAATTTAAAGCCAACCTTAAGGACAGATTGACATTCTGTCTCAATAAACAAAATCAAAACAGGGAGAGGACATTTCCTCTGTTTAGCATCCTGCATGGTGCTCTCTCATCTCTCCTAGTAACAGCCAAGGCCCTCAGAAGAGACAGTCTACTATGTCTAACAGGCCTGTGACTGTGGTTTTTCTATTACTCTGCCCCTGCCCATTCTAATCTCACCGCATTGCCCTCTTCCTGTTCCTGGATCATGCCAAGACTTTTCTTACCAGAGAGCATCTGAAATGCCCTTTGTACAAGTGTAGGTAGGTGGCTGTTCTGGTGAAGCCCTGCCCTGAAGTCCTAGGAGAAACTACTAGCCCTCCTCCCTTTCAGCTCTCTCACACCCAGACTTGCAGTGATAATTATCACCATAACCTGCTTTATTTCCACCATAAAGTTCATGTTCGCCTAACTTATATTTCCTTCTTTATTACGTGTTTATTTTATCCTCCCTAAAATGAGGACTGGAAATTGCCTTTGTTTACAATATCACATCTGCATCAGCAGCTGTGCATTGCTGATCTTATGTCAGTCAGTTCACACTGAGTAAATGAATGCAGGTGGTCTCAGATCATAGATGATCAGTTCATATACCCAGAATGCACTGCCTCTGGCCTCTTTTATAAGAGTTACTGAATCTAGGAGGGTTACTTCAGTCTCTCTCCTGTACAGGGAAGAAGGTTGCTGCTTCTCCTTTATACAGTTGTGGAAAGATTTAATTCAGCACAAGTTGTTGAGATGTGCTTAATCTGATTTCCAAAGCACTTTCCAGATGTGTGGTAGGAGGCCATTCTTGGTGTAATCTCAGGCAACCTGTGTCACCTGCATCATCTAGGTGTCTGTTGTTATTGCAGGCTTTGTTGCTGTTCCCCAGGCCTGTATATCTGTGTATGTTAGGCAAACATTCAACCACCAAGCTGTTATCTTTACCTGTTGTCCTTTTTAACATTTGATTTGGGGACAGAGCTCACGAATTTGCCCAGTGTCATCCTTGAACTTGTTGGATTCTTGTTGCGCACCTTAAATACTTGGGATTGCAAGCTTAGGTTACCACTTCCAGCATCTTAGACTTGTTTAATGTCTGATGGGCAGACAGAGTATACTAGGATTAAAACGATATGCTGGCACTCGGACCTGGGTTTGTTTTAAATATGGCTTCCAGAGCCCCACCTAGAATGAGAAGAGGTCCTACCTTTCAACAGATAACTCTAGGGCACCTTTGTGTAGTAAGTCAGGATTCCATATTAGAAGAACAATGGAAAACATCTGAAAACCGAAGGCATGGAGTTCAAGATGATAATGTCTGCCAGTGGGGAGCCTTGGCTTGCAGAAATGTGTGTGGTGTGTGTATGTAGTGTTTGTGTGCCTGTGCGATGTGCCACGTTTATCTGGTGATGGAAACAGACTCTAAATGAAACTTTCTGTGCTGCTGATCTAAATGATCTTGCTCTGGACGAGACTGGACAGCTGTGTCTGAATCATTCTTTTGTACTTGGCAGTGGGATGTTCTATGATGGGAACCACACATATCTCATTGAAACACAGAAAATGAGATGTCCCAGGTAAGTCTCTCTTTGCCCTTCCTCTCTATGTTGGAAATACTTTCCCTGGAGTGAGTTCTGAAGCCATACTTCTCGTTTGTGTGTCCAGTGCCTTGTTAGACAAAGACTACAATAAATACATAGGACTTATACACAGAAAGTATTTTCTCCCTCTTCTGTAGCTGTGACTTTACAAATCAAGATGCCAGTAGGCTGGCGTCGTTGCTTGCTGTACTTTTACCTCCCAGAGAGAGATTTCTGAGCATCTCCTTCTAGCCCTATGAGAACGTCAGCCATTTTCGATTTGGATGTCACCCTCCCAGCCTTGTTTAACATTTACTGTTTTCCTATAGACCCTCTCCACAGGTACAATGACACGACCTAACAACCATCAACGTGAATCGGTTGCTCTGAGTCTGGGATGTGCTACATGCATTCAATCCCTAACAGACAAAAGCCACAGATGCGAGATTTTCACCTCTTTCTTTTCTAGATTCCCCACTTTTCTACACAGAATGTGGCTTTTAAGGCTCAATGCCAATGAAATCCTGGGTTATACAAAACCCAGGACTTCTTCTAGGAGTTGATACATTTATTTGGTACAAATTAGGAAAGGATTAAGTTAGCATTTAAACTGTAGTAGCTTTGTTGGTCTTTGGCTAAGATCAGATATGATAGACTATGGGCGAACAATATAGTCTTTAATCCTTACTTTCCATATACAAATGAACTTCCTTGTTTCACAAAACATTGGCCAAACATTTACAGAGGAGGTAATTTCCAGGAATACACATTGTTTTGCCACCCATTAAACAACCCTGTTGGGGAAACCATCTGACCAGCGTGCCTAGTAAGACAGGCGTATCACTGTGTGGGAAACTGACACTGTAGAGGTTATACATACCTTACATACTATGACATTCTAAGCTCGTAGCACTTAGATGCAGCCACATGAAATCATTTGAATATTTAGTCATTTTTTCTTAGAAGGAAAATTATTACATTTTTCTCTGGGTTTCTAGAACTATCTATGTCAGGATTCTGGGCATTGCTTGTCATCTTGCTCACAGTCACCAGGAAGATTGGTAGTTCTGTAGTCACTGCCTGCTGCAGATATCTGGCTCTTAAAGTGGGAGCAGGGATCTGGGAAAGGAACCAGTCATTAACCTGTTTTCCTAGATGCCTTACATTCCCTTGGGGAAATAGGTCCATTCATTTATTTTCCATGACTGCCTCTTTGGCTCCTCTGTCTGTGAGGCATTTTGGTTGTAATGGGTGGTTGTAGAGCTAGAGGAATGGACTCTTCATGGGGGCTGTGCAGTCAGGGGTCATCGCCTCTGAAAAACCTGGAGAACTTGCAGTCAAGCCACGATTCTCTGAGGGTCCTAGTTTCTCCAGCTATGATTGCCTGAAGCCAAAGATACTTGCTTCTTCACGTGTGCTTAATCTCTGCCCTGTGTGCTATTTCAGGAGGAGTCTCATCTTCACTCTGTGTACAAATCCAGACTATTTGAATTTCCCTTGGATGACCTTCCATCCGGTACGGTATTCATATTGGGAATTTTTAAAAATGGCAACCCAGTAATTCAGTTACTACTTTAGAACCAATATATATACTAAACAGTAATTGACAATGGCTCATGACATTTTAGAGGGAGCTATCAAGTTGCACCGAAGGAAAGAATACAATACAAACTAGCTTCTTATTTACAGCTGAGAAGTTCAGAAAGATATGGCTTAAGCACACAGGAGGAACGCTTAAGGAATTAAAACTCAATGTAAGGAATTAGAAGAGAGAGTTGTAAAGATGGTAACCGATGTGAAAATCCACCCTGGTGTTGAAGTGATGGTTTTCTGAACACAGGCACGAATCATCTCCTCAGATGCTATTTCTCCATTCCTCTTTGCTCTAGCATTAAAGGCAAAGGTTATTATAGTTTGACATTTTATATATTTGTATGCTGTTTATGAAATTGGCACATATTTTCTTCTCATTTTTGTTTATATCTTAATCTCTATAAATGCTGATTGAAGAGGTGCATATCATGTGACAAGTAGAGCCGCCCTTGGTGCTAGAACCCCATGTTTGTGGAACTTTGATTATGGAAGGGACATAATCTGTCTTTTGCTCCTATTAATTTAGTTTTTGCAATAGCTTTGTATGGTAATATAACTCATTTGTTTGCTTGTTTGTTTGTTTTTGCTTTTGTAGATAAAGAAATAGAGGTTCATCGTGTTTGGTTTTTCAGGGTCCCACAGCTAGCAATTAAAGGACAAGGATTGTGAAACGTTGAAAGGTTGCTATAAGAGAGTCACAAGAAACCACTAAAAAAGTGGCCAGCCTAAGAGCAAATCCAAAACTACTGTTAGAAGAGCAGTTAACAGTTATATTGTCTTGTTAGAAAATGAAGTGAGTGTTAGATTCTAATGTTCCTTCCTCTCTAGAATGAGATTGTAACTCATTGGCCTCCTTCAGTCGCCTAGAGAGGAACTAACGCTTTCTACTTTGGTAAAGGGATATCAAGTCCCTTTGGCGGAATTCACAATTTTGGAGGCCAGTGAGATTGCTCATTTACCTTACAAGCCTAGTGATCGGTCTTCTGTCCCCAGAACCCACATGGAGACGGCAGAGAACTGGCTGAAAATTGTCCTCTGACCTCCTTGTGCAGTGTGGCACATGCATGCCCCAGCTATGACATGCATACAAAATAATGCAATCTGAAAAAGAATCTACTACTTAGAAAAGTCTACTGGCAGACACATAGACACTCCTACTCTACAAGACTCATACCGTGCTTTCAACAACTTTATGAAACTTTATAGTGCCAGTTATAGGAACAAAATAAATCTTGAATGGCTGTGAGCAAATAAAACTGCAGAGTAATAGGTCTTCCTGGAAGCAATCATCACTGATTAATATTTAAAATAATAAAGATTCACCACCAAAGACTTCCAATATAGGAGTGCTACAATGTAACCTTAAAGTTTTTTTTTTTTAAACTTTGTTCAGGGTTCTTTTTCAGAGATAATTATGGAAGTGACTTGGCACTCTTTTTTTCTTTTCTTTATTTTTATTCCTGATAGGATCCAACTCTGTAGCCTACTTTGGCCTCAGATTTGCAATGATCCTTCTGGCCTAGCCTCCTCAGTGCTGGGTTTGAGACTGCAAACCTCTATGCTCAGCCCATTTCTAGTGTTCTAATCAGAGGTTGCTTTTGTCTGTCAATTTTAAGAGTAGCATTGCCTTTCAAGATTACTTATTTATTTTTTCTTTTTTTATTGAATATTCTATTTATTTACTGTTCAGATGCCTTCCCCTCTTCTCATTTCCCCTCCCTAGAAACCCCCTATCCCATCCCCCCTCCTCCTTTTTGCTTTTATACCATTTTAATTACTTGCAAGTATTAAGGTCAGTTCTAGGTTGAGGAACTAGCAATACAATAGATGCAAATAGTCAAGGAACAAGCAAGACAATAAACACAAATAGTCAAAGAACAAACAAGGCAATAAACAAATTTCTGTGAACACTCCCCTGATCACTTTTTAGATATAAGGGCTTATCAAGATGACCAAACTATCTGAGCCAACTTCCCTGTCCTAGCCCAAAGTCATTTTCATGTCTGAAGACTACTTCCTTGTTCTAGCCTAAGATTTAGACTCCTGTCTGAAATTACTTCTTTGTTCTAGCCTAATATTTAGATTCCTGCCTGATATTACTTCTTTGTTCTAGCCTAATTGTAGATTCCTGCCTGAAGTCCACTTCCTAGTCCTTGGCCAATGTCATATTCCTGCCAATCAGCCCATTTCTTTGTCTTTGGTTTATGTCAGATTCTTGCCAAACAGCAGCAAAGGCTCTCTGCCTGTCCCCATTTCTATTTCATTAAAAAGACTGAGCTAGTCTTACCTCATTCTGCCAAGAATGCCTTCCTTACCTGTCATGGAATATGCATTATCAAAAGCAATGCACTTCTGTCTTAGGTTGGTAAGGCTCTGTGCAAAATCTTACCTGTTCTTGGCTTGCCAGCCTGTTAATTTTTAATAACTCTGTCGGGGTCCATTTTCAGGTTCAAGCCATGCACTTTTGCTGCCAACATGTTGATGTTGTTAAACGCAAGCTTTAACATGATGGGCAGGAATAAAGTATTTGCAGGACAAAAAGGGTTAGCATGTATCTGATGAATCAATGCTCAGTGCTCAGCAGAGCAGCATTCTTTAAATTCATAAGCTCACTATGTAAAGTTAAAACATGGAGATTACTTATGATATAATTACTTATAATATATATATGTATGTATGTATGTATAAAATTATATATATTACTATGATATAATGTAATTTGCCTATTTGTTTGACTATAGGGTTCCTTTTATTTTCTATAACATGTCTCTCAGGACGTATGTTCCTTAGAACACATTTTAGAGAAAAAAGAATCTTGTTTTCAGTGGACAAGTTGACCTTTTAGAAACTGATGTGCACAAAACATAAGCCCTGTGTGTGACTGGCTGGGCTCTGGGTGTGCCCTATGTATCTATGTCCCTATGTATCCCTATTGGGATACAATGTTTTTATTACTGAGCCCTGTGCAGTTCCCCCATTTTGCCTTATACTTCTGCAGTTTCTTTTCTGCTTATGTTTCCTACTGACTAGTCTTGCCTTTAGTAGGACTTTAAACATAAGGAACCCTGTATTATATTTTGTTTTGTTTGCTAGGCATATGCCTATGAGATTTATGTTATCAAAAGTAGCAATTGTTTGTTGATTTTATTATTGAATTTATTCTGTGCTATGAATATAGTAAATTCTTAATTAATTATGCTGATGAACACTCAGGGTTTTCCAGTTTGAGGCTATTATTAATAAGCAACCATAAACATTTTTTATATGTCTTCACTTTTTCTTTCCCTCCCTATTCCTCCCCCCATTATTTCTATTTTTGTAGAAGCCTGTTTTTATTTCTTCTAGTAAATTCTCAAGGGTGGCCTTGGAAGCTGTATGTGTAGCTTGGGCTCAGTGTCATCAAACTTCAGCCTGTACCTGCAGGCAGCCACACATTGCTGGCCTCACCTCAGAGGCCACCTCACCTTGATTTTCGTACATTCTGGGTCAATTCTGAGACTTCATTTTCAGCATGTCCCCCAAAGATATCAATTTTATTAATCTAAAGATTCTACCTTAAAAAACTTTGTTTTATGAGAAGTTGTTGAGTTGTTTCCTCAGAGTGGTTATGTCATTATATGCTCACATAAGCACCGTGTGGCAGGAGGAATTGCTCGAAAACTTGAGTTCTAGATATTGAGGAATTTCTGTGGTGTTCATATTTGTCAGCCATTCTAGTGAGCTTGGTTCTGTGTCACTGAGCTTGCATCTTCAAGTTTTTTTGACTTGTGATACATCGTGTAGGCTTACTAGTCGTCAGTTGAATTTTTCTCCTTTAATTGTTGCGTTGTGGTAGGATTGACATATTCTGCATTTGACCTCAGCCAAAAGGTAAAACAAAATGATTGTATTGGCTGAATAAAAGGCCTTTTTTTCCCACTATGACATTTTTTTATTGGATATTTTCTTTATTTTCATTTCACTTGTTTTCTCCTTTCCAGGTCTCCCCTCCAGAAAACCCCTATCCCATCTCCCCTCCCTCTGCCTCTGTGAGGGTGCTCCCCTTCCCACCTGCCCACTCCTGTCTTACTACCCTGGCATTCCCCTATACTTTTTTAGATGTACTATTAACACTGAATTATTTGGATTGTCATAAAGTATTTCTTTGACTCTGTTCATTTAGCTACCCATTGTCATCTCTCTATCTATCTCTCTCTCTATCTCTATCTATCTATCTATCTATCTATCTATCTATCTATCTATCTATCTGGTTTACTGTGACCTTATACTGTATTTTGAAATCAGATACCACATTTCATTTTTTCAGTTTTGCCCTTTTTCAAATTAATTCAACTTTTCTAGATCCTTTGCATATTTATACAAGTTTTAGAACCCATTTGTTAGTTTCTATAATTCCTCTTAACTTCTTATTAGATTATATTAAATATTTATATTAACTGTGGAAAAACAGACAGGTTAGTAGTGAGTCTTCCAGTCCATGGAGATAGCATAGTATGTTTCCTTATATATTTAGAGTTTGTTGTTGTTGTTTGTTTTGCATGAGGCCCTGGTTTAATCTCTAGCTTCAAATACAACAAAACAAAACTAATTCTCAGCCCCTTCCAGATATACTGAATTACAAAAGATTAAAATAAATAGTTATTCCTGGTTGTAGATTTGGGGATCCTTATGGAAGAGTTGGGGGAAGGAATGGAGGCTCTGAAGGGGATAGGAAACCCACAGGGAAACCAACTAACCTGGACTGACAGAGCTCTCAGAGACTGAGCCACCAACCAAAGAGCATACATAGGCTAGACAGAGGACCCTGGCACATATATATGTAGCAGAAGGCTGCCATATTTGGCCTCAGTGGAAGAGGACGTTTATAACCGTCAGCTGGAGTTATAGCTTTCTTTGAAGGCTCGAATACTAGGGGTTCAGGTCTGGGCTTGCCTGTGGGTGATTGGCAGGCTTAGGGTTAGGGTTAAGAAGTGTTACGTCTCTTTGGTGAACTGATCCTCTCATCATTACGTACCCTGACTCCTCTTTACAGGTGTATTTTTTTGTCCTACTTATCTGGTATTAATGTGCCTAAGATTGTTTTTATTGAGAATTTCCTATTGCATATAATATATTTTGATCATGTTCATCCCTTAGTCCTTCCCCAACTCCTCCCAGATCAACCCTCTATCTCCGCATTCTTGTTATTTAAAAAAGGTTATTTTTTTAAAAAAGTAATAATGCACCAAGTTAAATTTGTGCGACTTGTATATTCATCTGTGTGAGACCAACCACACAAAAGCTAATGTCCACTAGTGTGAGTGAGTCCATACCATGTGTATCTTTCTGGGTCTGCGTTACCTCACTCAGGATGAAATTCGTTGTTGTGGTTGCATCTATTTGCATCACTTCGGAGAAAGTCCTTCCTTACACCTAACTTAGAACCCAGAGATGAATCTGTATGCTTGAAAAGTTTGTGTGTGGTCCTAACCTGCAAGTTAGAAGGACTCAGACTGTCCCATTGCCCTGCAAGAACAAGCAAGGCCTTAAATAAAGTTTGTAGTGGGCTGAGAAGAGTGCCTAGGAATTGGACACAACTGAGTCAACGTTTTTGGTGTCCTGTGTTAAGAGTGTGCTGTGTTTGCTTTCAGTTCTCCTCTTCATTTTGCAGCCTCTAGAGAAGGTTAGTGATGGAAGTGACAGTCAGGTTGTCTACTTAGCAAGTTTTAAATAAACAATGTGTTGCTATTTATAGTACGGCTATAAAAAAAATGACATAAATCAGGACAAGTGTTTGAGCTTTTGTGCGTTGTATTTACCCACTAGATACTTATTTATGATTAGCATAACAGGATACCTTAATATACTCGCTAAGTATAAAGAAGAACTAATGGCATTTTCCTGCTCTTAGAGAAGTCTGGAAAATGCATTGTTTGTTTTCGTTTCCTTGTAGAATTTCAACGCGTAAACATCACTCCCCCCCAGTTTATTTTGAAGCCGAGACTGAAGCGGAGGAAAAGAGAGGTATGTGTTTGCAGGTGTACGCCATGATATTCAGAACACTTGGCAACTGGCGATCCTTTGAGTCTACACTCAGTGTCTGTTGGGGTAAGAATTAGTGCAGCCATTTGTGCGGGTGCAGAGACAGAACTGGTGACGGGTGCATGTAAGCAGCAATGGGATGCATCGTTTTACATGTGGCTGGAAGACGGAGGACTATGGATCCCTCGTTTCTGTGCATCATGATGGCTCTGCTTGAAGCAAGCTCTTTTCCCATGATGCTCTGATAGGAGCCACTGTTGCAGGCTCTTCTTTGCTATTCCTGACAGGTTTTGAAGCCACAAAATGCATGTTTCTCACTCTAACTACCTTGGGCTTTAGTATATAAATGAGGACATAGCTTTCTCACTTCTCAACTAGACATTGCAGTACTAGCAACTGTCTGTAAGGAGCCTTAAACCACAGGGGCAGCTACTGTTCTTTCTCCCGGCTCTCACATCTGAAGATGGCTTGTCCGGTGTCACATAGTTGACAAATGGCTCAGAATAAAGATCTGGCTGTCAGAGTCAACCCAAAGTAATAATGCTGATGATTTGATGTTTGTGGAGGTGTCCGTGTGCATGTGGCATAAGGACACCTGAGGTAGGGAATAGATGGCATTAAAGTGCATTGTTGATGGATGTGTGAAGAACTTACTTCATAGAGAGGACAGGGTAATACTCATTATGCATGTGCTTGTTCCTCATACACGTGTCAGCATCTATGCGGTCTACCAGAATTGAACCTAGCAATGCTCACATGCCAAGTGAGCCAAACAAGTATTCTGCCACTGGGCTAGAGTCTGCTTTAGTTGTCCAGTATGGACTTGCACTTGCTCTATACGCAGCTGTAGGACTCATGGTCCTTCTGCCCCAGCCTCTCCAGTAACCGATGTGAAGGCTCCTCCTGCTATTGCCTTTACCTAAAACAGGTACTGTTTTGTTTCCTTTTGGTTTTTGAAAGAGTCTCACTCTGTATCCTCAGGTGGCTTCAGACTCATAGCATTCATCCTGCCCTGGACTCCCTAGTGCTGGGATTATAGGCATAGGTTTTCATGTCTGGTAAAATGGATGTATTTTCAGACAGACTTTTATGTGAATTATAGTTGTTAATTTTTGTTAAAAACTTAGCATGTACTTGACCATTTTATAAGAATTTTAACTGTTTAACTGGAGAATCTGACAGAATATTAACACATTTGCTCTTTGTGATATCCTTCTTAAGAAGGTATTGCTGTGATCTCTCTAGGTTGAGGAGGACAGAGTGCACACAGCTTAAGAAAGGAGTTAGGATTCTGATTTATAAAGTCCGGTCTTAGAGATCTCTCTCACTGCACATACTCTCTGCAGCACGCCCTCAGAAGCCTGTGTGTTCCACAAGACACTGCCTTCTTTAGATACAGACACATGCATGTCTTGAGTTAAATTAAGGTAAAAATAACTTCCATGAAGATTTAATTTACAAAGCTGCTTATTATTATGCATTCTGAGTGGACAGAATAGGAGAAAGACCCTCTTACATGTGCCCTGAAGTTCTTCTAAGCATTACAACACCTTAGGGACCCATGAAACTGAGTTTGTGTGATACTGTGTGATTCAAATGAAAGTCCAAGTCATTGAGAAAAATGCTGGGACCCACCAGAAAGCCTGCTAGATTAACTAGTAAGTCCACAGGGAATTAGAAAAATCTTGCTCTACTAGGACTTTTTTTTCCTTTAAAGAAATGTTGTCATTGGGTACAATTTAGTGATCTGTTTAGTTTTTAAATACAAAAATATAGTCTATCATTCTTTGAAATTGGTGTTGTAAGAATTTTTCTTCTTTTAGCAACTAGAAAATACATTTAGAAAGAGACAAAAATCTATGAAACATTATATTTTTAGTTTGTTAAAAATATACCACTATTCGTGTATTGATTCTGGTTTGATTTGATGCTGTGTCCTCTTCACAAAAATAGTCTTTGGGCAAGTGAACAAGATTTACTGAAGAAAAAAAAAGGACTATTGAACCATGACATAAAAGAAAAGTCAGTTTCACAGGTCTTATTAATGACTGCCTGATAGATGGACAGCGGGGATGGGTGCCCTGATAGCTTTTGCCTGTAATATTGATTGATTGTGGTTTTGAAAGTACAGAGAATTTGCTGAGCAGAGAGGTGTAGCAGCTAAAGACACATCAAGACTACTTGGAAGTGTCAGCAATGTGTTGACCGCACCTCTACAGCTTGCGTGTGTTTGTGTGTGTGTGTGTGTGTGTGTGTGTGTTTGGGGGGGGATCTATGAACTGCACCAGAGAAAAATCATGGCCACTCCTAGATTTGGAGACTCCTCAGAAAAAGTGTCAATCCCATCACTGTCAGAAACACTGTTGGAATTGAACTAACACGAGAAGAGTGCTCTGCCAGTATCCTGTTTCCCCACCATTGTTAGATAAAAATGGTTTGATGAAGACAAGTGTGAAAGACGTAGGCATGTGAAGCATACACTCATATTTAATTGTGTTTGTGTGAACATTCTGAGAAAACCCTGGTCATTTGCTGTACCCCAGGGAAGAATGAAATCCAGGTGAGAGGACAGTGTTATCCTTGTTTCTGAAGGAAAGAGGGAATTTTCGTGTCACTGGTTTAGTTTTTGCAGCGAAGTTTAAAGGCTTAGTCCTTTTGTTCACTGTGTTACAGCTTCTTCGATTTCCTCGGAATGTAGAGGAGGAAACCAAATACATCGAACTGATGATTGTGAATGATCATCTCATGGTAAGATCTGCCACCCCATTTCCTTTTGTCTTTGCCTGCTCCTAGGTGTTGTATAAAAACTATGTTTAGAAGAAAGAAAACCTTCATCCAGTTGTGACTAGGAAAAGTCATTTCTGTAAATATACACACAAACTCACAGACATACACATACTCACACATATACACTCTCACATATACACATACTCACACACATACACATGCAAACACACGCATACATACAGATACACATACAAACATACACATACACACACACACACACACACACACACACCACTTTTGGAAGCTGGAGGACAGTTTTATTAGAATTTAAGACAAACAGACTAAGTATTGGCAATGGCCCATTTTGTGCTACCATGTCATACGTGTGAGGTCTTCTGCACACCACAAGCTGTCACACAGTGGGGAGAGGAACTTTAGGAAAGAGTAAACAGGCCCAATGAAGCATATTTTTTATTGGGAACAACTTATAAATAGAAAACATGCTTAGGTGGAAGTAAGTAGCAATTTTTATGAGTGTCCAAAAACACTTCCTTTAAAATATATTTTTATATATTACCTATATATAATAGTGGTGTTGTTATGACATTTTCATATGTGTCTGTAATGTATTTTGATCTTATTCACCTTCTTACGCCTCCCCTCCCTGTTATCTTCTCCCTTTACTTTAGTCTTAAGAAAGCATTGGCCTCAGATTTCCTGTTCCCCAGTGGCTAGGAACACACCTTCCACCTGGGATTTCTCTAATACCTGAACCTTTTGTTTAAGCTTGGATTCTGTGCCCCAAGTTAGGTGCTCAGGTTGGTTCTTCCTCTCCCAGTCCTGCTCATCCCCATCTTTTCTCGGTGAGCCACTTGTGTGTGTGTGTGTGTGTGTGTGTGTGTGTGTGTGTGAGATGTTTGTTTGACACAGTGTATTTCACTAGGGGTATTCCCAGGAGCACAGATGAGTTTGTCTTTTAGGAGCACGAGGGCCTGCCTTATCCACCACTTGTCCCCAGTGCTTGCCATGTGAAGGTGCCACTTTAAAAAGACTGAAATTGGGTTTTATGTGATAAATCCTGCCTTAGAATACCACAGAGGCCAAGCAAACCAAACAAGTGACCCACGTTTCCTTTGAGCTATCTCCTTGTGATTTGTACGTCAGGGTTTCTTCTTCCTCCAGAACCACATAGAACTTGTAGTGTCTTACATGTGTAGCTGCATTTCCATTTACTGTCTTATAGATCATAACAGCTTTCAAAAGAACACTGCCTCCCCCCCCAAAAAAAAACCTATAAAGTGGATGGAGTGGGTGGGTTTTTGTTTGTTTGTTTGTTTGTTTAATATGGGGAGGGCTTTGCTAGGGATTGAACTCAGAGCCTCATGTGCACCAAGGATATATACCATATGCTACATTCTAGCCCCTCAATGTCAAACTTTTTGAACTATAAAGATGATGTCATCTTTATCTGCAATCCACAGCTTTCAGCTTCAGGGTAGATAAGGAACAAGGCTCTAACCTGAGGTTTTTGTAAGAAAGCCTTAGGAATGTTTCTGGTATTTTCTGTTCTATCTTAAGATGATTATTTCCAGTGACTTTGAACATCCTTCACTGTTGTCTGTTGCTTTCAGTTTAAAAAGCACCGGCTTTCTGTTGTATATACAAACACCTATGCGAAATCTGTGGTGAACATGGCGGATGTGGTGAGTACCAACCCCATTCGGCATCACCCCTTGTTGCTACAAGGCAGGCAATAAGGTGCTGACATTTGAATTAGCCAGGATGGCTCCAGAGACCTGAGTGACTGCACCAGGGACTCTGCTGACTTTCATGTGTTTGGGAAAGTGGGCTGGCTGAAGATATGCTTGTGTTTTTTCTTGTGTGTTTCATACTGTACAGGACAGGTTTAGCAAAGATATTCACAGTGCACATATGGAAATCAGCACAGAGACAGTGCAGGAACTAAGGCTTTTCAGAGATGCCCAGCACTGTGGCCAAGCTGCCCACAAAATAATTCCCCTGCCTGCATTTTCCTCAGCATCACACAGGTTGTGTAGCAGTCACTTCCTGACAGACTCTTTATTGGTATGTTTTTTTGTTAGTGGAACTTAAGATTTCACAAATTATTTATCTAGGATGCCAAGAGGTGTATTCAGCAAAAGCCTTGAATTGAGCCCAAATATTTGTTAAAAGAAAACCACTTTTGTGTCTAAAAGGTGCTTTGTTCACTGGGTTTTTCTTGGTAAATAATTTGATTCAATGTTCTTTAAGGAAAGTGCATTCAAATCCCAAAACTAATGATTGCTTTTAAGAACACTAATGTCTCTTTAATTAAAGTTGTTTCCACTAAAGGAGCCTTGTAGTGGTTCATCAGCTGATTTTCCCGCATGTGGAGCTGATGCTTTCATCTCATTAATCTAGATCTATAAAGACCAACTTAAGACTAGGATAGTACTGGTTGCCATGGAAACCTGGGCTGCTGACAACAAGTTTGCCATATCTGAAAACCCACTGATCACCCTGCGTGAGTTCATGAAATACAGGAGGGATTTTATCAAGGAGAAGGCTGATGCAGTCCATCTTTTCTCGTATGTAACTTTTAAAATATGTTTACTTGTTCTGTCTCCATCCTGAATGCTCTCTCAATCCTGACTAAAATGTATCCTTCTACCACAACACAAGTGTGATGTGATGTGGCCGTGCATTGGAAGACGTTTTACAATATAGATTGTTTGAAAGTTTCATGATATGTAAGTGATTTGAGTGACGATTGCATGTCTGTTTAATTATTTTCCCAATGCTTAATCAGAGCATTTGCTGAGTAAATGTACTGTCACATGCAGACCAAGTTCTAGCCATTCATTACATTCGTTAAGATCGGAATATTTTAAATGTCACTGTTCTCTCTGGTGTGGGTTCCGAGGTCAGAGCTATGTCTCTGGAATTGATTGTCTACTTTTTTCTCACTCTTGTGTTCTTTCTTTTAGTATTTAACATACTGACATAACATCAAAACAGATTCTGTAGGATTTTAAGACTTTCTTATCTAAAATCGTAACTCTTGAGGACAATTATGATTAGATATGAAAGGTGCATCTTGGTTGTTATCTTTATTTTTTATCTAATTTCAAAGGTAGAGGTAAGTTGCCAGAATCTGATAAGGAAATTGCCTGTGTGCTTTTCCCAGACTCAAGACTTGCATTTTTTTTCTCATTTCCTTTTGAAGTACAAATTGGAGACAGATGGTACTACCAAATACTTGAGGCATTCAGTGTAGTCTCCTAAAAATAACGACACCACGTGAACATTCTTACATAATCCAGAGTCTGGGTTCAGATGTTATCAGTTGTTTTAATACCCCTCTGTAGCTACATTTGTGTCTTTCAGCATCCAGTACAGAGCTGCACAGTTCATTTAATTAGCTTCTCCTTTAAGCTGAATAATTATTTTCTCAACCTTTGTCCATGTTGAATTTGATACTTTTGAAGAGTATAGACTGATTATTTTATTGATGGCTCTTCATTGTAGGAATGTCTGTATTTTATCATTAGTTATATGTAAGATATTTATTTGGGCTAAAACTCTACAAAAGTGAGTTTTATATCCTCAAGAGTACCATTATCAGCAATTGATTTTAATAGATATGTTTCTATATAAGATATGTATTGATCACATGGGGAAGCACCACTCAGAAACCTTTATTTTTAGAACATGTGTGTAAATAATTTTTACATTCCTTCTTTACCTCGGAAATGTATTGTATGCTTTGAGAAAACAAATTAGATAATAAACTCTGGGAGTGGCTTAGATGTCTGAACTGTGAGCAGTAAGCCTTTTCATTTCCTTTTCTAAAAGGGGCAGTCAATTTGAGAGTAGCCGGAGCGGGGCAGCTTATATTGGTGGGATTTGCTCGCTGCTGAGAGGAGGAGGCGTGAATGAAGTAGGTGTGAACATCTGTGCAATACAAAAGTGGTATGATGGCTGAAAATGCTCTCCTAGACTTCAGAAATCATTGCTTGGTAGCCACTGTCTCCAGATGCTAAATTGCTTCATTAGTCATCAGTATGGCTCCTTTGTGTGCCCAGAGGACAAAATATCACTCAATGATCATACTCATGATCTGTATAGAATAATTTCCAGACTAAGCAGTTCATAGAGAGAGACTCTATACGTTAACCTTCACTGAAAATAAGAGTAAAGCCAACTGTTTACATTGTTGAATGATTTGAGTAATCTCTGAAACATTGGGTTGCCACCTAACAAACCAATTGGATATTTTCTCCTTTGGTCAGTATTTGACAAACTTGGGGAAAGTCAAAAGGCAGAGAAGAGCTTCCATGAAGAAGGGCTTACTCCTAACACACTAAACTTAATGGAAACACTGTAAAGGAAAACACTCCAATCTCAGGAAGGCGGCAAACTGGAAAATTATAGATTTGATTGGCCATAGAGCATCCTGACTTCCTGACTCTCATGTTTGTTTGCTAAAGTTGCTTTCTGTTCCACACGAGATGAAAATGAGTTCCAGACACATACAGTTTCATTATGTATTATTCAAAGACTGCCTTAGTGTTATTAGTTATTAAGTTTTCAGGAATGTTATCAAGTGAAATTTGCATGGTCAGAACTAGCTACAGGATGCTTAGACTCTGCTAAAGAAAACGTTGAGGGTATGGTAGTGCATGCCTATAATCCTACTGCCCAGGAGACTGAGGCAGGTGGCTTGCCATGAGTTAGAGGCAAGCCTAAGCAATACAGAAGTCCTGTGTCAGAAACATCACACATGCAAAAAGAAAGAAAATGCTTAGGAATGAATTGTTTCCAATTGTTTGTACCATTTTCTCTAGCCTAACTGGAAAACAATGTTCATTTACATATCTTTTGGTTTTGTTTTTCAGTTTGGCAAAACAGATTTAATGGCAGTTACACTTGCTCAGTCATTAGCCCACAATATTGGTATAATCTCAGACAAGAGAAAATTAGCAAGTGGTAAGTTTTAGTTCTGTGTGATTTAGTTGTATTTACTAAGATATAAAGCTTGTTAAATATTTTCTAGCATGAGATTCTTTTTAATTCAGTTGCTTGATCATGATTATGGAATAGAGCAACAAAATGTTGCTTTCAAAGAAAATAAAGGGAATATTTACATCATTTTTGAAAAATTTTCCATGTATAACGAACAGTGAAGCCATGCGATGATGAAGTCAAAGCTGGATTTAACCCAAGAAGGGACAAAGATAGCTCATTTTGGAATTTGGACTTTCTAGCGCAGAATTCTCTGTGGTTTGGGACTTTGACTGCATTTTATTATGTTTTTCTTAACCTGCGTATGGCTCAAGTCCCAGCACTTCCTTGCTGCGAGCAGACCTGATGCAGGGCCTAGGAGTGTGTAGAGCAACTAAACCACACTAGCCTTAGCATCCATAGAGAAAAATTTACAAAGTAGGTTATGTTACTTCTCTATGAACAATACCGTGACAATTGAAGCGACAATTACATTATATCTGTGTTTATTTAATTATTTTAGCGACAAATGTTATAAATATGGATACTTGTAATAAGAATTATCTCTTACGGAGATCATCAACCTGGATGATCGAATGCCATATTGCATGTATCCACCAACTATTTTAAATTTCCAGATATACCAGGACACCTGTTACAGATGAAGTATATAGATCATAAAAGAATATTGTCTTCAGGATTAAACATATGTTAAATGAAAATTAGGATTTTCAAGACAGGCAGCGTGACTGTGAGGACTTTCTGTGTAAGCGTCCAGAGCGCTGCAGTTTCCCACTAGCCTGCTAAACCTGGGGGTCCTATAGGAGTGCCATTAACTTTATCCTATTTCACTGGTATCTGACTGTCTTCCAAGTAGCTACCTTAAGTGGTTTATAAACATGACCGTTTGTGAAGCATGGATCAATGTATGTGACCCACACAGGGTCCAAAGGCATTTTGTTTTTATACACTGCAGCCAAAGCATCTAGCATAAGTATAATTAGAAAGCAACTTTTAAAAACTATCTGGACACTAAGTTAAGATAAAATAAAAGCCACTTCAGTGCAGCTGCATTGAGTTTGTAACAGGCGTGTGCATTCCTTGTCTCCTAGGTGAGTGTAAATGCGAGGACACCTGGTCCGGGTGCATAATGGGAGATACCGGGTGAGTCACTTCCACTTTACCTTCATGTGAATGACGCCGGATAACTCAGGGCAGGAACTGCACTGCAGGCATTTATGAGGAAAATGAGAAATAAGTATTCTTGATGGCCCTGCATATAAAATATTTTCACAAAATAACCTCTTATTTAAAACAAAACAAACAAAAACAGAAAAACCCCACTTGAAGTTAATGAGAAACCACTAGGAATTTTTTCAGTCTTAGGTCTAGGGTAGAGTTCCAATGAGGTAGAGCCACGTTCTTCTGTTAGGGGTGCTTACTAAGTGCCCCAGCCCTGTTCTTACCTCCTTCAGTTCAGCTGCTAAGTTGATACTAAAATGAAACCCTAACTGTGGCCTGTATTTGTGGCTGTGTCAGGTTCACGGTGATGATTGTGTGATAGCGTCATAGCCCAGGGTCACTGAACGAGGAGTTAGGAAGAAAAATGTAGACTTCTCTGAAAGATTTTCATTTTTGTGTGGTCCTATCTTCATCACACCCTGTGAGACTTCAATTCTTGTCTTTTATTTTTTCGGAATAAGTTCTTAGAGCCGTTCCTTTTGTTCCAGACCACTCTTTTGCTGTTATTAGTTTGATGGCATTCCCCATGCTCAGGTGTCTTCCAGGCTTCATGTTTTACTTCCTGACTCCTGCTTCCAGCAGTCTTAAAAGACTAGAGAGGAGAAAACTGCACACACTTGTACCACACTTTTCAAAAGTGAGACACAGACTGTTCTCCCTCACCACCCTTCACAAGCAGCAAGGGAGCCACCATTTTGATTTTGGCCATTACTCTTTGTAATATTTTTCAGTCTGTGTGTGTGTGTGTGTGTGTGTGTGTGTGTGTGTGTGTGTTAAACAGCATTGCTTCTCATGCTTATGATTCATGAGATGTCTCATCCTGCATATTTTCATATCTCATGCTTTCTTGGATAACATTATATGTGTTAATCCATTATTTCAATATGTAGCATTGTTTACTAAATACCAGTGTGCTACTCAGAGCATTTGTGAGTCACAACAGTCTGAAGAATAAAATTCTGTCAGGGAAGGTAGCATATGCCTGGAATCCCAGAACCTGGAAGGTGGAAGCAGGAGGATTAAGAGTTAAGGGTTATCTTCTACTATATTGTGAGTTGGAACCAGTCAAAGATACAGGAGGCTGTCTCAAAAACAAGCAAGTAAAAGGAATAACCTTCAAATGTCTTACTTTAGTGTATCCATATCTTTATTCTCATTAACCATCTCATTTCCTGGGATTCTGGTCTATTTTCTTATTATAATTGTTTGTGAGTTTCTAGCATATTTGATTTGCTACATATGGATTTTTAGCTTTTCCAAAAATTTTTAAATATGATTATATTTGAACTTCCAACTCCTTTTGATTTCCTAAATAAATAAATAATTTTTCTCTCGAATGTCTTCCCCTGTTTTCTCTCTCTAATCTCATTTCTAACCATCTCTGTGGTTTGTTGTGATTTTAACCCATGCAGGATAATTTTCATATGTGATAATTTTCACATATATATACATATATATGTATATATATATGCATGTAGGAGTATGCAGCTGTTCATGAACATGTGTGCACAAGAACATGGAGGCCAGAGGTCACCATTGGGTTCTTCCATGACTGCACTTTGCCTTCTTTTGAGACAGGATCTCTCACTGAACCCTGAGCTCATCAGTTATGTAGGCTGGCTGGGTGTTCACCTGCAGGGATCCGTCTTACAACCCCTACTGCTGGAGTTACACAGGAAAGCTGCTGGGCTCAGCATTTACATGAATGCTAGAGATCCAAACTTAGGTCTTGGCGCCTGAGCAGCAGGTGTGTCAGCATCTGATCCTCCTTCAGCAGTGCTCCCTGCATCATAAAGTAACTGGTAGCACATACCTTCAATCTCAGGACTTGGGAGGCAGAGATAGCTAGATTTTTGCAAGTTTGAAGCTCGCTTGGTCTTCATAGTGGGTTGCAGGCCAGCCAGATCTAAACAGTGAGACCCTGTCTCAAATTTTTTATTTAATACATATGATTATTTTTGATTGGTGATATTAAACTAGTATAGGCAATCTCTATAGTGAGAAGTATAATTACAGAGAAATCAATAGTCACTTAAGATATTAAGATATATGTAGCTTTCTCTTGGAATTCTTCATACATTAAATAGATACACTCAAGAGAAAACCCCTTTGTGTAAGTATTATCTGAAATGACTCTGTAATCTGATCTGTTTAGCATCATCTGTGTACCCCATGGGTATGTGCTTTCATATTTGCTTCCTGTCATTCATTGGCACCACAATGTTGGCAAAATGGTTGAAATCGATGCCACCAGTTTACTTAAGAATATGTTGAATATAATTCATACATTACCCTAAAGAATGGGGGGCAAATTTCTGTGACCAGTAAACTTCAACTGTGTACATAAACCAGTTTCACTGTTAAAAATATAGAATATTTGTCTCTCTTGACTACAGAGGGTCCAGGCTTACCATAGTAAAGTGTACAGGATGCTGGGATAGACTGTGACCCCAGTAAGTAGTCAAAATAGGTTGTTTCTCCCCATGGGACAGGGTCTCTTGTGTTCCATGCTGGCCTCATATTCATCATCCTCCTGCCTCTACACCAGGAGGTCTGGGATTTGTGGCATGTACTGCCATAGTTAACTTCAAATAAGACTTTGATATATAAGGCTTCTGTATTTCAAATTAGTGACGTTTTACTTTGGGAGTTGGGAACTGTTTCAATGTTGAGCAGAAGAAGAAATAGGGAACTTGAGAGTCCTACTTATCATGGGCTATCTGGCGGAGACATGCGGGTAGACTGGAAGGGAACGTGGGAAGAGGACCAGCTGGGAGTCAGGAAAGGGAAGAGAAAGGAGCTGATGGGAGGAACCTTTCCCATTACAAATAATTTGTCTATCTGGGAAAGCCGAGCGAGGGAATTAGAATAGTTTAGGTAAGTTACTCCCAATACAATGATGCGGGAAGCATTTTAGTAAAAATTAAAATTAGTTTCAGCATACAATAATAAATTATAATAATTTATTTATGAATATTAACTATGCTATAAACAAATAAGTCCCTGAAGGCTGGGGAGAGGCATGTTAACACATGCTCACTGCCAGGGAGAGCATAGTGTACCTGTCATCCTGTCCCCACAAGGCCACAAGGTAGAGATAAGATTGTCACTTTAAGGGTGGACTATGTAGTAAGACCCTTCTCAAAACACAAAATAATAAATAAAATAAATAAAAGCTACTCAATATTATCTTAATTGTTTTTCATTCTAAATGAAAATTCAAGATAAAACAGTTTTTTAAAAATATAAAAATAAAATCAATGTTTTCTTTCTCCAGCGGTAGTCATAGCTGATAAAAAAAAAGTTACTATATTATCATTAAACTTTTAATTTCCTTTTTACTGTTGGTTTATGAGTGTTGGCTCCTGCCACATATATAAATATTCATTTTTCATTTACTGCTGAATAGCCATCATTCCCTAACCAGTGTTCAAAACTGAGATTATTAACGTCATGCTCTTCTATTTATCCTATTTGTTCTATTTAGAGTTTACTTAACCATTCTCTTGTCAAGATTTGAGTTATGTTCACGCTCTTTTTATTTACATTATGCCACTTTAATTGGTTGTGCATATATCTTTGTGCATATGAAGATTTTTGTAAGGAAAAAACACCTAAAACCAGGAATGACTGATCCAAAGGTGGTATATCTGGAGGGTTCTTAATGTATATTGACATTTTTTTTCTCTTTTTTTTCCCTCTGGGCCATTTATTACCTTTTGTCTGTTACATAATTTTAAAACAACTTCAAACTTTACAAAAAGTCACAAGATCAGAAGGAAAGATTCTGTTGGCTGCTTGAATCGTATGCTGCTAGTTTGTGACTGTTTGGGTACATGTCCTGTAACAGGGATCCTCCCTCCCTCCAGCCACAGGGGAGTGGAGGCAACCATCCTTCTCTATATCCAGGACTGACCCGTAGACCAGAGAAGTCACCTACAGCTGAAGCTGCAGAGTGCAGCACCACATTAGGCTTTGTTTCTCTACCTACCTTCAGTCTGCAACGTTCCCTTACGTTTTCTTTGACTTTCATGGCCTGACACATATTATAAATTATAGGCCATATATTATAAATTACAAATTTTGTAGAATTCTCTGATGTTTGAGTTGCAGCTCGCTGCATATTATTCATGCATTGGAGATAAAAGTTTGTCTTTAAATTATGGGCGCTATGCAAATAAATGAGCAATGGACCGCTACTACATGTTGCTAAAGAAAGAGTTTAGACACGTAATGGTTGATGAGTGTATAATCTTAACACTGAACATGGAGGACCAGTAAATAAGCAAGGGAGGCTCACACCGTGCCGAGGCACTCACTGTCTGTTCTCCGGCAGCTACTATCTCCCGAAAAAGTTCACTCAGTGCAATATTGAGGAATACCATGACTTCCTGAACAGTGGTGGAGGTGCCTGCCTGTTCAACAAGCCTTCCAAGGTAATCAGGTGATTGAGACTATTGATTTATGAACCATTGCACACTGCTGTAAACACCAGTTTGTGTCTGCTGGATCTACAAAAGAGAACTTTTCAATTTGGCCGTATGGGTTACATGTCTTTATTTCAAGGCCAGCTTTAATCTGGGACAGTTGGGGTTATTATGATGGTATAGCTACCTGACGGGAGTTACTGGGGATTTTGTTTGGTTTTCTTTTGTCCTTTCTAACTACAAAAGTATGGGTATGTATTTTCATTCTGTAACGTGAAAATTTTGGATAACATCTAAATTAATATTATACAGCTAGGTAATAGTAATTAGAGCACACTAACATTACACATCACCATAGGACAAACTATATTTAAATGACAGAAAATGATGACAGTTAAAAAGTAAAATAGGCTTAAAAATCTCCCTTGTGATTAGGTCAAAATCCATTTTAATTCCAAGAGCTAATTGTTACTGTTGTTCTCTGCAAAGCTGTGTTCAACAGCCATAGTCCTGTTTTAAATTGAACAGGTTAGTAGGCATAGTAATTTTCTGATCACTTGCTAATCTAAAAGTACCTTTGTTCAGGAACCACATTTAGACCCTGGGAGCCTCATGCCTGTAATTTCAGCACTCAGAAAACTAAGAAGCAAAGCTCACCATGTATTCAAAGCCAGTTTGAGCTACAGAGGCAGAGCTACTTTGGCTATAGTAAAAGCTTGTATTAAAAGAAAAAGAGAGTCTGAAAATGCCACACTGAAACCCATTTCTTTGCGTCTAACCAAAGCTAATTAAAATAAAACAAAATAAAAACTCAAAGGGCTGGAAAGATGGCTCAGTAGTTAAGAGCACATGCTGCTTTCTTGTGATACGTGTTGTATGGCTCACAATTTCCTGTAACTATACCCAAAGGGATTTAAAATTTCAGGTCTCTGCAGGCACCTGCACTCACATGCATTGCACACACACACTCACATGTGCGTGTGCACGTGCTCTCGATTGCATGCGTGTGGATAAACACACACACACACACACACACACACACACACACCACAAATGGTTGGGGGAGTGTTAAATCCTAAAAGGGAAAATGAAAATACCCTCCTTAATATAAATATAGACATGTCTTTAAAGGGTTATTTTTTTTTAATTTTATGAGTTTTGCATATATGTATGTGAACTCCATGCATGCCTTGTGTCTGAAGAGTCTAGAAGAGTTTCAGATTGTCAGAACTACAGTTACAGCCAACTATGAGCTGTCATTTGGGTGCTGGGAATGGGACCTGGTTCTCATGTGCTGTTAACCACTGAAAAAAATAATAACAGGATTTTCTCAGGTAGTTAGATTTGAGCCTCATGATATTTATAGACAGCTGATTAATTAGATGAACAGTGTCTGTCACTGACAAGGATTAAGGTAAGAGAGTCTCTGCTATGATTTTGTCAAGGTTTCATCATTTTGTGTTTTTTTTCACTGTGCTGTGTTGTATTTTATTGCTGGCTATTGAATCCAGGGCCTCCCACACACCAAGCATTCGCTGTACTCTTATGCACTTTATTACCTAGTACTACGAGTGCAATCTAGGATTCCTGACTCCAGATTTCCCACTTTCTTACAGAAATGGGCTTTCAATGTTTTTTTGTCAATGGCTAGATCATCTTTATTTTGGTGACATTTACCATACCCTACTTGACATACATATTATATAATGCCAATATACAGTACTAAGTCTGAATAGTAAAATAGAAACTAAAATTATCTTCTAAAGTTCCAAGTTCTAAGTTGTACATTTTATTCAAAGGTAAATAGAACTATGGTGAGAGTAGACAGGGTAGACACCAGGTGTGCTATGGGCCGTTAGCCCTGTAAGGTTTTGGAATTGATATTTCTGTACTTCAGCGGTGTCTGGTTTCCCTCCCACAGCTTCTTGATCCTCCTGAGTGTGGAAATGGCTTCATCGAAACCGGAGAAGAGTGTGACTGTGGCACCCCTGCGGTAGGTCCCTGTCTTTTTGAGGATCCTTTTTAGGTAGCTAGCTCCATGCTCTTGTGATAGTACTGAGCATTACATCTTAGAAATTTTATAGGATTTGTGGATGGATAATTGCTATTGTGAGTTTGAACATTCACTTTAAAAAGTATCTTGGTACTTTTAGGAAAATGACAACATTTTGTAATGTTTTACCCCTGCTTATATTCCTTAGGAATGTGCCCTCGAAGGGGCGGAGTGTTGTAAGAAATGCACCTTGACCCAGGACTCTCAATGCAGTGATGGCCTCTGTTGTAAAAAGTGCAAGGTAAATAATTTACCAATTAGAGGTCAAAGGTTGAAAAGGAGGCATGTGCTTAAACTTGTAAGGCTATGCATATATAACCCAATAGCCCTGTCTAACACATAGCAAATGACTGAATTCCCAGCGGCTACAAGATCTCATGAAGACTTCTGAAGTGTGGTTTTGGTTAATATTCCCACTTAATAGTAATTTCCCCAATGTCTTAAAACCAGTGCATGAGAGAGCCACGGCCTGAACTCTGCTACTGCTCAGAGACTAGCTTCCCATCCTGACTCTCTTGGGTGCAGGCACCTTAAAGAGAACCAGGTGTTAACTAATCTTGGAGTAGAAGATGCTCAATATAGTCTTCCTTTTTTGCTGACCAGTGTGATGCATCTTTCAGCACTAGCCGCTTAGGGAACAAGAGGGATGTTTTAGATAAGATAGTGCTATGTTGACATGCAGATGAGAATGCATCTTTATTTCCTATCATACTTCATTCTCCCCACAGGATCTTCAGAGTCCAACTAATTAAACTTTTACATCAATATTAAAAGTTATTTAGGGCTTACCTTTCCTCCTATATTACCTGATAATAATATTCTGTGATTTGTGAGGTTTTGGAGCCATCTATCTCTAGTGTATGTTTTTATGAGCAGAGCCATACACTTGATCAGTAATTAGCACAGATTCTCAGTTCATGTTTGTTGTGATGTGGCCAAAACTTAACTTTGCAGCTCTTGGCAGGTGAGGCAAGAAAGCAGAAACAAAAGCAATTAGATAAAGGCGTAAACCAGAAGGGCCAAGCCCAAGTCCAAAGGATGCTTGGCGAGAGTTCATAAAACTTGGGCTAACTCACTCCTGAACCCTTACCCTGCGACACATATGTGTGGTGACTATGGAAGTTATGTCACCTACAAGGAACTATCTCTTACAGTTATTAAAATAGCAGCAGTTCAGTAACTGTACAGGCTGTCATCTTAAAACAGTTTAAGTTTGCATTTTTCTTTCAATATGGGACTATGAGAGGATTTTTAAAAGTGTTTTCACAGTTTTGCACATAGAGTGTCATTCTTTTCAGTTTCAGCCTCTGGGGACTGTGTGCCGAGAAGCGGTAAATGACTGTGACATTCGTGAGATATGTTCAGGAAATTCAAGCCAGGTAACCTACAGTAATTACTCTACACATGATAATTAAAGGAAACTGGGGACATTTTCAGTGTGTTACAAGAGAAATACAAATGGACAAGATGTCATTTGTCTCTGTCACAACACCCTTCCCTCTCCCCCACCCCCAATCTCTCTGTGTGTGGGTGCTGGGTTGGGGATCGAACCAAGGTCTTGTAGATGCCAGGCAAATGTCCTACCATTGAGATACACACCCAGCTCTTGCATCGCATCACTGTTGGCTAGCATCTTTTTTGTATTACCATCTTTGCAAAATCTCACATGATGTCACCAAGAAACAGAGACCACATGACCACATACTTGTGTTTCAGCCAAACAAAGACACCTGGGAAGAAGGGACAAGATGGTCACTCATCACAACAGGCATCTTCAACTTTCCCAGTGACCTGATAACACAAAGCTAGTAGAGAAGTTTATGTTTTGTGTAGGGAGCTGGTTTTATTTAACAAAACTGTAGAAACTGAAATTCATGTGTGGCAGAGAGGGCAAGGACTACCAACATTCTTCTTTGCTTCCAGAGAAGGAGGATTAAGAAGTGATACGTCTATAATGGTAAAAATGATTGATTTAAAGCATACAAGAGATCTTTATGCAAGAGTATCCCCCCATTACCACGTAATTAGCAGAGGTTTCCATGCTATCATGGCATTATTAATGACAATAATTACTATTAAGGTTCCTAGGCATAAGGATACTACTCAAATATAATTATAAATAAGCAGGAATTGTTAAATAATCTCAAATCCAAAATACACGTTTAACGGAGATGCTGTATGGAGTTAGGTTAAACAGTACACCTTGATAGAGATTATTTTAGGGATTGTTCTGTGACCTTCATCTAATGTGTTATGTCCATTATAACTAGTATATATGAAACCATACATCAATGACATAAGAACGTTTCTGTGACAAAAACAAACAGAATGGAAAGTATCTAATTACCTTTTACTTGTATCTTAAACATCAAGGTTATAGAAAAGACTAGGTGAGTGTTTTAGAGGAGAAAAGTAGCTGCATTTGAGTTGTTTCTCCGTCACATCTTTTTCCTGTCCTTTTATACCGGCCATCTTCCCCAAGTGACTGTGTAATCTGTGTTTTTTCTCTCACTGAAGTAATAAACTGTATATGACCAGTTGTGTGCTCACCTGAGTACTTTATAATCTTTAAGTTACTTCAAGGAAAGGTGATGTGATGACGTGTGACATTCTCTCCCAAAGTTAATATCAGCAGAAACTTGAGTCTTCCTTCCCCTCTTTCAGAATCCTCATTTCTTTTAAAAATTATTTTTGTTTTTATTGAAAAGTTTGCTTACAAAATAACAAGAGTCCATAGTAGATTTTCAGATGTATTCATTTTAGTTGGTCTCATCTTCATCTTCCTGCCCTTGCTTTCTCTGCTGTATCCTGTACTCCCAGGATTTTAAGTGAAAGGCTATACTGCTCCCTGTGGCAAAAGGCAGGAAAGTGTACTTATGGCTTCTCTGATGGGGACCTGTTGCTGGCTTTTGTCCTAAGCCCCATTTCCTTCTCTAGGGACTAGTATATCTGAATGAAGCATATACTAATGCATGTTGTCTACCAAGACACTCTAGTAAGTTCTTTTCTCTGTAACTGTGCCATCAGTTTTTGCCTCTGGTAGATGTCATATTTTTCAAAGGATGCTCATTAAATATATCTCTTCTTGCTTCCTTTTAATTATCTCCTTTTATGTAGAGTTTAAAGGAATTGGTGTATTACCAACCATGATTATATAAAATGAGAACATTAACAGGATTGGGTTAGCCTGATGCTTGGTCTGAGTTTGGGTGATAGTTTGCTCTTTTTTTTCCTAGTGTGCCCCAAATGTGCATAAAATGGATGGGTATTCGTGTGATGGTACTCAGGTAAGCCACTCATTTTTACCTAAAATTTCAAGGAGTGCCAACATGAAAGGAATACTAAAATTGTATCTCAGTAAGATCAGTTTGAATGGGTCACAATCAATTGAGATGATAACACTCATGTGCTATGTCCCCTAACTGTGTGTCCTTTTCCCATTGTGTAGCAAAGTGAATGTCATTACCCCTGATGGGTATTCATTTTCTCATTTTAGGGAATTTGCTTTGGAGGAAGATGTAAAACCAGAGACAGACAATGCAAATACATCTGGGGGCAGAGTAAGTTGTCACATGGCTTGATTATCTTTTCACATGACATTGGCACACTCTTATAAGGACACATAGGCTAGAAGTAAATTGTTGACCATTTCATAACTGGAAGCTTCTCAGAACCACTGCAATATTGGGTAGGAACACTTTTCTAGAAATTGGAGAAAGGCACCTTTGAGAGACCATGGCCCCACAGTTTCCGGCTAGTTGGCAGTGCCTGTAGATGAGGTACTAGGTGCCTTTGCTGCCGGGCAAGCGAACCCACCTGGTGCACAGCTTGGAGACTAGAGCAGTCTTGATTTCAGCTCCTCAGCTGACTGCCCTTGAGCAGAAGCTCCCATATGGCTACAGAAAGCCATATGGCATGGACATGGTCTCTAGGTAGGGTACCCTTGCCTTAGACCTAAGTGTGTTCAAGAGAGTGGCTTCTGCCCCCGTCTACTGTCTTCTTTAAGCTCCAACTATAGGTGACCTTCTGCTGAAGTAGCTCACCTGTGAAGAACAGAGATGTTAATGTTATCCTTTTCGGAATTGGTCAGAGTTTTAAAGGAGAATATTTACCATTTTTAAATATTAAATATTAGTATTTACATTTACAATATCTAAATTGTATTTAAAGTTTGTATTAAATATTTTTCCCGGAATTAATAGCCAATATTTTTGGAAGATGTTTGTGGTCTAAACCCTTTAAAAAGTTTTTTTTTCAGGTAGAGTGTTACTATGTAGCCCAGCCATATACCTTGGCCAGTCAGACCTTGAACCTGTAAGCTTGCCTCAGCTGCCCAAGTGCTGGGATTACAGGCACATGCTATTATGCCTGCACTATTCGAAGTTCTTTTGAAAGATAATTTGTACTAGCATAAGCTATAAAATGAATCACGGTCCTTAGATTCATATGCAATCCTTTTAGGAAAGGAACACGGTCTTCGAGTCTCTTGAGAAGCTTTGAGATGAGGAGAAAATTTAGTCAGGCAGGTTTGTACTCTAAATAAAGGGATGCTATTTTTGTTTCTTCTGCTTGAGCAAAACAGGTGAGGAACTAGCAATGTAATTAGCGACTGTTTAATATGTGCAGCTTGAGTATCCCTTATTTTAAATGCCTAGCACCAGGAGTATGTAAGATTGTGGAATTTTATTTCAGGGACCTGTATATAAATAATGAGCATTCAGTTCATTCTCTCTCTCTCTCTCTCTCTCTCTCGCTCTCTCTCTCTCTCTCTCACACACACACACACACACACACCCCACACACACATCATGAGGTTAATTTTATATAATATTTTTAGTATTCTTAATGTACCTGCATTTTTCCTGAGACTTCTTTTATTATATCAGGACATGGACATTTCTTTTTTGAGCATAATTATTTATTTAACGTGTGAGTGAGTGTGTGTGTGTGTGTGTGAGTGTGTGTGTGTGTGTGTGTGTGTGTGTGAGTGAGTGTGTGTGTGTGAATGTGTGTGTGTGTTGTGAGTGTGTGTGTGTGTGAGTGTGTGTGTGTGTGAGTGAGTGTGTGTGTGTGAGTGAGTGTGTGTGTGTGAGTGTGTGTGTGTGAGTGTGTGTGAGTGTGAGTGTGTGTGTGTGAGTGAGTGTGTGTGTGTGTGAGTGTGTGTGTGTGATGTGTGTGTGTGTGTGTGTGTGTGTGTGTGAGAGAAGTGTGTGTGTGTGTGTGTGTGTGTGTGTGTGTGTGTGGTATGGTGTATGAGCAGGTGTGCATGCCTGTGCACTCACAGAAGGCAGAGGGGCATCATATCAGGTAGCTTCCACTATCACTCTCCACCTTATTCTCTTGTGACAGGGTCTCTCACTGAACCAGGAGCTAAGCTAGCATCTAGCAAGCCCCAGTGATCCTCCTGTCCCTGCCCTATGCCTCTGGGGTTGTAGGCACATACATGCCCATTCTTGGTTTTGTTCATGAGTCGAAGCCAAGTCCTCATGCTTACACAGTGCCTTCTCCTCCTCACTGTGCCACATCTTCAGGATATGGTCATGGAATTTTCTACTTGTGGAATCCTGTTAGCTCTTAAAAAGACTTGAGACATGAAGTATTTCAGAATTTTGGATCGGCAGTACTTAACTTGTATCACCAATTGGCATTTGATTAGTTTACAAAAGTCTTTGTTATTGGTTTTTGTTTGTTTGTTTTCAAATAAGATTTCATGTCACCCAGGATGGCCTTGAATCTCCTGGGGAACAGAGGATTATCTTGAACCCCCTAATCCTCTTGCCTCCCGTCTCCCAGTTGCTGAATTGATAGGCTTATCATGGCTGGTGGGAAAATCATATTGTTCTAGCGGTGTCTCGATACAGTGGCTTCAGAAAAGACACAACTCGGTAACGATGCTGGAATACCTTAAAGTTCCACTTGCCTTTCAAAGACTTTGCATGAGCGCAATCTCATCTCAAAGCACAATAAAAGTATTTCTTATAGCAGTTAAGAGCTAGTAAGCAGGGTAAAAATCATGCTGCTCTCTTTTGAATTCAGCTATGCTGCATAATTTTAGAATAATATTGCCCTTTTCATTAATAATGTTTCTGATTGAGAACTTATGCATCAGGTGCTGTGATTAAAACATGTACTCGAGGTTAGTATCATCCCCTACATAGTGCCAGATCCTCGGAATATTCTCTGTCTGCCGTCTAACTCCCCTCACAGGTCTACATGTGCTTGCTTTCCTGATCCAAATAAGGTTCCACGGAAGATGTACCCACGCAGTGTCTGTGATATGGCACACTTTTTTAAAGTGATAGTACAATTTCTGGTTTTGTCATTGCTAACACTACAGTGAGCATGACTCCTTACTGCAGCATCCCATGCTATCTCCATCACTGATGTGCAATTTTTTTCTGCTTTAGAGGTGACAGCATCTGATAGGTACTGCTATGAGAAACTGAACATTGAGGGGACTGAGAAGGGTAACTGTGGGAAAGACAAAGACACATGGACACAGTGCAACAAACGGTGAGTGATCACGGAACCCATCATTCAGTTTACACACATACATGCCATGTGGGATGTTCCTGTTTAGGGGTCTTAATAAAGCATGTTCTCTGGTCTGTTCTCCCCAGTGCTCGAGCATCACAAAGGATGCTAGTTCTCAACATGGACCTGGACCTCTTTCTTAGGGTCCTTGTACAAGGGTAACCAGAAGGTTCTCCTGGTAGTTGCTACACTCTCTCACCTAGACAGTACCTCCCAGCACCTCAAGATTGAGGAAGATTGAAGTCACATACCCAATGCTGCTGAGTGAATTAGCTAACTCTGACCTTTTTAAACTACCTTTTGTCTTTGCCAAATGCCTCAGTGTTTCACTGTCCCATGTAGGCAGGAGTAATTGACTCCATCTTTCCTCTGTATGTTGTCAAAACACGGATCATGGTTGTTTTCCTCTTTGCTCCCTGACACTTATTGTGAAGTATCTTCCTGTTTCCATTTTTGTCAATAACACAGCCAACCTCTCTAACTCTAAGGACTACAAAATCCCTTGACCTCTTTCTACTGGAATTCTCAATCATCCTGTTACCAGAACAGTCTTCTAAACCCTTTTGAATGTGTCAGGCCTTTGCTCAAATTTCAATAGCTCCACACAGCTAGTTAATAGAGTATTCATCCTGTAATGAAAGGACACTGTGTGCTGAGCATGTTCACCATCTCACATGGGTGAGCCTGCCATGGCATTATTAAAGTCATTTCCTAGATGAAGAAACCAAGGCAAGATCAGTGTCTGGCCCCAAAGCATGTAGCTAGGACTAGAGAAAGAATTAGTGTCTGCTATTCTGCTATCAGAATGCTCTCTCAGTTTTTCTGCTCAAAGTCTGTGGTCTTAATTAACAAATGGAATGGAACCCTAGCCTGGGCACAGGAGTACACACCTTTAACCCTAGCATATAGAAAGCAGAGGGAGATGGATTTCTGGGTCTTCATAATGAGTTCCAGACCAGGACTATGTAGGGAGATACTGCATCAAAAAAAAAAATGTGGAAGAGTTAGGGGAAGGCTTGCATTGGGGTCCCGTGCTCAGTCCAATGGTTGGCTGTGAGTATCTGCATCTGTGTTAGCCAAGTGCTGTCAGAACCTCTCAGCAGACAGCCATACCAGGCTCCTGTCTTCAAGCACATCTTGGTTGGCATCAGCAATAGTGTTGGGGTTTGGTGTCTGCAGATGAGATGGATCCCAAGGTGGGCGGTCTCTGGATGGCCTTTCCTTCAATCTCTGCTCTATTTTTTGTCCCTGCATTTTCTTTAGACAGGAACAATTTTGGGTTAAAAATTTGAGATGCATGGGTGGCCCCATCTGTCAACTGAAGGCCATGTGTATCTACTGGAGGTGGTCTCTACAGGTTCTATCTTCCTGCTGTTGAGCATTTCAGCTCATGTCCTCCCCAATGGGTTCTGGGAGCCTCTCAAATCCCTAGTTTTTGGGACTTTCTAGTGCCCCCCATTCGCCTCCCACTGTTACATATTTCTATTCATTTTCCTGCCCTCTAGACTTCTCTCCTATCTCCCCCCAGATCTGATCCTGCCCCCCTTTTCACTCCCCCTACCCTCTCCCACCCAGGTCACTCCTTCCCTCTGCCTCCTGTGATTACTTTTGATTCCTCTTTAAGTGGGATTGAAGCATCCCACTTTGACCTTCCTTCTTGTTAAACTTCATATGGTCTGTGCGTTGTATCCTGTGTAGTCTGAGCTTTTGGGCTAATATTCACTTATCAGTGACTACATACCATGTATGTATATCCTTTTCTAGGTTAGGGTTACCTCACTCAGGATATTTTTCTAATTCCATCCATTTGCTTGCCAAATTTGCAAAGCCCTCATTTTTAATAGCTGAGTAGTATTTCATTGTGTAAATGTACCACATTTTCTGTATCCATTCTTCCATTGAGGGACACATCGGTTGTTTCTACCTTCTGGCTATTATAAATAAGGCAATGAACATAGTGGAGCATCTTTTGGGTATATGCCCAGGAGTAGTATACATGGGTCTTCAGGTAGAAGTATTTCAAGTTTTCTAAGGAACTGCCAGATTGATTTCCAAAGTGGTTGTAACAGCTTGCAATCTCACCAGCAATGGAGGAATGTTCATATTTCTTGACATCCTCGCCAGGATCTGCTGATGCCTGAGTTTTTGAACTTAACCATTCTGACTAGTGTGAGGTAGAATCTCAGGGTCATTTTGAGTTGCATTTACCTGATGACTAAGGACGTTGAACATTTCTTTAGGTGCTTCTCAGACATTCAAGATTCCTTGGTTGAAAATTCTTTGTTTGGCCTTTTTCAATTGGGTTATCTGGTTTTCTGGAGTCTAATTTCTTGAGTTCTTTATTTCTTCCCTGACTAAGTTATCATTGAATAGAAACTTGTTCAGCTTCCATGAGTATGTGGGCTTTCTGTTGTTTTTGTTCTTATTGAAGACCAGTCTTGGTCCATGGTGGTCTGATAGAATGCATGGGATTAATTTAATCTTCTTGTATCTGTTGAGGGTTGTTTTGTGTCCTGTTATATGATCAATTTTAGAGAAGGTACCATGAGGTGCTAAGAAGAAGGTATATTCTTTTGTTTTAGGGTGAAATGTTCTATAGATATCTGTGAAATCCATTTGGTTCATAACCTCTGTTAGTTTCACTGTGTCTCTCTTTAATTGCTGTTTTCATAATCTGTCCGTTGGTGAGAGTGGCATGTTGAAGACTCCCACTGTTATTGTGTGAGGTTCAATGTGTGTTTAGAGCTTTAATAACATTTCTTTTACAAATATGATTGCCCTTGCATTTGGGGCATAGATGTTCAGAATTGAGAGTTCATTTTGGAGGATTTTTCCTTTGATGAGTATGAAGTGTTCTTCCCCATCTCTTTTGATAGTTTTGATTGAAAGTGTATTTTATTGGATATTATAATGGCTACTTCTGCTTGTTTCTTGGAACCATTTCCTTGGAAATTTTTTTCCAGCCTTTTACTCTGAGGTAGTTTCTATCTTTGTCACTGAGGTGTGTTTCCTGTATACAGCAAAATGTTGGATCCTGTTTACATATCCAGTCTGTTATCCTGACTCTAAGGAGGTCTGTCATAACCAGGCTCACAGATGAGACCTCCACCCCAATAACTACCCTAACTGGTACCCCTATGGAGCCCAGCGGACACAGGACTGATCTTCAGGCGACACATCTTCCTTCAGATCTGCAACTCTTCCCTAGGAAGATTGGGCACTCCAGACACAAACACACACACACACACACATCCACCCCTGTGCACTCAGAGACAGCTGGACTCATAGGAAATCTGTCATAACCAGGTTCACAGAAGGCCAGCTCTAACATAGCACACAGAGCTCCACTTGCCTAAAAGGAGGGACAGGCTCCAGTCAGAGACAGCAAGACCAGCTAACACCAGAGATAACCACATGCTGAAAGGCAAGCACAAGAGCAGAAGCAATAAAAACGAATGCTACTTGGCACTATCAGAACCCAGTTCTCCCACCACAGCAAGCCCTAGATACCCTAACACACCTGAAAAGCAAGATTCTGACTTAAAATTCCATCTTATGAAGATGATCGAAGACTTTAAGGAGGACATAAATAACTCCCTTAAAGAAATATAGGAGAACACAGGTAAACAGGTAGAAGCCCTTAAAGAGGAAACATACAAATTCCCTAAAGAAATACAGGAAAATATAATCAAACAGGTGAAGGTATTGAAAAACACCATCCAGGACCTAAAAATGGAAATAGCAATAAAGAAATCACAAATGGAAGCAACCCTAGAGATGGAAAGCCTAGGAAAGAGATCAGGAGTTTCAGATGTAAGCATCACCAACAGAATACAAGAGATAGAAGAGAGAATCTTAGATGTAGAAGACATCATAGAAGATATTGACACAACAGTCAAAGAACATACAAAGTGCAAAAAGCTCCTAACCCAAAACATCCAGGAAATTCAGAACACAAAAAAGACCAAAAGTAAGAATAATAGGAATAGAAGAGAGTGAAGATTTCCAATTCAAAGGTGAGAAAACATCTTCTACAAAATCAGAGAAGAAAGCTTCCCTAACCTAAAGAAAGAAATGACCATAAATGGACAAGAAGCCTACAAAACACCAAATAGATTGGACCAGAAAAAAAGCCTCCCATCACAAAATAATCAAAACACTAAATACACAGAACAAAGAAAGAGTATTAAAAGTGGTAAAGGAAAAAGGCCAAGTAACATGTAAAGGAAGACCTATCAGAATTACATAAGACTTCTCAACAGAGACTCTAAAATGAAGAAGATCTTGGACAGATGTCATACAGATCGTAAGAGAACACAAATGCCAGCCAAGGTTACTATACCCAGCAAAGCTTTACTATTCTTAATACCGACAGTATATTGCCCTATGTTAATGTATCTGTTGGCACTATTAATTCCTTAGATGCAGTCTTTACATCTGTACCAACACCAGTGAAAATTTCATCCATTCTTCAAGACCCATTTGAAAAAACCCTTGCTCTATAAATTATTTCCTAATTGGCTCTCCCAGTTCCCCTCTGAACTCCCACAGGCACAGGCCTTGTAGTATTCCTATGGCCCATATCCTCAGTTCGTTATTTTGTACATGCTTATGTATATGCTGGGTCTTCTTACACGGTGGAATTCCTGTGAGGATAAACATCATGTTCTGCTTTTGTTATAGATTTTTAAATTGCAAACATTAGAGTTCATAAATGAAATTAAAAAGGATTTAAATGTTTCTTGTATATTTTGTTTATAAGGCATAAATATATTTAAAATATAATTTTATATTTGTGTATATTTCTATGTTTAAAATACTTTTAGAGAATGTATCTTTTATATATTAGTGATAACTATAGATCTCCATTTTCTATGTTATCCATCATATAAATTCTGGTATTTTCATATGTGATTTTGCTGCTATGTTAATCAATTAGTGGGGTTTTTGGTTATTTGTTTATTGTTTTGTTTTTTTGAGTTTCTCTGTGTATAGTCCTGGCTGTCCTGGAACTTGCTCTGTAGACCAGGCTGGCCTTGAACTCACAGAGATCCACCTGCCTTTGCCTCCTAAGATTAAAACGTGCACCATCACCACCCAGCTTAGTGTTTATAAGATTTAAATATGTCATCACTATTGATGACCAAAATGTGTTTGTTAAAAAAATATATAAAGCAATATTGTTAATACAGCAACTTATCTGTTAATTTCTGGACATACATGATTTGTTTCGAAGGGTAGTGAGGCTCTGTGGCTAGGAATCTCCATGAGCAGTGGATCAACTCATCTTTGCTTTTGGGAGGCAGGATGCAGAAGTAGCTATATTACAGAAGAATATTCAGACAGAGTTTGCTCATTTATCCAATACTAAAGCAGTTTATCATATCCAGTAGTATATGTTACACAAATCATTCTGATAAAAGGTATTTGATGGATAATTTTCCTTAACCAAATACTTGAACTGGTAGTCAATAAAAGGTAATAATCTAGGGAATTATTAGGATTTCGGATCACGAGTTGGAGTTTTAAAGAAGTTAGTTTGAGACCTGGAGTCAACCCAATATTGGCTTATTTTATTTTGCTTAGCATACACATAAGTAATGTTGCTGATGCATAATAAATACAAGAGAGAAGATAAAAGCACAAGCTTTGTGTTGTCTCTGGGGAGGAGATCAAGTCAATAACTGGTACTCTTTTACCACAGGGATGTGCTTTGTGGTTACCTTCTGTGCACAAATATTGGCAATATCCCAAGGCTCGGAGAGCTTGACGGTGAAATCACGTCCACCTTAGTCGTGCAGCAAGGAAGAACATTAAACTGCAGGTAATCACCCAGCCATTCTGTGGCTGTACTAGTCACTTCCCAGGAGTACAGCTAGACCTGCTACTGTCTCCAGTGTATGTGCATGTTCATAGTCTGGGCGTAAGTATGGTTCATAAATGTGATTATGTAAATCGTAATAGAAAAATGAAAAGTAGATAAGAATGATACACGGGAATTGTTATATGGTTGCTGGAATTATGTTTAGGTGCTCAGTAAAATCCTGCAGGGTTTGCCTTACATTTTCTTCTTAGTGAGAGGATGCAGACTTCCGAATAGTCAGTCATCCTAAGTCTGCATTTCATTTTGCTTCTTTCTAAAGTCCACAAAATTAAATTTTCTTTGGAGTTATATATCTACAGGGAAACTCAAACATGAAGTGGAGGCAGCAACCATTCACGTCTAGGATATGTACAACTGACTCTGGGGTTCACACTGAGGAGAGCCTTTGAGAAAGTTGAATTTGTAAGTCAGTAAGATGGAACACTGAAACACCTTGTAATGTCTTGGAAGCCTCAGAAATTGGCAGCATAGTCTACTGTTCAAGGAGGGATTAGATGAGTTTCACAGGAGGTTTTTAAATAAAGAAGTTATCTGGAAGTTTGAAAACCAAAATGGAGCCTAATGCATACATTCCTTTGGTGACTCAAAGGGCTGACCCACACTTCCCTTGGGGATCCAGGCCTTGTCTCCACAGAGAATTAAACAGAACATTCCTAAATTGAAGGGTTGACACCAGGGTCATAGGGCAGTGGCTCAGCTTCAGGGAATGTCACGAGAATACCATGGAAGTTCCCGTCATTTGTCTGGTCATTACTTACTAGCATGCAAAGAAAATCACTAACGTGGAAAATCAGAGTGAACAGAAAACCCCAAGAGACTTATCACAAAGTGAAAAAATAATGTTCTACTTTAATTAATTAGACCATGAAAGAAAAAGATTCTGTTGAAGTGAACCTTAGTGGTTGAAATCGTCTCTGGAAGTAAAGAAATTGAACAATGAGAAAGAACTCTACAATTAGAATAGAAACAAAGAAGAATAGAGAAATGGTAAGGAAGAAATTGTCCCTGAGTGATGTCGGAGACAGATGTGAACCTCATTATGGAAGCACTGTAGGAGAGAGAAGAGAGTCTTCAAGTTTCCACAGAGGAGGCTCAAGAACTAGAGTGCCTTAAGGTTTCTCACCTGGAGTCTAGGGAATCAGAAGACACTGGAAAAATCATTTGTAAATTACAATGCATGGGAGCAGTATAAATCACATCCAATTCTGATCTTTATTTGAGATACATTTGAAATCCTGAAGCCTACTTAGTGAAATTTGCACATAGTATCCAAGGAAAAATAATAAGACTAGTTCTGTTCTGGCCTTGCTGGAATAATTTTGTTAAAATTCTAAATATTATAAATATCTCTTAGAAGAATTAGACCAAATTTTCTATTGCTTCCTACATTTAAAGATACTTGTGGGTGTGGTAACGTATGTCTTTGGTACTGGCACATGGGAGATGGAGACCAGAGCAACAAAAGTTCAAGCCAGTTTTGTTCAGTGTGGGGGAATTCGAGGACAGGGAGGGAGGAATGGGTGGAGGGGTGGGGGCACACCCTCATAGAAGTAGCAGGAGAGGGGATGGTATAGAGGGTTTCTGGAGGGCAAAAGAGGAAAGGAGATAACATCTGAAATGTAAATAAATAAAATACCCAATTTAAAAAAAAACGGAAAAAAAAAAAGAATTAGATGATAGTCTGGGCTACTTGAAATCCTATCTCAGTGCAACAAAAGAATAAGAATTTAAACATACTTTGGCTACTGGTTTTTATCAAACAATAAACAGAAGTCCAGAGAAGGGATATTGCCTATTTTTAGTTTCAAACTCAGAGGAGTGTGAATTAACAGAGTTTCATTTTCTTTCTGCACACAATTTGTTTGTAGTGGGGGACATGTAAAGCTTGAAGAAGACGTAGATCTTGGCTATGTGGAAGACGGGACACCCTGTGGTCCTCAGATGATGTGCTTGGAACACAGGTGTCTTCCTGTGGCTTCCTTCAATTTCAGCACTTGCTCGAGCAGCAAAGCAGGTGCCGTGTGCTCAGGAAATGGAGTAAGTGTCAGAACCTCGCCCGCCCGGAAAACTGTAACTAACGTTTCCTTAATTATAGACAATGTGATTATCCATGTTTCTGGTTGATATGTGAACACTGACTTGATCAAAACTACTTGAATATTTTTGTTGTATAATCAGGAAAGTCTGAGAATAAGAAAACTAGTAATTTTCCTATTCAAATTCTTCTTCCTTCTTTTCTTATGCTAATAGGATGCCATACAGTATAATGATAGGTTTCCTGTGTGTGATTTAGGAGATGGATTTTAGCAAACTACAGTGAATTTTTTTTTTTTAATGGAGAGTGAAGAAGGAAGAGTGAACCACTCGTTATTTATTTAAACATATAGATAAATATAGCATTAACTACTGAGGTCATCTTGGTACAGATGAATCAGCACTGACCATAAATACTTGTTGTAGCCATACCAGAGATGACAGCTGAGTTTAAATCCTAGAAAGAGTGACATCATCAGGGGACGTGCTGTTCATGGACGATCAGAAAGTGGATCTTAGACATTTTAATTCTGTTCTCTCAGAATTGTGTATTGGGTAGCACAGGTCTTATTTAAGTTGTGGGTCAAACACTTGTCCTCCATGAGTGAGCGCTCTGTGACTATATGCAGCCTCTCTCATTCCTTCCCAGCAGTTGTTTTGATTTCTTTTCTGTTAGCATGTTCTATGATGTCGTTTTTGCCTGCATTACAGAATCTTTGAATGAACTGGTTGTATTATCCAGTTAAGGCAGAAGACCTTGGTTTGGAATTTGAAGCACAAATCCTGTCTCAGTATCAAGTCCTACGCATACTAGCTAGGAGTCAGCATGCATGTTCTTATGTGTAGCCTGAACGGAACCTGGGGCCTCGGCAAGAGTAACAGGTGTTCTTAACCTCTGAGACACCATGCTGTTCTCTTACACTCAAAAGAAATGGTCGAATTTAAAACTACAAGGGAAAAAGGCACGGAAGAGACGTACACTGACGTCTCTGCTCCTCTCCTTTGGATTTCAGGTTTGCAGCAATGAGCTCAAGTGTGTGTGCAACAGGCACTGGACAGGTGCCGACTGCAGCACCCACTTTCCTCACAATGATGATGCTAAGACTGGCATCACCCTGTCTGGCAATGGTATGTATCAACTAGTACTGTGTCCTGTCTACATACCAGTGAGGAGCGACGTTCTCGATGGACACTTGTATTTAAGACTCAATAATGAATGGTATCTACATAATGAGTGGGGTCTACCTCGTGAAACCAGTCATATTGATTACATTCTAAAGATTTGTCATACTGAGTATAATCTAGATTACTGACTTTGTCTTATTCTATCCTATTTCAAAAAATGTCAAGCATTGTAATTACCTGAGGCTATGAACAGACCCTAGCATTTTAAATGTACTCTTTGACAGTTTCACACATGTAAACAACACATTCTGGTCATGCTTGCCCTTCCCGCCCTTTCTTCCCCTGCTCTCACTCCCAGCAACCCCTTGTTCCCAGCACTCAGTTCTCTTCCATGCCTTTTTCCCTTGTGGTTTTATCTTCTAACATTTCTTTTAAATGTAAGAGAATAACATGGTGTCTCAGAGGTTAAGAACACCTGTTACTCTTGCCGAGGACCCAGGTTCAGTTCCCAGGACCCACATGATAGATTATAACTATCCATTAACTCTCGCTTTCAGGAGATCTGACTCTTTCTTCTCGCCTTATCTGACACCAGGCAAAACACTCACACTCGTGCACATAAAATATTCAATTTAAATAGATAATTATATATTTTTTACCTGAATAAGTTTTTTAAAAAGTTGATTTTTTTTTAAAAAAAAGTTTCTAAAAATATTCATTATAGAGTCTCATTTCTCTAATGTAAACTTTGAGAAGCATAGAAGCAATGTCTTTGGCCGAGGTGGCAGGGTTGAAGACATAGGTCAGACATGACAGTCTGAGATCATGATTGGCCCAAGAACAGAAGAGGAAACTGAGAGAAGACAGTTCAAGAGCTCACACTTAAGAGACAAAGTTTTTCTGAAACAACTACATCATTTCATCCTTGATGTCCTCAGACTGCAGTGGTAAATGGTCATGTGGCAGTTGCTCCCAAAGTCAACGTGAATACAAGTGTTTATAGTACCGAGAGCACAGTGACTTTTCTTCTTTTTTAATGAATTATTTTATTCACTCATATATTATTTCATGACTGTTTCTATCAGGTGCTGGGTGAAGCCTCTCTGATGATAATTGGACTAGGCCCCTATCTATGAGTATAGTAGCATATTATTAGGCACCATTTCATTGACTTTTTTTGCCAGTCATGTTTGATTCTATCCTAGGTTTCTGGGCTATTCAGCCTCTAGGTCCCAACTCTCTAGGCAGTGTTAGGAGTGGGCTTCCTCTTGTGGCATGAGTCTCAAGCTGGACCAGTCAATGGTTGACCATTCCCATAATTTCTGAGCCACCTTAAGTTACTACACATCTTGCATATAGGACAGATTGTATGTTGAAGGTTTTGTGGCTGGGTTGGTGTCTTAATAACTTGGAAGCCTTTCCTGGCTACAGCAGATGGCCAGTTGGCTCTGTTATCCCCTATTACTAGGTATCTTAGTTAGGGTCACCTTAATAGATTCCTGGAAGTTTACATTGCACTAGGTTTTTACCTCACCCTCAAGGTTCCCTGCAGTTCTAGTTGTCTCTCGAAGAACTCTCTCCCTCCATCCTCCCCCAACCTGATCCCTCCTGTTCTCGTCCCCACCTGCCCCCATTACATGTCCTATACTACTGTATTTCTCCTTCCCAGGGGCACTCATCCCTCTCCCCTTGAGCCTCCTTTCTTACTTAGTCTCTCTGAGTCTGTGGATTGTAGCATGGCTATCCTTTACTTTATAGCTCATATCCACTTAGAAGTGAGTACATACCATATGTGTCTTTCTGGGTCTGGGCTACCTCACTCACCATGATCTTTTCTAGTTCCATCCATTTGCCTGAACATTTCATGCTGTTATTTTTTTTTTTTAAATTGCTGAGTAATACTCTACTGTGTAACTGTACCAGATTTTCTTTATCCATGCTTTGGTTGAGGGACATCTAGGTGGACTCCAGTTTCTGGCTATTGTGAACTAAGCTTTTACGAACATGGTTGAACTAGTGTCCTTGTGGTAGGATGTAGCATCCTTTGGGGATATGCCCAGGAATGATATAGCTGAGTCTTGAGGTAGATTGATTCTCAGTTTTCTAAGAAACTGCCATATTGATTTCTCATGTGGTTGTGCAAGTTTGCACTCCCACCAGCAATGAAGGAGTGTTCCCCTTGCTCCACATTCTTGCCAGCATGAGCTGTCAATTGTATTATTGATCTTAGCCATCCTGTCAGATGTAAGATAAAGTTTCAAAATAATTTTGATTTGTATTTCCCAATGGCTAAGATGTTGAACATTTTTAGGTGCTTCTCAGCCATTTGAGATTCCTCTGTAGAGAATTCTTTGTTTAGATCAGTAAAAACTATTTGTTGATTTACTTATTTGGTTTGTTGATGTCTAGTTTCTTGAATATTTTGGAAATTAGTGGTTTGTCAGATGTAGAGTTGGTAAAAATATTTGCCCGTTTAGTAGGCTGTTCTTTTGTGCTATTGACAGTGGACTTTGTCTTACAGAGGCTTTTTAGTTTTGCCAGGTCCCATTTATTAATTGTCAATCTTAGTGCCTGCCCTATTGGCATTCTGTTCAGGAAGCTGTCTCCTGTGTGAAGGCATTCAAGATTATTCCCCACTCCCTCTTCTGTCAGTTTCAGTTTATCCAGTTTTATGTTGAGGTCCTTAATCCACTTGAACTAAAGTTTTGTGCAGAGTGATAAGTATGGATCTATTTGCATTTGATATTGGCGGTAGTTTGTGTGTGTGTGTGTGTGTGTGTGTGTGTGTGTATTTCCTTAAGGGATTTGTCAATTTCCTCTTCAAAGGCCTCTATTATCTCTATAATAATGGACTAAAACTCTTATTATTATTATTTCGGCTTTGATGGGATATCCTGGGCTTGTTGAAGTGGGTTACATGAGCTCTGGTTGTGCCATATTGCCATGGCTCTTGTGGATTGTGTTCGTATGCTGTCCCTGGTTGTCCCTGGTGTTAACTGGTTGATAACGATACCAGCAGAACTATTCAGGAACATGGGTAGAGCTCTGCTGGCCATGCCTCAGGCTGACCAGACTGGCTGTGTGATCGTTCTTAATCTCTTTGTGAAATTGTCCTTGGAAGAAGTGTTTGTGCAGTATTATTTCCCTACTTTGTCCTAAAGAATCCTCAGGTTTTTTCTGTAGACAATATTTGGATGAGGTGTTTCTTGTGTGCAGTACAATGATGGATCCTGCTTTCACATTCATTTTGTTAGCCTGTGTGTCTTTTTATTGGGGAATTCACTTCATTGATATTGAGAGATACTAATGACAGATGATTGTAAATTTCTACTGTTTTGTTGGTGGTAGTAGTGTGTGTGTGTGTGTGTGTGTGTGTGTGTGTGTGTGTGTTTCCCTTCTTCAGATTTTGCTGGAATAAGATTATTTATTGACTGTGTTTTCATGGATATAGTTAATCTCCTTGTGTTGATATTTTTAAATGCTTTCTGTAGAGCTAGATTTGTGGGTAGATAGTGTTTTAAATTTGTCTTTGTTGTGAACTATCTTGTTTTCTCCATCTATGGTGACTGAACATTTTCCTAGATATAGAAGTCTGAACTGTCATCCATAGTCTCTTAGAGTCTGCAAGACATCTTTTAGGACCTTCTGGCTTTTAGAATCTCCATCAAGAAGTCTGGTGTAATTCTAATAAGTCTGCCTTTATATGTTACTTGGCTTTTCCCCATTGCAGCTTGTAATATGTTTCTTCATTCTGTATGTTTAGTATTTTGATTGTTATGTGGAAGTGCAGCATTTTCTTTTCTGGTCTAAATTATTTGGTATTCTGTAAGGTTCTTATACCATTATAGGCATGTGCTTCTTTTCTTAGGGTTATGACAATTTCCTTATATGATTTTGTTAAAAATTTTCTGATTTTTGAGATGGTGTTCTTATCCTTCTTCTATTCCTATTTTTCTTAGGTTTTGGTCTTTTAATAGTGTCTCAGACCTGGATATTTTGTTTCAGGAACTTTTTAGATTTAATATTTTTTGACTGATATATTGATTTCTTCCATTGTATCTTCTACACCTCAGATTCTCTCTTCAATCTCTTTTATTCTGTTGGTGATGCTTGTGTCTATGGTTCTGTTTTCTATCTCCAGGATTCCCTCAGTTTGTGTTTTCTTTATTGTTTCTATTTCCATATTCTGACCCTGAACAGTTTTCTTCTTTTGCTTCACCTGATTGTTTTTTCTTGGCTTTAAGGATTCATTTCCTCTAATAGTTTGTGTCTTGCTGGACTTTTTTAAAATTTATTTTACTCATTTTACATCCTGATCGCTGCCCACCCCCCATCCAAGTACCCTCTCACTAGTCCCTCCTCCATACCCCCTTCTCCTCTGAGAGTGGAGGCCCCTCTTAGATGTCTCCCCATTCTGACACATCAAGACTTGTCTCTCACAGAGGACAGACAAGGCAGCCCAGTTAGGTGAACATTCTTGGACTTTTTAAAGGGAAGTTATTATTAATTGTGTTCTTACACTGGCCTCTAGGCATCTGGGTTTTGAGGGTAATTATAGTTTGACATGCCGATTTCTGAGTTTATCTTTGTTGGATATTTTTCCCCTTGGTTTCTATTTCTTCTCTGGTCTTCTGGCCTGAGTGACCTGTGGTTCTGCTTACCAGCAAGTCCTCAGGTGCAGTAGGGTGTCTTCCCAGGATTTTGGCAACTTACATGACTTCTGAGGTACTGAGTGCTGGTGTTGCTTCTTTGATTCTGGAGTTCTAGGAATGAGCATGGACTCTGGGGTACTTATGTGGCCTCTGAGGTTCCAGGTGCTGGCACAACTTCCAATAGAGCTGAGTCTTCTGCCAGAGTTGTGTCCGGGGATAGGGAGCCAAGGGTGTGGGGTGCTGTTGGGGACAGTTGGGTGGGTTCTAAGGCATGTTAGTGGGAGGTGGGCAGTACATTACAGGTTGGGGGTGCTTCTAGTAAAGCTGGCCTCAGCAGCTTTTCAAAAGACATTATTTAGAAGTAGTCATTCAAATTTATTGACCCTTGTCTAAATCCAAGAACAGGAAGGGTAGACAGACATGTAAATCTTAGTGTAAAAAAGCCAAAGTCTTTTGTACAAAACAGATAATATTGTCAGCATGATGATTACAAACCTAGAGAAAAAATTACTGAAAGAACGTCATATCACTGATTTTCCTTTTTGTCTTCCCTTCTAGGTGTTGCTGGCACTAATATCATAATAGGAATAATTGCTGGCACCATTTTAGTGCTGGCCCTCATATTAGGAATAACTGCCTGGGGTTATAAGTAAGTCAAATATTTCAATATTATTACTATCAAAATGTACCTTAAAATTTTTATTAAGAGCTGGAGAAGTGGCTCAGTGTGTAAAAGTGCCTAGTGCTCTTGGAGAGGGCTCAGTTTTAGTTCCTAGTACAGTGTCTGGTGGCTCATAAACACATACACCTCCACTTCCAGGAGATCTGACACCATTGCTAGCCTTCTTATGTATCTGTACTCAAATGTGCACACACACAGAGAGAGAGAGGGCGAGAGAAACAGAGAGACAGAGAGAGATAGAGACAGAGAGAGACGAAGGAAAGAAAGGAAGGAAGATATTTAGAAGTGTTTAAAATGTAATTATAAAATATTATAAAATATTTTGAGTAAATGTTAACTGGAAGATTGTGTATCATTACCTTTGTATTTGCACTGAAAATCAGGCGGGTCCAAGAGTCAGTGGTTATCCAGCCTTGGTGTGGTTAGAAGTAACACAGTACATTATCACATTTTAGATTTCAAACACCTTTTTTCCTATTCTGAAAGTACTGACTGCTGTTTGCGATCCTTGCAGTGTCACTTGTGAGTGAATGCTTACTGTATCCATGCATCACATCAATACAAAGACCTCGTGTGTCATTAATAGCCATTAGTACAGATGAGTTTCTTCCTGTGAAGAACACACTCTTGTGAGACTCACTTTTAAAATTCAGTTTCCTTCTTAAGCGTCAAACCTCAGCATAAAATTTTTCTTTCAATTTTTACTCAGGTCACTCAAACAAAAGCTGGTTCTTAGACATCGTAACTGACATGCCAGATTTCAAAACACAAACACAATTAGAAAGTGTACAATCAATGCAACTTACATTAAGTACTGTAGAGGAAACAAAGTAATTTTAACTTGACAATTTCAACTTTTTAAAAGTTGAGAGTTACACTACATTTGAATATTTAGTAGCCTTGGACATTTGCTAAGTAAATGTTCTGAAACATTTCTATATTCACTATTTGAAATTTCCCTTTTGAAGACTTAAAGTGTAAATTTTTCTTAGTATTCTAGGAACTGTTGAATGTTATGGTTTAAAGGTAGCGTAAAACATTTCATTCTTGACTTAGGTTTCCATTACTGGGGAAATAGCTGAAGAAACAGCTGAAGAAAGTAGAGGTTCTCTGTGGTTGGTTTGGGAGGCTCCTACCCAGTCATGTGACCACATTGCTTTGAGCCAAGGCAGAAGACCATGGTGGAGAACATGTGGTGAAGGAAAGCTGCTCACCAAAGAAAGAGCTCACCACTATAGTAATCCCTCTGCCCAAAAATCTGAGCTATGAATCCAGAAGTGGATCAATCGATTGATGATGGCAGAGCTTCTATAATCTGATTAACTTCTAAATACCCTGATTTTAAGCAATGGTGCATGAGGAGCATGCATTTAACACACAAGCTTTTGTGGATATTCAGATCCAAGCTATAATGGTTCTCTTCAACATTCCAACTTAAAATTGTATTTTGCTGTGTCTAGTAAAGTGCCCTAGCCCTGGGGTCTTCCAATATGGAAAACCCAGCATCTAAAGGTGAACCTCATCTGAGAGCATTGTCCCTCCTAGATCAAGTTCAAATCACCAAATTGGGGATTAAAATGGCTTAGATTTGGGGCCATAGAGATGGCTCAGCAGTTAAAAAATACATACTGTGCTTACAGAGTTCAGTTCCCAATACCTACATCAGGTGACTTAAAACCACTTGTATCTCCAACTTTAGGGGATTTGACAATGTCTTCTGGCCTTTGAAGGTTCCCACCCTCCTATGCATATACACAGGTGCATACACACACACACACTCACACACGCTCACATTCATTTTAAATTTAGCATTTACTCTTACTTTTTTAAATAAAATCATCTTTGTTCTTTGAGTCTTTATATGTCAAACATTCTCAGCAGTGAACTACCTCACAGGAAGCAGTGTGACTGTCATCTGCTGTGGTCTGAAACCGGGAGACACCTTTAAATGTTTATGCATCAATTATAAAATTAAAACCCTGGAAGGATTTTGGTGAAAGAGAGAGCAATTATTTTATGGCTTGTATGTGGCCATCATTAAAATTTAGGAAGCCATTTATGGGTGGCTATATTAACTAAACCAGACGGCATAATGAAGTAGCATGGTTCTTGTACACGGGATAGCCTGGCGCAGGAGCTGACAGCGTCAGACTAGGCTTTGCTCTGATTAAGTTGGTACCTAGCCCTAGATTGGTTGTAAGAGATTCCGAATGCATTTGAGCATCTTGTACACTTCCATTTGTGAAGTGTGATTTAGGCACCTATAAACTTGGATGTCGGAAAGGAAAGCCTTTCTTCACGCCACAAGCTTTGTCTTGAGATATTCTTTTTCAACTTCTCTGATGTGGGGACACACATGCTAATGCCTTTCACAAGCACTGACGTTGTGTTATGGCTCAATAATTTTACTTGGTTACATAAAAATTGTTCTAGAGTGTGTGAGTTTCTACCACTTACTGATATATATGGATATTTCATTTATGTAATCCTGGAAAATAGTATTGCTCAGAAAACTTGAAACCAAAATATGCCTATTGCTAATGAAAGTATCTTTGTAGAAATTACCTGTTTTCTTCAGGAGAGTTACATTTTTTTCTTTGTAGCATTTTTAAATTTATACATTTATTTTTATAAATGTTATTATAAAATTTATTAAGAAACCCGGCGCAAGGGTTATTTTTAAATTTCTTAATTTTTAAAATTGATTAAGAAAAATTATCTCATTCCTATTGTAGTATCCCTACATTTTTAATTAGTATCCCTATATATTAGTATCCCTAATAATTATTTATAAAGTATTAGAAATAATTTAACCTAAAATCAAAGTTTTCCAGTTTTTTAAAATTATTCAGGACATTTTTATTTGGATTTTTGTTTGTTTTATTTTTATGACAGGGTTTTACTTTGTAGTCCTGACTAGCTTTGAACTCACTTTATAGGCCAGACTGACGTTGAACTCACAGAGACCCACCTGCTTTTTTCTCCCGTGTGTTGGAATAAATGTGTGCACTACTACACCTAGCTCAGAATATGCTTGGAAACACAGTGAGAATGTAGACATTTTAGTGGAGGAATTAAACTATGAAAATAATTTTTAAAATTCTGTTTGAAGTTAAAAAACTGTGGTCTGACAAAGCCATTTTCATGTTAATTCCTTCAATAAAACATCCTACCCTTTCTCCAAGCCTTAGAGTGGGGACAGGAAGCAAAGGACTCACTTGGAGCTGTGTGGCTGAGGTCCCAGAATGAGATTAAAACGTATAACACACTTCATAGAAAGATGCCAGCTCACGTTTCGCATGCCTGATGGCTAATAGACTGGAAAGAAGATCCCATTGTCACTCTTATCCCGTGTGCGTCTTGTTAGCCTTACATAACTCAGTGGGCTGGTAGGGAAGATGCCGTGTTATGCTTGATTGTCAAGGGTGGAACACCAAATGACTCAGTCACGTGACTTTCTAATATGCCTTCAAAATATTAACATTCAATTACATCAAGATAGAAAGCCACTGACTTTTGAAAAAAAATTACAGCCATTTTCACGTGCTTCTGAACGAATTTTTGTTTAAGGTTAGTTTATTATGAAAGTCATGGTCAAATCAGAACTTGAAATTAAACTGTGAGCACATACATCCAGTATGAAGCTTGAGTAAGACATTATTAATACCTATATAGGATCCCCTTTATTTAAATGCATTTTTATTGACCATACGTGATGAATATAGCGCTCTTCAGTGCTTATATGTTCTCCTACTTGAGCTGTTTAGAGTGAACTGCAGTTGCTATGGTTGCATGTTTATATTTCAAGAGGAGAAAGGTAGGACGTGTGTCTATGAAATGTAGTTAATTTGTGTAAATGATTGGATTATTTTTGCTATTTAAATTAGCATTCATTCATCTATATCTGTTAATCTATCATCTATCTATATAATCTATCTCTAGCTTCAGATAAAGACATAGAAATTGTTCCTATTTAAAGCCTATATTTAAAATAGAATTGGCAAGGACAGAGAGCTGGCTTAGTGGCTAAGACAATGAGCTCATCTTCCAGAGCCCATTTCAATCTCAGTTATGAGGTTCAGATGCTCTCTTCTGGCTTCCATGAGCACTGCATCTACATACTTCACAGTCATACATGCAGGCAAAACACCCATACTTATAAAGTAGAAATAGGTAAAGAAAAATTTTAAGACAGTAAGATGGGCTCTAGATCATTATTAAGTATTTGGTACAATGAAACAAATATTGAGAAAACAGTTACTTTTTCATTATTTCCACCTAACTTGTGCTTTTAAAAAGGGGGGATTAGGCTGGAGACATGGCTCAGTGGTAGAGTGCTTGCTGCTCTTGCAAAAGATCCAAGCACCTCCATAAGCATTTGTACCTCCAGTTCTGGAGGATTACCTAACGGCCTCCAAGAGCACTAGGCATACACATAGTATAGATACATACATACAGGCAAATATACATGAAATAAAAGCAAGTAAATCTTTAAGATTAATACACAATAAATTAAAATGGGTAATTGTCTGACAGTATTGTCACCTTGGTATCATCTCTCCTTATGATAAAGTAAAATTCTGTGTATGTTCCTCATTTTAATCTTATGGTTCAATTCCTCTAGGGAAGATGGCTCAGTGAATGCTGGGGTTCTGTGTTTAATGCCCTGCTCATGTGCTTCTGTAGGAAACTAATGCTTTCTTTCTTTTCTTTTCTTGTCTATGAACAGAAACTACCGAGAACAGAGGTATGTGATGACAATGATTGAGTTAATGATTGAAAGCATTAACCCTTTGTGTCACTGTTGGAATTCATACATACAGTTTCAAGTGGGTTTTTGTGTTTTATGTAATAATGATCCTTGACCATTTATGATTTTGAAATAATAATTAACATCATTATGTTTAATAGCAATGTATCTATAGAAATAGATTTTTTTTCCATCAGAAACAAGCTTTCTTTATGTTAAGTTGTCATGTTTGTTTACATTGGTTATTGGTTTTCCTTCATGTTTATAGTACTACCTAATTATCTAATACTGTCTGAGAGAATTTATTTTTGTTACTGTTGTTGTAGTAATAATTTTCATAACTTTACAAGGTTTACCATTTGTTGCTATCAAACAGATGTTTGTGAACCAGGTCCCTTTATGTAAGAAAGTATTTTTTTTGTGTGATTTGATAATCATTAAAGTAGCTAAAGAGGGAATTTGCATAGTTCGAGTCTCTGAGCTTTTATGCCTCCTGTGGCATATTATTAAGTAAAATCCAGAGAAAGTCAGACACTTATTTCATATAGCCTTCTTGTCTTCATTTAGCAAACAGTATAAAAAGAGACAGAGCATCCATGAGGTTTATGACAATTGCTGGTTTCGTCTACATTGACATAGTATTGTGATAGACATTTCACTTCTCACATTTCTAAAATTATTAATTCTACTTGCTGTTGGTACCAAAACCTAAACTGTCATCTTGGAAAGTGATAAGCAAACCCACAGCAGATATTATACGTCACATAGTATTTTGTTCTGGGTTCAGAGTATTTGCACAGATTCCTGCCTAAGTTTTCCTCCGTCCCATTGAGTGCCACTGGCAGTTTAGGAATAGATAATGATAAATGTAGTGAGATCTGTTCAGACTTTCTCCAGGGTTGATGAAACACAATGATATTTGGTGTAATTGTTCTCAATGTAGAAATCAACAAAGGGTGGGTGTTAGATCAAGTTATGCATTGATACATCTTTATGGTTCTTCTCTTGGGCACTATGCATTAATGTTAGGGGAGAAATGGTTGGGCCAGCAGACATAGCATAGGTCAGTACGTTTTCAGTCTCTAAAATTATCCACAGACTTAAAATAAAGACTCATCCAGTTCCAAAGATGCCAGGAACTAAAGGAAAGAATTTGGATGTCATTTTTACCTTGAAATTAGGATTGACTCTGTGGTTCTATGGTGGGAAGCCCTACTGGCAAGAAATTAGTCATTAGTCTACTCTTATGTGACATAGGAAAATTGCTAACTTCTCTCAACTGTAAGGTAATCCTTAAAGCACTATGATCAAGCAAGAGGACAGCTGTAGCCATCAGCCAGGTTGGGGTCCACACACTCCTTTTGGCTAATTAAACATGAAATTTTGCTTTGGCATTTATGCTTCAAACTATATTAAATATATGGCCATTTTCCAGATGACTGTTAACATAGAATGGCTCAGAAATGCCAAATTGGGTATAATGTTCAGACATTTGAAGAAGACAAGCTTACAATTCTATAAATGAATCAGATAACAAACTTCCTGCTGAACAAAAACAATAGCAGCCCCATTCTTGGACTTAATGGAAGTATACCCCCCCACATATAAAATAATAATATACATAAACACATGTATATATAAAATAGTCCTTCTGTGACATATTGGGAAGGCTCAGAACCATGGAATCCTGGGGCCACAGTGAAGCCTTAGATGTTGAGTCATTGGAAAGATGGCTTCTTACCTTATTCTTTAAAACCTTCGGGCAAGAAAACTTCTACCTTTTCTCCTGAGTCAGTCTTACTGTTTCTTGAGGGAAAATTACATAGAGCATGACAGCTGTATGGTTTACCGCAAGCACTGTAAATTTTAGTTTTCAATCAGGTTTGCAAATACAAATAGGATAAGGAACATTTGCTGAACTTAACTTTATAAAACATCCACATCTGGTTGAAATTCTTTCTCTGTGTTTGCAATAATCACACATCACTGTGATCAATGAGGAACATGATAATTAGACCACATCTCTCTGCTCTGTTGTTTCCCTTTAAGCAAAGTCTCTTCCCCAACATCCTCGTTATCTCTCATCCCTTTACCCATTTTATTTTATGTTTGTGGACTCCCCACCTTTTCTCTCCCAAATCTTTCTTGGCTTCTCTTTCTTTCTTTCTTTCTTTCTTTCTTTCTTTCTTTCTTTCTTTCTTTCTTTCTTTCTTTCTTTCTTTCTCTTTCTTTCTATCCTTCCTTCCTTCCTTCTCTTCCTCCCCCTCCCCATTCCCCTCCCCTCCTCTCCTCCTCCTCCTCCTTCTTCTTCTTTTTTACATTTTTTCCTATTTCAGTGATATTATCTGTCAAAATAACTTGCCATATCTTACATGATATTTCTCACAAGAAGAGAGTAAATTCGTCTAACAGACAGCTCTGACACTAACCAGGGAGTGGAGAAATGTCTCCCCCACACGCAGATTATGACCTACATACCTTTTCTCACTGATTGCAGTTTTTGAGTATGCATTTGGATTGATGATACAAATACCACTAGCCAATAGAAACTTTTAAAGAAATTCAAACTTCTCTCATAATTTGACCAACCATTTATCTAAAAGCTTTGGGGTTAGTCCAAGAAAATCATTTTTGATGTTGAAATTTTATAGTGTTTAATACCAGCTGGTTTATTGTTATGAACAGGCTGTTATCTGAAGTAGAATAAAAATAGTCACTAAGCTTGTAAGTTGTTGATGCAGGGACATAGTGATATAATTTGCATAGTCTGCCTACCCCAAATCATTAAGTTAGGGGTGTATTTCATTGTGTTAGCAAATAGAAATTCCTTAAAAAATGTTATTTAATAAGGTACATCAGTTCAACCTAGAGGTTATATATAGAGAGAAAAAAGACAACCTGTAATTAATGTAAACAAAGGTTGATTTTTTTTTGAGGAAAAAGAATTCAGTTACAAAGCATCTTTTTTGTTAATTATTTATGTAAACATGTATGAATCTAAAATATTTCTATATGATATAATAAATATACAGAAAATTTCCCATTTGAAAACTTAGCACTCGTCAGTCTAAATAATTATTTTTAGGATCCAAACTGGGAAACATAAAAGCACTAAAAAAAATTGAGCCATAAAAATAGGTCAACAACTAGAAAAAGTAAAATTAAAAAATTTCAGGAGCTCATGTAGTTGGTTTTTGTGATTTTTCATAGCAAATGTTATTTTATGGGTCTCAGGAACCTAGTATTCTCTCTCCTCACTAAAGCAAGAAGACTACTAAAGTAGTCTATAAATATAGTGAATAGTGTCAAAAGAATAAATGTTTAGACAGCGAAGGATGTCCAAGACTCTTAAAAAAGCTGAAAGGAAATTGTATCATCTGTTGCTGGCATTTACCATGTAAGGGAAGTTCCTTCTATTCTTGTGGGATTTTAAGGGAACTGCTAAAAGTAATACCAGCGTTCTGGAGTCTTTTAGGTTGAAGTCACCTTTACAGTTGGTCAGAATGGTAAAGGAAGACGTATCTAAAACTATACTAAACTAGATTCACGTCTGTCCATTATTTTGATGGTACCTCTATCAGTCAAGGTTGGAGCTGATTTTAGAAACTGGATTAGTGAATTTTTTCCCCTTTAATTAATGTATGGAGAGCTAGAAAAAAGTCACTCAGAGTTTAAATTAAAATACATGCTTTATTTATATCAACTGAGCAATCTTTTTAGATTTGTAATAATAAGTTATCCAAATGATGTAGGAGAGGATGTTTAGTCAGAAGCAACTAAGCATTTTTAACATTTAAACACCATAGGAATCAAAATAATCAAGGGAACATCTGAAAAGGGATTTGAAGGTTAAAACTTAGTATCTGCAGACAGTCAGGATAATGAACAGAAATTGAATTGGAAAGGGACTTAGGAACTTATGCTCTGTTCAGACTTACTGATGGCGTACCTGTTGAAAATCCTTAGTCCGTCCCTAGCTTTTAAACACCTCCACCTATAGCATGAGCGAAAGTGGTCAAGATTTGGATGCATTTGACTGTTTGAAGCCATGCATTGAATGATTCGATTGGCTGTAGGCAGTTGTCTGGGGGTATAGAATGTGTCTTCCCAGTTCCTGGAGGAGAGGTAGTGAGACTTCTTGACTCATTTATAATGAGAAGAGTCACTTCAATTTCTGCAGCACAGGTTAAGCAGATGGCCCTGTCTTTCCCTCCTGCTATGGTGGAGATAGCCAACTGTGGCCACCATCTGTCATAGATGCTTTTCCATGGTCCTCCAAGAAACTCGGCTACTTTTCAACCCTTTCTTCCTCTAATACATTTCTTCACACATTCTGCTGTCTGGTATGAAGTTATAGTTTTGATTCAAATTTGATTTGTTTAAACTCCCTTTAAATAATGAAGCTGCAAACTGAGCACCAAATTCTAATTACGTTTGATTTGGGTTTAATTATAGAATAGCAGTAAGCCATGCAGTCTTCTAAAACTGAATCAAGGTTACAGTCATCATGCATTTCAAATGATGAAGAACTTATTCAACACATTTGAAAAAAAATACCCTGCTTTATTTGAGCAAGGAACGTGCAAACCCATCTTCAATATCATTTTAAAAGGCAGAAGTTATCGTAGTTAACATCTCCAGAGACAATGAGGTTGCATTGAAAGTGACTCATCTTTCCGTATTTCTCCTGAAAACAAGGCTTGTGCACCCAGCCTACACAGTCTCCATGATTACATTTCTGACCTCCACAGCTGGAATGAGTTGAACTTTTCGCATTTATTAATAACCTCATGTGTTATAGATTTGATCATGTAGACCATTAATCCCTCCCTCCCTTTTTCTTGAAATAATATTTGTATATGTCTGTGTTCATGTGTGTGTCTTGTTTTCTGACTCTGAAATGTTTATTATGCTTTAGACAGTTACCCCAGGGAGATTATGTTAAAAAGCCTGGAGATGGCGACTCTTTTTATAGCGACTTTCCTCCTGGAGGCAGCACAAACTCAGCATCTAGTTCTAAGAAGAGGTCTGCTTTTCTGTCGCATTTTCAGATTTCCACCTGTTCCATCACACATTATTCCATTAGTCAGAACATTTCATTATTTTGCAGCAGGTTTGATCACTTCTTCCTTCTTTCTTGAATGTTAAATAGTATCCCTTGTTCTTTGATTACTCTACTTCGAAATGCCATATGCTCAGAACCAGGTTTTTATAAAAAAAAAAAAAAAAAAAAAAAAAAAACCAAAACAAAACAATTGAAACCTAAAGAATTGAAACCAAATTAAAATGACTCTAAATCCGGGGAGAAACCTCAGGGTTTTTCCTGTCATGTTGCACATGGCTCAAGAAACGGAACATAGTATTGAAAATATTTTTACATGGTGAGCTTTATGTCATACTTGGTAGTCAAAGAAAAAGGGTACTGTCATGCTTCAATAAAGGCAATTAAGATACATGGTGATATAAGTGCTGCATTGAATAGTATTTAATTTTGTATATTTCAAAGCTAAGCTTGCTGTGAAAAAAGATTGCTTCTCTGTGAATCATATATTTTAATAGTATGATTTTTCTGCAATGTAGACTTTATAACTTTCATCTTAGTTGAAAAATTAAGTATGATTGATATTTGCCCGAGTTTTATAATAGCGTAGATAGGATTGCTATATTATTTAAGTCACAAACTCTAATATTTTCTTGTTCTAGCATCTTAAGGTGTCTGACACCTTTATAAAGTCTGCATGCTATATAATCAGTTGACAGTAAATGATTAGAAAAACTAAATAGGAGAACCTGCCTTCACATTAAAGGGAACTAAAATATTCTTGTAGAAAAAAAAATTTAAGTTTCCATTGAGGTGTAAAGGATCAAGAAAAATTTCAGATGATTCACTCAACTCTGGGCACTTTGAAAGAGCTAGTTTATTGAGAGGCAGCATGGATTGTTCTGATAGTCTATGTAGAACGGATGATCTGTAAAGTCATCTGCGTGGGGCTCAGTCTCTATAGAGACTGAATATGAAGGAGTACACAACAGTTCATCCCTGAGAACTTTCTTAAGCACATTTCCTTAGATAACTGAACTGAACTTTTGAGTCTGGGAGTATATCCTATAGCATTCACTTTATAGAGTATAAAAGTTACTCTTTTAATTAATTAGTGAGGACTTGTTGGCTAAGAGAAGATGACTGGGTATCTACTAGCACTCTCTGATATAAATATTTTCTTGGTCAAGTACAGATTCTTAAATTAAATAAAAGTAAGAAGTGGAGGAAGCAGTGGGTTCCAAGAACACTCATTGGCCATTTGTGCCAAATATGAATTACTTTGTAATTATAAAATTATGTTGAAGAAGTTCCAGCATAGGAAAGTAGATGTGTTAACTGTGCCAAGTTCTGATTGCTTCCAGTCAGAACAGTCCTTTTCCAGTTGCTGGTATTAGTAATTAACCAGAATGGTTCTCGGGACCGTAGCTTAAGCATCAAGTTATTTTCCACAGTTCCTAAAGGAGTTTTAAGACACACGGGAGTAATTCCCAGAGTTTGGAAGATATTACTATAGGTTCTGATGTTTAGTCAGTCAAAAGCGTATTGAGTTATTAGGCTTCAGACTGTGTTGCAATTCTTTTTCCTTGTGGTATAAGGTAGGGTGGTTGATTTTGATTCTTATAGATAATTCGTTTAATAATGGTAGGATAGAAACAGCAGAGGGCTGAATGGTGCATGGGCTTTATGAGAGATGTCTCCATGATAAATAAATATCTGATTCATTGCAGTTATCAGACAGTTACCTAACATGCATTATTTTCATTGGGGGCATGTTTGTTTAGAAAAATACCATCTCTCAGATAATAATTTTATCAACTTAAACCTGTCTATTACTTTAATTAAGTTAACAAGGTTCAGTTAAGCAAATTTTATGTAATCTCTTAAAAGTCCATGTTCTCATGATATTTGAATGGAAATCATTGCTTTACAATTAAGAAACATCTATGGTGGTACCCCATTATAACCCTGCCACTGGGGTTATGTGACTGTAATACTTGCTGAATTTTCTCTGCGGTTGCTGTGTTCTGGAGATTGTAAATTGGCTTGCATTATATCCAGATACTTTCTCGTTTATGACTATTGTAATGGGGTTCCATTGTATTTGACTTTTCTTAAATTGAATGTTGTGTAATTCTGCCTTCTTCATGGAGACCCTCATGTTTTCTTCATTCTTTCATTTCAGATTTATTTATTTATTATTTATTATTTATTTTAATATACAGTAATGCTCAGAAATTTTGCTTAGTGATTCCAAAAACATTAATCCGATATATTTTTGAACGATATGTAAATACTTCTAATTTCAGGTCAAATGGACTCTCTCATTCTTGGAGTGAAAGGATTCCAGACACAAAACATATTTCAGACATCTGTGAAAATGGGAGACCTAGAAGTAACTCCTGGCAAGGTAGTGAACAGCGTTGAGAATCTAAGACCTGCATTCTGGGTACCTGTAAAAATGTGTTCTTTCCCATAAGAAACTCAGCTCTTCCCAGCAAAGAGGTTTAGCACAAGAGAGGAGCTGTCTGCTTTTGTTGTTCTTTGAAATTTCCTAGATGAGAAATGAGGATTTCAGAAGCAACGTAGGCAGGAAGCATGAGAGGGCCCTGCAGATTCGGAAGCCCGCATTCTGAGGCAATGCTAGTTATAAACTACACCCTCTACAAATGCCATACAATAAGACAGAAAACAACTATTTATTTGTATGAATATGTAGCTGTAAATTGTCTTTTTTTTTTCAGGTAACATGGGAGGCAACAAAAAGAAAATCAGAGGAAAAAGATTTAGACCTCGATCTAACTCAACTGAGTAAGTTGTACCTTTAATGGGAAAGTCATTTGAAGGTTCTGTGTACGTAGTGTGAACTGCTAACTAATCAGAGAGTCAAAGAATCGCCTACCATGCCTCTGGAGTTGGTTTTTGTCTTTTTTTTCTCTTTGCCCTATAAAAATTAACCTTGGCTTTTCTCTTTTACATAGGCATCTCCGCAACTGTGCCCATACCAATGCTCACTGATAGTGGGGTCTTGCCCCTGCTGCGGGCCTTTCCTCCAGTCACCTGCCATTGTGGTGTTTTTGTTTCCTTTGAAAGGAATTATGATAGCTTTCCTTTCCTCTCATCACTGGGGTCCAGCCATTTCAAACGGTCACCCTTCCCGTCCCCTGGAAGCACAAGGGAGAGCCCTCAGTGTATTAGAGCATGCCAGTGCTCACGGTCTGAAGCCACCACTCTGAGGTCTCCATGGCTGCTATCTAAGCATTCTCTCAGACTAATGGAATGAGCTTCCCTTTTAAGTTGTCCTCCGCAGGACGTCTAAAAGACCATCTACCTAAACTTGCTCTTTACCTGAATCATTGTCACATATGCAACCCTAGCTGTGTTAAATGATAGCCACATTTTTTAAGGGGAGGGTTGAAAGTTACACTTACAGTCCTTTATAATGAAATAAGCATGATGCAGTTTTTGGTGTTGTTCCTTTCTTCACTTAAGAAAGTGCAAGCAAAACAGAATCCACAAACCCTTATCCCCCTCCGTAAGGCGAAGCCCACCCTTAGTATTCTTCCCGCTGACCTTGCCCTCTCTAAGTGATTACACTTGCTGTTTCCAAGGCACCTAGAATTTTCTGCTCATGTCTCATAGTGGTAGTTATTATTCTCACGATCTCTGTATTAGTTAAGACAGTCGAGTAGCAGGCATTTGTTAAGTGCTTATTAGACACTCATGCTAGCTTTTCCATCATATATCCTGCCTTTTCCAGGCTAGGAATAATAACATTACCCTGACATGCGGACCTTCCTGAATGGTAGTGTCTTGTAAGTGGCTTATCAACATTTATTAGAGGATACTTTTTTTTTAACCTTAAAAATAATAGCAATTTCGAGTGATACCATTGCATGGTCCAGAATGGCATCTTAGAACTTCATCACAAATAACTAATCTACTAGAGTTTATCTTATGCATCCCCAAGGTGCTTGAGTGCTTTAGGGCTCACTGCAGATAAACTCTTCCTGGAATGATGTTTGGTTTGGTTTGCATGAGACCACATGGTAAGAGGGCTCCTTCGCTTATCCTGGTTGCAGATCACAGATACAACTGTGAGGTGTTCTTTGGAACTTCCTTTGCGTACTGTTGAGTGTTTTAACAGTATTTCTGTAGATAGACTCGGACGGCTCCTAAGTTGAAAAGTTCAGCAGTATATTAAAGCTTTGAGTCTGGGACCCAGAGAACATTTGATATTCAACAATATTCGGATATTTTCTAGAGCAATCATTTATTTTTAAAAAACGTATGACAAAACTATAATATTATGCATACCCTTTAAGAAACCTTGCCTATGCTATAATTAAGTTCTAATATTTAGTGTGAGAGTATAATAGAAACTTCTCAGTGAAGAAGAAAGGTTGCCTCATTTTTAAGAATTTTATGAATTTGGCTATATGACTCATGTTAATTAATTGGAGCCAAGTTTGTGAAGCTTTCTTATATAGGAACTATCTACAAACACACACACACACACACACACACACACACACACACACACACACATGGAAATTAAGAAGTTCTGATTCATAGCATACCAAGACTTAGCAACTTTTATACTTTCCATATGTAAGTCATACAACTTGATTATGATATAATCCTACCGTTTATGTGAGTGTACTGGAGCAGAATGACCATAACCACAGGAAGCACATCCTTTTTCTTTTTCTCAATAAGAACTATTTCAGGTCTGTTGTTTCATCGTCCCCTTTAGTACCACATCATCCAGAAGGATGATGAAAAATTGGGCCTGAATTAAAACATGCACCTCAAATGCATGCTCCGTAAATTAAAAAATAAAACACTAAATTTCCTCATGGTTATATTGTTTTCCCACTCAAAGATTTTGCATCTTCCATGTTGTTGTGCATGATATAACCTTTTTTTTGGCTTAGACTTTGTATTATATATTGTGTTTTTACAGGAGGGAGCCCCAAGCACCCGAGCCTGGGCACTCCCTCGCCCAGACAATCCCATCCCAAGGCATAAGCCCAGGGGGCTCTGACAGCCCCCAGACAGGGAGTCTGGATCACAGGTCAGTCTCCACCTGCCCTTTCATGCTGGGCTGCCACTTAATCTCCCTCCAAGTCCCTTCCTTGGCTGAGAGCAGGGTCATTTGATCTTTGACTGAGCCCCCATATCTGTCCCGTGGTACTCCTGGCCCAGACAGCACCAGCTGATTTTCCTCTGGCTTTCCATCCTGGAGAACACGAAGACGTTCTCCTTTCCTGTCCAATGCATTTTTTTTTTTTTTTTTTGCATGTTGCACTAACAAGCCATGCTAAGTCAAGCCACATAGGCAGGTTTATTGTAGTCTGATAAAGGCCCATCCTTCTAGCTACCATGGCAGGTCTCCAGAGCGCTCTATAGTGCTGCTCTGACGCAGAGATGAAGGTCCATCACGTGTAAGTCAGGCTATGTGTTTGGAACATTAGTGGATCAGCCATAGCACCTGTCCTTTGAGTTTGGAAGATTGTCAGTGAAAGGAACAAAGGTTTCCCCCAGGAGGTGGCTTCCTGCCTGTGGGAAACTGAATCTGCTGTGTGGCAGTGTTTCACCTGGTGACAGCTGCATGGGCTTTTCTGTAGTTATTCTGAGGCCGTTCACTTTATCAGCGACTGCACTTGCTTTTTGACTTTTTCTTTCTGTTTGAAGTCTCAGTGGAAATGTTCATACAAGTATTAATTGGCTATCTCTGTGAAAAGTGCAAGCTGGCAATGGTTGTGGCTAAAGGCTAAACTAACATGAGTTCCTCCTGAATCTGGAGACACACCAAAAATGGTCTTATAAGCATAAAAATCAACAGAACCATTCTTTCAGGGTGGATTTTTTTTTTTTTTTTTTTTTTTTTTTTTGTAGAGTATCTTCTTTGTGGCTAAAAATAAGGGAATTGGCTGTGGAGAAATAACCTGATTTTAAAATATAACTGGAAATATAGTGGTTTGAGTTTAAATATATTTATAAATAACTCAAAGAATGAATATGAAGGAGAGAAAGAAATCTTAACTAAAAATTAATATTTTATCATTTTTCCCGACTTGTTTCCAACTGGACCTTCAAATATGTCTTATACAAACAGCACATGAGCTACTTTTTTAAAGATAAGAAACCCCAATAATACCTCCAAATTCCTCCAGTACTCAAATGGTCAAATTAATGGTTTTGTAAGGGCAAATCATAAGGGGATGTGTTTTTTCTTAGCTCCACAATAAAAGCCAAAGGAACTCTGTGGCAAACAACAACTATACCTCCAGTTTTACTGCCTTTGAGATTTTGCACGGTCATCCTGATGGAGCTGCTGCCAGATCCATCAGGGAGGTGCTAGCATTACTCTCTGGGCAGCCATTCTTGCAGAAAGCAACTTCTGAGGGCCATTTCTCAGTGCAACCATGAACATTTCCGTCTGGAGTGCACAAAGAGGAGGAAGGAACCGTGGGCTTCCATTAAATCATTAAACTTAGCTTCAAGATCATGGAGGCCCACTGGAACTGCAGCTAATGTGCTTGGGGACTTGTAGGACACCTCCTGCTTGTTACAGAAACCAATGGGAGAGCACTTCAAGTCGATTCCTGCTTTGACTCTATTGTAGAGAAAAAAAGAGTGGTCTTGTAAAAGCAATTGTAACCTAAAAAGGGAACATGGCTCCTTTAAATTGTCTTGAGGTTTTATGTGCCTAAATACCAGATTGGAATTTCAGATGTCCTGAGTATTTTCAAAAGGCACCAATATTATTTGAAAAGCAAGGAGCCAACTGAGTGGCGTCTTAGGGAAAATAACGCTTTTGAGGTGGACGAATGGGACTTCTGATAACGTAGTGACTGAAATAGAGCTTCTGACTCACAGTGGGAAGCCACTGGAAGAGGCTTTCCTAGAAATGTAATACCTGATCGGTTGCCTTGTGCCTTGTAGCTGAGATTACCCCTATGCCATTGTGGAGACTGCCCCGTAGTCACCCAGTGTCCATCCTGGTTTATCTGCGTAGCTGCTTGCATTTGGAGGGTGAAACATCCTGGCTAAGCTTGTGCTCTGTATTTTCAGATTTTCTATCTTGTTCTGCTTTCTTTGTTCCTTCCATTGCTCTCTGCAGGTATTTAAACCCATGGTTCAAAAGAGAATATAATGTAGCTAAGTGGGTAGAAGATGTGAATAAAAACACTGAAGGACCGTACTTTAGGTATTTTATACATTAATTCTATCTCCCTTTACACACTCGCAGCACATCCAAGTACTGTCGTGTGACTGGCGCTCTCTCTCTCTCTCTCTCTCTCTCTCTCTCTCTCTCTCTCTCTCTCTCTCTCTTCCTCTCCCTCTCCGTCCCCCTCCCTCCTCCCTCCTCCTCCCTCCCTCCCTCTCCCCCTCCCTCTCCCTCCCCCTCTCCCTCCCCCTCTCCCTCCCCCTTTCCCTCTCCCTCTCCCTCTGTCTCATCTCCTAATACAAATTCCTGTAGGTAGAAAGGGGCCTCATTTATTTGCTGCCTTTTGATGTATTTGGCTTCCTTGAGTGAGCCTAGTTCTCTTCTGAATATTTCAAATGAAGCCATTTGAAAGGGTTGCCATTCAGTGCATGTCCCTGCCCTGCCACCTTCTTGAGCTTTTTAGTAGCTTTCTCTTCATTTTATGCTATGTAGTGTTCTATGGGCATGAAACATACCTTTCACTAATAAAGAAACACTATTAACTTCAATGATTTAATTTTCATAATCTAAAAGTTTCATAATATTTTTTTTTCTGCTTATTATCTAAGAGTGCATAGGAGTGCCTAGAAAAACGCAAGGGAAAAAAAAACCGTGCCAAGAAACTAAACTGGAATGCTATTTCAAGCAGAAACAATGATTTGATCGAACTGGAAAATGGCTGCGATATTATTGATCCTATAATGCAGTGATCATATTGATCGTAACATGCAGCGAGCTGAGGTTTCTTTGTCCTGTGGGGCCATTGGCTAGCAAGGAGGGCTGTGCTGGGAAGAGTCCCTTATGGCTTCTCCACCAAGCAGTGGGGAATGTTTTTATGCTTCAGAAGCAGGAAACAGATAGAAAACACTCTTGACAAACCATGGCAACTTCCCTCTTTCTAAAAACTAGCCACTTTCCTCAATCCCCTGAAGCTCATCTTACAAAACGGAGAACGCGTCCTAGGCCTCTCTGTGTCATTTCCCCCACTCTTTATAGCGTACATGATTACCCAGCAGTAGATATCCACTTTACATCTGACTGTTTGGTGGAAATTAATGCAAAGAAGAAAAGGACTCGGTCTACCTCTTCCAAGCGCAGTTTTGAGTTCACGTAACTTACGCCACAACTTGGGTCAGCACTAAATGGATATGAAAATGTGCTGTGTCTCCTTAACTCTCAGCACCTATAGAAGGTGGACTTTCTCTTCCAGTGTACCATTTAGTTTAGTCATGTATAGTTTGAGAAAATGATTAGACCTACCTGCATTTTAATTTGATCCATAACTTTTGCGTATACCCTCCAAGGACAGCATAACTCCTGCCTGCTCACAAAAATATACACTGCTTTTATAGCTCATCGTCCTCTCCTTCCCTGTCCCCTGCTTACCCAACACTTCCCCACGCTGAACCTCAGATACATACACTTACATTCAAACATCCCACCTTCACATGTAGCTCCCAAGATGGCCAACATCAAGAAGACAGGTAAGATGATTTTGATGTTATTTGGAATCTTGGCTCACCTGCAGTCCTATTATTTTTCCCTTTCTCTTAATCAGGCTTGTGGGCAGATTGTAATTTGTACCATCCATGGACTCAAAACCGGATGAGTTTGGTCCTACATAGGTTAGGACTTTTATTTCTAAATTGACTTAACATTTCTACAAGAATAATTTGTTAAATGGTACCCCGGAAGAGTCGATTCACCTCCCCTGGTTGAACTGAGAAGTTGCTGTAACTCAAGAGAGCCCCCATTCCTTAAAGCCAGCCCCCCGAGTCTGCCCAGAAGCTGCATGACTGAGCACATCTGGATGGGGAATGCTTCCGCACCCTTGGTTGCACGAGCAAGCTATGAGGGCAGCATTCGACTGTTCTTTTATCTCATCTTTTAATATGAGACGTCACATTAGGAATTAACGATGAAAAATCTGTATTTTTATTTAAATGGCAAACCTCAGTGGACAGTTGTGACTTAACTGTCCTTTTTGACTAATAAGGGTTGTACTGGGAACATTTAAAGACAAGCTCTAAATTTTGGTAACAGTGCTAAATAATTAAAATAAATCTGAGCTCTGAGCACCATGATTCCGACACAATAGAGAGGATTCCACCTAACTCTTCATCCGAAGCAACCCTCCCATATGCCTAGTGTGTTCACACCTAGGCTTGGATTCACCAACCTTGTACTTGGCACAACCACAGCTGAGGGCAAAGGTCACCATCTTCTTAATCACCCATGTGAGGTTGGATTGGTGATATTCTTATCAAACTGTAGTGGAGAGTCTGTGATTTCAGCAAACTGGTCCAGAAGAGAATTTACCAACAGGAAAGTGCCATCTGTGAGCCACAATGACACACGGTAACCCCTATAGGAGAGCTTCAGTCATGGTCCTTTATGCAGCTCTCCTATGACAGTGCTTGCCCTAACTGTGCTCTGCATGTATTCAGGCCACAGAAAAGTACAGATAAAAATCAAAGAGAAAGCACTGGCCCACCACCCCTGATCCTGAAGAAGGGATACCTTTCAAGTCCCAGGGGATATTCATGCTCTTGCGTGCTAACCAATTGATTATGCATTTCATCAGCATTTTTCAGTCCATTTTTGCGATCTATGTAAACCACATTAACCATGTAAGGGAATTGTAGAAACTGAGGTGAAATGCCTACTATATATCTATTTCTCAGCTCATGGGTTGTAGGCATTCCTGGTTTCTTTCTGTGGATGGAGAAACCTGAGCTACAAAGAGTTAGCCAAGGGTAGCCCAGCTGATGGAAGTCCGCAGCAGAACTAGAGTGTGATTCTGACTCCCGTATTTGTTCCCTGTGCGATTTCTGTGTGATCCCTGTACACTGTAGAGGTTATGGAAGCTTAGATTCTGACTGAGGACACTTCAGTCCTTCTGGAGCAGATGATGGTAAAATTAGCACGAGAACACAAGACAATAAGGAGTGGCTTTGGGTCCCTCTTCTGTGATTTGCAGTCAGGAGGCACAGAAGTTTGATATATGTCTCAGGTGGACCAGTCCATTGCCACACATGTACACCTTCATTACGTAATTCTGTGGTGGTCCTAGTGTAGTTATTATGGCTTTAAAAATGACATGAGGATAAATGGCTAATACTTATCCCAAAATTCAGTTTGTTTTGTAAGTGAATGACCTTGGCTGACACTTGGCGAAAGCTGGATTAGAATCAAATATCCTGCTTGGGCGGTTATGATAGATTGTCCGTTTATTTGCCCTAGCCTAACCGACCCTGTCTCGTTCTCTCCTCTTGTTTTGATTCCTGCTCTGGTCTTTTTTCTATCTGCCCACTTGAATCTGTTTCCTGTCTTGTCATCACTAAGGATGTCCTGCTTGGTTTCTCCTTTTCCCTTTAGGGTCTAAGTATAAATTACCTAAAGTTTTACAGTGAGAAGCCATGGATTGCCATTTCTGTGGGGTTCTGAAGAATACTTTCAGTCTGTTTTGTTTTAACTACTATTGTTTGTGCTCATGGAGAGATATTTGAGAGCAGGGCTGGGTGCTCAGTGAGTGGAAAGGTTTTCAATGCACAGGGTTGGCCATTTGAGCTAGGGCCAAATTAAGGCTGATGACACTATAAGCTAACAACTCATGTTATGAAAACACACAAACGCATACACACACACACACACACACACTTGTGCCTACTGTAGCAAACTAAAATGAGTTTCTTGACCTTAGAGTTAACGAGATTTGGTTGTATATCTGAAACTTTTCCTGAATATAGATTCTTTTAAATCTTACAGTGATTTGGCTAAAAAGCTGCATTGGGTCCATTTTAGAAGCATATAAATCCAAGTTTTACACTCATACACATTGAATCCTAACTTTTAACATACTTTAAAAAACTGTTTAGTTTTTAAATTATAAAAGCATATATCAGGAGCTTGGGCAGCAGCTCAGTTAGTAGTACACTTTTTGTGTTACTTGATCTCTGTCTCCAGAACCCAAATAAAAAAGCTAGGACTGGTGCCCTGCGTTTGTAATCCCCACTCTTGGGAGACAGGGACAGGTCAATCCCTGGTGTTTAAAGGCCAAGCAACCTAGCCCTAGGCCTGTAAGACACAATCTCAAAAGATAGGGTAGATTGTGTCTGAGGAGGAACAGTGGAGATTGACCTCTGTCCTACATACACAACATACACTGTGCACATGTAAGCATGCACATCTTCACAGGCACACACACATACAAACATACACTCACACAGAGACACAAATGTATACACACACACACACACACGGAGACATACACACACACACTCACACACAGACATACACATATAGACACACACAGACACATATATATTCACACATACAGAGACATAGACACATACACATACATGAAAACATACAGGCACACACACAGATACACAAACAGACATACACACATAAACACACACAGACACACATATATGCACACATACAGACACACAGACACATACATGAAAGCATACAGGCACACACACAGATACACACACATGCATACACGCACACGCACACCCAGTAAGTTGCTTTGGTAGGACTGAAATCAAAATCCTATTACTCTTAGTTCCTTACTTTCACCCTCCCAGTGTGGAGAGCGTTAGCATAAGGGAAGCCCACACAGCTGCCTGACTGCCTTCCAGCAGTTCCTGCGAGGGAGCCATCCTGAATAATTTTCAGAAACAGAAGAAGCATTAGGAGTTATGGTTTGAAAGTGAGTGGGGCCGCTCCTGGCTTTCAAAATCAATTAAGAACGTCTACCTGGACTTCAGAGTATATAGGGAAAAGTATCTTCAAGTGTTCCATTGAATTCCGCATCTTAAAAAATGAGAGTTAGTTTGAAAGCGAGGGGAGCCTTTCCCTGTCCAGTACTTAATCTAACCGCTGCAGTGCGAGGCTGACGCAGTCACAGCAGAGGAGGACTTGAGTTAGAATGGAGTGGGCTAGCCAGCTCAGTGGCTTTCCTTTTTAACTCTCACAGACAAGCGGGAGCAGATAAGTCTTTCCTAGTGTGCTCAGCACAGTCACAAGTATTGCAGTTGCAATAGAAGCATCAAACCACTTAATTGTAAGACCGAGGCTTTCCTGGAAATGCTGGTTTAGGGATGAAGTAGGCCGTTTTTATATGTTCTCATCAGACTTTGTTCGGCTGGCCCTCTGCACTCCTTACTGCTTGCATGTTTACTAATTTGTTATTACAACCTGTGTTTTCCTTTGTTCTTCACAACTAACACACTGGCCTCTGAATGCATGAGTTTTTGTATAAACTAGAGACTGACTTTGCAACCAATGAACACATCCATGGTTGGATTTTGGGTCCTATTTGATATTATTGTGCTTTAGAGAAGCATTTTCAGTGGTAAAATAAAATAGACTGTTTACTTAATTTACTGTTATGAGCTCTTAGAATATTTCCTCCCTTTTCCATGTTAACTGTTTATTGTAAATGAAATTTCATTATTGGCTTTGTAGTTTAAAAGAAAGATTCTGTGTAGCTAACAGTTAAACATTCCATTGGTGTGCTAAGACCACAGCATTCCAGTTACAGAGTGATAGTTGTCCCCCCAGGTAGATAAAGCTTTGCTAGACATGCTTAGGAATGCTTCGCTTTAGAGATGTGAAACATGATACCAGGCATGACATGATATTTATTTCTCATACTCTCAACATCTCAGGACCCTGTCACCTGCCAAGTCTCCGTCTTCATCAACTGGGTCTATTGCCTCCAGCAGAAAATACCCGTACCCAATGCCTCCGCTTCCTGATGAGGAGAAGACAGTGAACCGACAGAGTGCCAGGGTACACAGCAATCTTACATGCCTTATACGTGGCCATTGTTGGGATCTTTGAGCTTACTTTTTGTCCATCCCTCTGTTTTTTGTTCGTTTGTTTTTGTTTTGTTTGTTTGTTGTTGTTCCATCAGTTCCAGGGGTAGAATTTAGATGTAAAGGAAAAGTATTTGAATAAATTGTAATATTGAAAGACTACAGCAAAGGGTATGGTAAAATTTAACGGCATTAACTTATTATTTTGTGGTAAAGATTTAATCCCAGGGCCTTGTTACCTTGCTTTAAAAAAAAAATGCTCTAACTGAACCATACTTACCTCCTCCAAAAAGCCAGATCTTTAACATGTTTTACCTTAATTATTTTTAATTATGTGTGTGTGTCTGTGAGGATGTGTGCATGTGAGTGTGAGTCCCTGGGGGCCAGAAGAGAACTTCATTAGGTCCCCTGGAGCTAGAGTTACAGACAACTGTGAGCTGCCTCCCATGAGTGTTCTGGGATCCAAACTCCAGTCCTCTGTAAGATCAGCAAGTACTCTTAGCCAGGAAGCCAAATTTAAAACAAATATGGAGATATTCATCCATATGATAAAAATAGAATTTACCAGAAACTTTATATAAATATTTGGTCCCTGGTCCATCTTTGTCAGTATGCCTCTGTCATAGCATTCCCTCAATGCATTGTTTTTTGTGACGTTTGGGATAGAGTTTACAGGGTCAGACAAGCCTCTAGAGGTTTTGATGAAATGGAGAACTGAATCCACAGTCTAGTGCCTCTTTTGGCCAGCGACATTCTGATGTTGTTCCTACATGGAAAAGGTGAAGCTTTAGAGCCTCCACAGGTTTATCCAGCACAGCCTTCTGAGTTTTCAGACTTTTTAGTATCTGAAGGGTTATTTCTATTTTGCCTTGACCAACCCAGGGTCAGTTACACACACACACACACACACACAGAGAGAGAGAGAGAGAGAGAGAGAGAGAGAGAGAGAGAGAGAGAGAGAGAGAGAGAGAGAATATGAATGAATCACTAAAAGCTGGACAGATAGCCCTTAACCAAATGTCTATACAAATAAGAAATGGCATTTGTGTCGATGGGCTCAAGAAGCTCTGGTATACATGGGAATTGTCTGAAGAGCTTCAAAATAGTTTAACTTAAATCCCTCCCAGTGAGATTTTGATTTGGTTAGTATGATGTGGCTACTAGAGCAAATAGATTAAAAAACACTTTTGCAGATTAGGACTGAGGAGATGGTTCAACAGGTTACAACAGGTTTGCTGTACAAGCATGAGGACCTTAGTTCAAATCCCAGTACCCATGTAAAAGGCCAGGTACTGTGGTACATGCCTGCAATCCTGGTAGTGGGAAAGCAGAGGCAAGAGCATCCCTGGAGCTTGCTGGCTAGCTAGTCTGCCAAATCCATGAGCCCCATGTTTAGAGACGCCATCTTAAAAAGATGAAGTAGAGAATCACAGAAAAAGGTAGTTGACATTGACCTCCGATCTTGACATGCACAGTCATGCAAAGACATGTGCACACATATGAACATGTACACATAACTAACACACACACACACTCACACACACAGTTTTCCCACATAATTACACAACTGTAATTGAGAACCAGTATTTCAGTTGGCAATATACTGGGTATGATAAAAAAAAAATAGGCAGCTTAAAAATATATTTTAAAATTCTGTACTTCAAAATGTAGTGTTTATTCAAAATGTTAAGTAACATGAAATTAAGCTGTTGAGAGGTTTGTTTTTGTGCTTTGTTTGTTTGTTAGTTTATTAAATGGTGGAGGTTGTTAGAATAGTTGATATGGGAGCTGGGAGACACTCACTGAGTAAGGAGTCTGGCAGGCCTGAATTGGAATCCCCGCACTCACATAAAAAGCCAAACATAAAGGCAGGTACCTGTAAAGCCAGCACCGAGGAGCAGAGACAGGTGAATTCCAGTAGTTCACTGGCCAGTGAGATACCCTGTCTCAAGGCAGTAAGGTAGGGGACACTAAAATAATATACCCAAAGTCCTCATCTGGCCTCCCCATGCACGGGCATATGCACACATGTTCGTGTGCCTGTACCCAGCACACATACAAAGAGGAAATGTTAATGTCAGGTTTAGGAGAGAGCTCAAAGTTTGTGTATTTCTTTTATCCATTTATTAAATAAGAACATGCACCATAATTACTTATATATGGTTAGATTCCTTCGTAGCTTAAAAGGACCACCTTCTGCTGTTACAGTACATGATTTTTGCTTTCCTCTGTTTGCAGCTATGGGAGACATCCATTTAAGAACAACTGTTTACATGTGATACATCGAAACTGTTTACTTCTACTTTTCTAGAAACCCAGCCACCCGCAGTCACAGCAAATCTATCTGCTCTCTGGACGATTTCAAGACCCTCTGGGATACCAGAGGCGAGAAAGCCACGGGTCATGCCTGGATACCATACTTTTTTTTTTTGTCATTGGCTTAAGGTTTAACCAAATGGTAAAAAGAATTACTGGAATGTCACACTACAACAAGGAAACATTTATGGTCTGGTATTGGTATGTTAATGGATAATCTGCATGACAGAAATATGTAGAATATCAATAAAATTAACTCCCATGACCCAAGTTTAGCAGGTTTTCCTGAGGGACAGAAGTGAATTCAGAACGGAGTGTTCTGAAACACATCCTCATTGCAAACAGTAATGCCATATGCATGAAGCTTCTGGTTATTGTTTTCCATGTACAAGGAAACAACATTTCCTAATAGAAACTAGCATGCAGGGGCTAAGGCATATAGGATTTTTCTGCAGGACTGCAGGACTGTAAAGCTTTGAGAGGCCAATATCCCATACGCAATCTTTAAACATGTATTTTTATTTTTATTTTTTACTTTTCATATTTATATTAGCATACAAGGACAACTGTACATATGTAAACATTTTTAAAACTTAAAAAGTAACTGTTACACATAAGTGTATTTTTGCCAAATGCCTACAGTCAGTCACAGTTCTGTCATTGTCCTCCATCCTGCGTCTTCAGAGTATAAGTGGATGATATTGTAAATAGAGTGGTCAGTGCTGTAAAAGTATCTCTCCAGAACTGGTGTTCGTCTGAAACACGTGATTTCCTTTTAAAGTGTGTACAGTTTGGAAGAGGTTTTATTGAGAAAGAGAGACAAATGCTCAAACTTCCAGCCTCTGCATCTGGCCGAAGGAGGAGGCCAGATATGCAGTAGCCATGAAGCTTGAGGACACCCTGGAGCTGACAGGGTCTTTGGGAATCTGCCAGCCTGTCTATCCACTCCACGTCTAAGACACATGGTGCCTGTCACAGTAACCGTTCTCAATCAGTACTAGGGCATGCCAACTAATCTTACCTGGAGGCCATGGAGTCCCCTCCTCTCCAGAAAGTGTCTTCTGTGATTGGCCAGATGCACCAAAGACATGGACCCCAGAGTGGAGAGCTCCCTCTTAACCAATGCCTGAGCCTTGTCTGGTCTGCAGTTTGGATTCCTAGACAGAATCCTTTCCGTCATTCTTATCTGTGAATGGAATGACTGGCTTCCACAATTTTAACATGTATCATCACTAGGATGTAAGTCCCAGAAGGCCATTTGGTCTGGCTTTGAGTGAGATGGTGGATGGAATTCCGAGCAAGGCATAAAAGATTAAGTAAAGCCTATGCTACACAGATGCAGTAACTGCAAAGGTAACCGTAAGCCTGTGAAGGAAAGAACCCGGGTTTTGTACCCTATAACTTTTGATCCACTTGAAAAAAAGAATGAGTCTTCTATGTGAACTCTTGTCATTTAAAATGAAACGTTAATAGCTGTTTCAATGCAATGTTGTCATGCAAAAAGAAAGTCCCTCTAGTGAGATCTGAAGTTGGTAGGCTCAGTCATGTGGTCTGCTGTGAAACCCACTTCTGATTCCCCCTCCTCCTTTCTCTGTGATGTGAGGATTGGAGTCATCAGACAACAACTCAGAAATGGACTCTACATTTGATTTCTTCCAGAAGTGTCCAGGGACACAGTTTGTTCCATCTATGTGTAGAATTGTCTTAGATACTCAAATTGAAGAGCCAGACTAGAAGAAGGCAGAGGTATACTCAGTTCATGTCTTTTGCAATGGTCCACTCTTCTGAAACGCTCTGAAGGTGTTGGAAAACCAATTTAATCAGACAAAATTGTACAGTGAAAAACAGCATTTTTTCATGACAGGCAAGGATATAAGTTGCTGATGTCTCAATAAAGCAGTCCCAGACAAAGGCATAAATGAGTGTTGAACAATGTCTCCACATAACTTAAGGTAAGGACAGAAGGGCAGACAGGTGACAGAAGAAAGAGATATAGCAAATGCAGTGACTTTTGAACAAGAACACTTTAAATGTGCACTGAATGTTTCTTGGTATTGAGTATATAAAAGGCTAATGTAATATAAGGTTTATTTTGAGTACAGAAAAAAGAGTTTATAGCTTTGAATGAAAGGTGCCTCATGTAAATATGCTTTGTAGTTATAGTTAGTTCCATAAGCCCTAATGTGAAAGAGTTCACAAATGGTTAGCTAGTGAACAGATTATCTGTCTACCTACTGGCCTTTCCTTACCTTCTCAATTATTTTTACCTGGAGTTATTATTGAAAATTAAAATCATTATCACGTGCCTTTTGGGAGAAATGGTTGCTCTGGCTTATAATCATCTTCAGACGAAACAGGAGGAAAAGGTTTTGCTTAACTTGAAAAGTGATTTTAGAAGTATAATAGCTTTAATGTTCTAGTCCGGGTCTCTATCTCCCATGTTTAAGCATTCTTAGAATTGTTTTTGGAATTAACAGACTTTTAGTCTTGATGGATGGCTTCAAGAAGTATGTATCATTCCATGTAACTCTGTATGACTTCATTCACTGAGGTAGACAGAATAGACTCGTGGGATCAAATCCAAGCACAGTGATTATTTCGTTCTCAAATGTCTGTTTTGAAGAGGAACTTTGACGCTCCATAGTGGTTTGAATCATGCAACTAATATTCATAGTTCCCAGTGTGCTGTGGGATCAGCACTCCACAGGGAAGGGCCGCGGTATGTTCACTGGGTGCTGTTTCTCTTTCTCATAATCTTGGCATCGATAGGACTGCAAGATAGTCCAGATGCCTGAGATGTCCCATTAAGCAGATCATTTCTGTTCTCCAATGAAAAGGAAGATTCAGGTTTTTCCACTATGTTGGCAGGGGAAGCCTTCAGTGACAGAGAATCCTTAAAGAATGAACTGGCCAGACTCACTCTTCCCGGTCACTTTCCTTAAATGGGAAGTCCTCCTCCAGAGTCAGTGAGATAGAAAATGACTCCAGTCACACTCAGTGCTGCTTAGATGCCGCAGCACAAAGATTCTTAGTGTTCTGCAGTGGCTGGCTTTGAAGAACAAAAGCCAGCCACCCAGCCCCTCACTTAGATGCTAACTGATGAGTAACTTCTTTAGAGTGAGTCAACAAGCATTACTGTGGATGAGAAACCAGGGCTTAGGATGTCATCTTAGCAGGTTAGCGGGGTGCTCTGTTTCAGGACGGGACGGTTCTTCTCCTTCTGACTTCACAAGGCTCTTAAGATAATGTTTGCACAGGTCGGCCCAATGTAGTCTTTATGCATGAGTGATTGGTGGCACGTCTAAAAGAAGCCACTGTGAAGATAAAATTAGCTATTTTCTGCCCACCAGGGGTGTGCGTGGGGGGATGGGGGTTGCTGTATTCCAGGACAGATCCATGTGCTTCTTTCGTTGAGCACCTTATCTGTCTGACTTCATCCTGCCTGTTGCCCTAGACTTTCTGTAGCTACTTTACCTGTTGCCCTTTTTTAGACTTTGTCATTTTTTGGGTACCTTTAAGTGAGGAAAAGTGTGAGTCAAGTTTGTTCATTTCACTCGGTTAGTTTTCTATTGTCCGATAGTTCCATCTTAACCTTAGATCTACACCGTGCTTTAGAGAAGCCCTTCTCTGAAGGTAAGATTACTTTTTATCTTACGTAAATGTAAAAGGAAAGGAAGGCTGTCTGGCAGGTTGCAGCATATAAAGAGAGGGGGACAGAGTTTGGAACTGATGGGAGTAAAGAAAAGCAAGACACCCAGCTGCACAGCCACGCAGGGAGCAGCCGGCTGCAGCTACTGGCTGCCATGTTTGGGACATTCTCTTACGATCTGACCAGCGGCAAGTTGGCTTGAGCTTTGAGACACTTGGACTCCAGTTAGCAGCACATTTTCTACTTTGTATGTCCCTAATTGTCTGCTTTGTTTATTTTCTTCTATATCTGTCACCTGTTTCCCTTCCCTCCCCCACCAAAGCTGTCACATCACACTTTTCATTCTTATTCTACTAGCTTTATATGACGAGCTGACATTTCTGTGGAAAATGGCTTATTGGAGGCTCAAATACGTTTCCTCTTGTGGGATAGTTAACACTACTCTGACTTCAAAGGCTGAATCCTTTCTCTGGGTACGGAAGAACTGGCGACTGGGGTTCCAGATTCTCCTTTATTGTATTGTAAAGAATTGAGTTGACTGTGAGAGCCGCTGAGGCAGCAGCCCATCCGGCTGTGTGTGAGCAGCATGCTGTAGAAGTGTTTAGCTGCTCGCTGTTGGCACTTACAGCCTATGCTCTGTGGGATAGACGCTTTGAGCTCAGAGTTTCCTACCTCAACTGCAGACACAGAACCAAATTGTCCCGGACTTTGAGAGCAGAGGTAGTATTTCCATCCCTATTTTACTCATGGTTTAGCTCGTCCTCAACGTGGAACACCCAAAGCCAGGCATCGGAAACCTACAAGGCCATTATCGGTTGTACCTCTGCCCTTCAAATCCATGGCCTTTGGAGCAGTATGATTGCTATTGGATTTAATGGCTGCATCTAGAACCTTTCTACTTCCAAAGTTCTCTGTTCAGTATCCGTGCGGCACTATTCCCCTTGATCAGAAGCATCCCCTATCACACAGGCCTGGGCCTTCTTTAGCTAAAATGAGAATTAGGAGAACCATAGAAATACAGAGGGGGTGGGGGGTGTCGGGGGAGGTTATCTTTCATTTCCTTTTGACATGCTGGTTTGATTGTGTGTCTTGGAAAGTCACTAAGAGATGGGTCTCAGGGTATAAATCTCAGGAAGTGAATAAGCAGCACAGAGTTTTGAGAGATCCTGGGTCATTTAGTCCCTGCATAGGAGCACAGTGGACACCCACATAAAGCATGCAGAAGAGCTCAACATGTTCAGATATGCTGGGAGGGAACCTCTACTGCCAAAAGCAGACACGTGCTTTGCAGTTTTCTGGAGTGTTACCTTTGGAAGTATTTTACTGTCAGGTGTTCCTTGCATTGTCCACAGACCTGCATCACACTGGGAAGGTCTCCAGAAGTGGCAGGCTTGTCCATCACAGGTAGCCCATGGAATCAAATTCAAGCAAAATGTATTTTATTGTTTCATTTTACCAAAAGGCATACAGTGAGACAAAGGAATCTTGTTAATAAACACAAGACCACCAGTTTCTGTGTTTATGAACTAGTCTCCCCTACATGTATGAAGAGGCATGTATGTACATTCTGCATTAAACTTACGGCATTTCTGGACATGATTTGTTTTGATTGTTGAGTTTTAAAATAATGCAAATATCCCAAATCTTTAAATATAGCGGTGCTAAGTTTTATCAGATAACACAATACAGAAAGTGCTGAAATGAATTCAAACCCTTGGGATTAACACCAGGGTTCCTGTTAAATTATACACGTGTATCACTGCCTGATTTGAAACCCCACTTTTCCTTTCTAATCTAGCACAATATCAAACTGTGATTCTATAACATCTTTTTAATGGCTACAAATAACCCAATACCTTTTTTTTTTTTTTTTAATGGAAAACGTTTCTTTTTAACACTAACTGCAAAGTGCTTAGCAAAAGGTTCCTTCTGGATAACAGAGCATTATTATTATTATTATTATTATTATTCCTCCTCCTTCTTCAACTTGTTGGAAGACTTGCCCCTCCAACTCCAAGACAGTTTTCAGACACTTCACATCTCACCTAACAAAAGCTGTTCATACGTTGGTCTGCATTAGGTCTCTGCCAGTGCTTCCCACGTTTGTAGCCTCCGAGGGGTGATGTCCACCTGCAGATGATAGAAACCACCCCCGGGCAGCTGTGAATAGCATCAGTGTGGTTCACTTTGGGTAACTGGGTACTCACGTGACGTGTATATACTTAGATTTGCATCATTCAAACCTCCTCTCTGCTTCTCCGCACGCACTTCCAGCTCTTGTGCTATTTTAAAATTCACTGGGTTTTGGTAAACGCCAACAGAAATGTAAATGGTGATTGCTCTCCTGAGCAGATGTGATTTGTTTTATGGCTGTTTAAGTTATAAAGTCGTTCTCATATTGTAGGTGAATAAAACCTTGCTGTTTTTAGAGGTCACTGTAACTCGAGATTAAAATTTCTGGCACAATGTTATTAGTGTTTACTTCTGAAGCTAATAAGATAACAGAGTTTTCTATGTTACTCTCACTGTAACATCGATAAAGTGACTTTCAATAAAAGATTTCTGTTATTTTGATGCATAGCTCTCTTTCATTTTTTTGTCTAAGTGGACAGTGTCCCTGAGAAGCTGTCAAATGATTCCATTCTCCTAGTCCCCAGAGAGACAAGAAAAAAAAAAAACAAAACCTAGAGGTCCATTTGTTCGGCTGTTCCTCCAGCGAGGAAGCAAAGGACTTGTCTCCAGAGTTCTCTCCTGCCCTAATGAAGTCTGACTCTTGTTTTTACCCCACAGCCCAGGGCTGTACCTGTGCCGGCTCCTAAAGCCTGAGTCTTCGATGGGTTTGTTTTAGGTTCATGGGCTCACTGTCTGAAACTGGTTACCCCTGGTCCCTTTATCTTACCCAAGCAGCCATTTTGAGGTATCAATCATTATAGTTTCTTGTCCTTTGGTCTGTATAGGTGTAGAGTCATGAAATCACTGAGAAGAGCCCATACATTTATTATAATATTAAAAATTGGTGACTGCATGTTTATTATAATATTAAAAATTAATGATTACATATAGTTCCATTCTTGGTTTCTAAGGTACTTTAATCATATAATTATTTGTATCAACCCTGAAACAGTAATGCACCAGATGAGCAAAGCAATCTGAAAAAAAACAAAAGGCTTAACCAACATGTCACCTCAGGATTGATGTTACCATTTGCATATCATGCTATAGAGCTAGAGCCTTTTAGTCTACTGCCTGTGTAGTGCAAATGTATGGCAGAAGTTGCTAGGACGCTCCAGGCCTCTGTCTGCTACATTTCTATAGAAGTCTGCAATGTGCTAAAAGTTCTTTACAAACCATGTAATCACCTTTCAATCCAAGGCTTTTATGTAGGAAATGTGATAAAACTAAAGCATGCATCTCCAAATTAAAACAATCCCGAAATGGGGTGTATGAGCCCACAGGTTTACCATGCTCCAATGATATGCTTTAACTGAAAAAAAAAAAGAAGAACCAGTTTTAAAGAAATGATAAGGCCAGGTGTGGTAGCTCCTCCTTATAATCCCAGCACTCAAGAAGCTACAGGAGGAGGACAGCAGTAAGGATGAAGCCAGCCTGGGCAGCAGAAGCAGGTACCAGGCAGGGAGAGCAAGAGGAGAAGGAAGTGAGGAGATGCCCTGGAAGCAGAGAATGGAACAGCCCAACATCAGAAATAAGTAACATGGGACTGGCATGTGTAGTGATGAAGCCAGATGGCATCGGACAGGAAGAACGTACTGCATTCATCTAGGGAGAGGGAATTTTCTAACTACATGGGCAAAATGAAGAGTAAATCCAAGGCTTTCAGGAGGAAATGAAAACAGAGAGGATGATTGAGACTTGCTTTTAACCACTGACTGTTAAAACATGAGTAACAAAACACAATGTATAATACTTAAGGAAATATTCAAATTCAGAACCAAAATCTAGGTAGCACATCTTGGGGCTTATTCAAATGACAGGGTAGCTTAATTATATATGAGGACTTTATAGGATGGTTCCAGCCTCTTCATCTTCTGGGGACCCTTCCTCTTTTTCTAGGCAGTCTAGGCCCAGGTCAGAGCAAAGCTGTGTGACAGGTTAAATAAAAATCTACCCAGATGTCCCACAACAGAATAATAGATACAGAAAGTATTGTTCGTTTACACAATGGAATACTACTCAGCTATTAAAAATGAGGACATCATGAGTTTTGCAGGCAAATGGATGGAACTAGAATATATCATCCTGAGTGAGGTAACTTGGACCCAAAAGGACATGCATGGTATGTACTCACTAATAAGTGGATATTAGCCCCCCAAAAGGTACAGAATACCCAAGATACAATCCACAGAACTCAAGATTAACAAGTAGGAGGGCCCAAGTGAGGAGGCTTCAATCCCACTTGAGAGGGAGAAAAAAGTAATCATGGGGGTGTCAGAGGGAGGGATCTGGGTGGGAAAGGGGTCAGGGAGGGGAAAGGGGGAACATGATCAGGTATTAGGGGAAGCAGGCCTGAAGCCATAGGAGCAAGCAGAAAGAATGATAACAGGCAACCTCAGGAGGTAGGAGGTGGGGGAACCCTCTAGAATGTACCAGAGACCTGAGAGATGACTCTCAGGACTCAAAGGGAGGAACCTTAGATGAAATGCCCTACAATGGGGAGAGGGAACTTGTAGAATCCACCTCCAGTAGAAAGACAAGTCATCTAGTGGAGGGATGGGTTTGCTGTCCCACAGTCAAAAGCTCTGACCCAGAATTGTCCCGGTCTAAAAGAACTGCAGGGACAAAAATGGAGAAGAATCTGAGGAAAAGGAGGTCCAGTGACAGGCCCAAATTGGGATCCAGCTCAAGGGGAGGCTCCAAGGCCTGACACTATTACTGATGCTACGGTGTGCTTACAGACAGAAACCTAGCATGACTGTCCTCTGAGAGGCCCAACAAGCAGCTGAAAGAGTCAGATGCAGAAACTTACACTCAACCAATGGACGGAAGGCGGGGACCCCTGTGGTTGAATTAGGGAAAAGCTACAAGCTAAGGAGGAGGGTGACTATGTAAGAAGACCAGCAATCTCAACTAACCTGGACCCTTGAGATCTCTCAGACACTGAGCCACCAACCAGGCAGCATCCACCAGCTGATATGAGTCCCCTAAGATATATATGCAGAGGACTGCCTGGTTTGGCCTCAGTGAGAGAAGATGCACCTAACCCTCAAGAGACTTGAGGCCTGAGGAGTGGGAAGTCTGGTGGGGTGGAGGTGGTGGGTGGGGGACATCCTCTTGGAGATGAGGGGGAGGGGTAAGGGAAAGAGGTATGGGATGAGGAACAGTCAGAGTGTGGACCAGGAGGCAGATAAAGACTGGACTGTAAAAAAAAAATTAAAGAATTTTTTTAAAGAATCTGAAATGAGAGCCAGACTTACCATTGTAAGACACAGCAGGAGGCTTCCCACTTTGACATGTAAGCTGGGCATTAAGTACTGACTAAACACATAGTAAGTTAGGAATGAATGAACACTCATGAAATGACTGAATATATAATATATGCATATATTTTATATATATATAAACACTATGAACATATATTTCTGAAATGAGGCTGAAGATGCTTATGAAATGTTTATTTCACCAGTTGATAAGTTAGTCCTTCACTTGAATGGTCATGCTCACACTGTGTCAGAAACAAGACAGACACACTGCTAGCGAGAGAAGACTATTAACCATTGTTAGCTGCCAAACTATGAGAACCAAGCACCGGGGATACTTTTTATATCAGCATACTTTTGCGTACTCAGAATTACTTCAAGGGTAAGTAGTCTCTTCTTTTCAAAGATAAAGACACTGAGTGTCTTGTCAGTACATAAAATGACCAAGTCACATACATAGTAAAGCATTGCCAGGAAGCCAATGATTTAAGCATTTAGAAAAAAAAGTTCCTATTTGTGTGTGTGTGTGTGTGTGTTTGTAATAAGCTATTAGAGAATAGTTGGAAATTTAGTGGGAAGGAAGACCCTACTCCAGTAGTTAAAGCCGGATCATTAACTGAGATGTTCAACTCAGTCCCTTTCTTGTTTATGTTTAAGATCATGAACAAACAACATTCAAAAATAAATGCCAACAATTTTTTTTAAATGGAATCTGCTTGGTTTTACTTTTTCTTTCATTACTTTTTAATTACATGCGTGCATATGTTTGCATTGGGGTGTCTGCAGGTGAATGCAGGTACCCATGGGGGACCTGAGGCAGTAATAAGCCACCCACCATGGGTGCTGGGAACTTTAGTCCTCCACAAGAGCAGAGCATGCTCTTAACTGCCGAGCTGTTCTCTCCTCCCCTAACATCTGGTTTTAAAATGAAAGCATATGCATTATTAAATATTTTGGAGATACAGAAATATATAAAGGGAATTATTAAAGTCATGTGGAATCTCAGTCAAAAATAAAGCAGTATATTCTTATTTCTCTTTAGTCTTTTTCTGACAGTTTTAAACTTACAGTATTCAAGACCTTGAAGTATAACTAACAAAAGTTTTGAGTGGATGACAAAGAACTTGGTGCCACTCAAATGATCTATAGGTTTTAAGGAAGGCAGACAGTAACCATTCAATACCTCCGTCTACTCATAAGGCTTCCAAGCAGTAGGTCCTAAAGCTTATACTGGCTAGTATGTGGATTGCCAGGTTCATTGGTTTGTTCTGAACCCTGTGAATCTATGTCACTTAAGAATACCCCACACAAACTTTTAACCACATTCCTCAGGTAAAGATAAGAGCTAAGTCTGATGAAAATATTTCATATGTCCAAAGAAAATATATAATATGTGTTAAACATTTTCCATACTTGTTTATATAAAAGAGGGTTAGCAGGAAAATAAGGCATGATTGATAATGGCTCAGGAGGTTCTGACTGGTTAAGCAGACTTGTTTTTATATTATTAAACTTCGAAGGAATTTATTATCAAAATTTAAAACGAGGCTGTGGTTCTATATAAAGTCATAATCCCATTCAGCGGTTGTCGGGGAGTGTCTGTTGGTGGAATCTGCACACAGCACTGAAGGCAGGGTGGAAGCAAGGGCGAGCTCCAGTTGGAATGTTGAACATATTCAGACAGCTTCCTCCTGAGTTAGACGGTCATGACACACTGGATGAACTGAAAGAGGAAACCAGTGTTACACTATAGTCTGCAAAGTACTAAGGGTGCCATAGCCTCTGTGGTAGCATAGCCTCTGAGGTGCCATAGCCTCTGTGGTAGCATAGCCTCTGAGGTGCCATAGCTTCTGTGGTAGCATAGCCTCTGTGGTAGCATAGCCTCTGAGGTGTCATAGCCTCTGTGGTAGCATAGCCTCTGAGGTGCCATTGCTTCTGTGGAGCATACCCTCTGTGGTAGCATAGCCTCTGAGGTGCCGTAGCCTCCCTGTGGGCAGCTTCCATTTTAGTTCTTTATCTTGGCATCAAGGGTAAACAAGAACAACAAAAAGTCCCATTTTTCTACGTTATGCATAAATGAAGGGTTGGAAGGTTCTTACTTGTGGGGGAGCTTTGTTTTGTAAAGTCTGATGAATTTCTCACTTTATAGGAAGGAGGAATCCCTTCAACAGATAAAGAATAGAAATCCTAAATAATATTTAAGAGTCTGGAAACAGTCGTCATGGTCAAAAGTACTTGCCCACAAGAACAAATAAGAACACTGTCTTATCAACGGACTTCACACTGTGACTTTGCCCCACTACTCTAGGGGTAACTTTAATACAATCACCCTTTAAAATCTGCTTCACCAGAGTCAAAGCCATGCACACACAGAAAGAGAAAAGCCAACCGTGCTCCAGCCACTCCGAAACACACAACCGGCAATATCAGTCCTTGCTGTGTGGTGCTGCCTCCTCAACTAGACCCACTAGAGAAGTGGTTCTCAACCTTCCTAATGCTGCAACCCTTTAGTACGGTTCCTCATGCTATGGTGACCCCAACTATAAAGTTATTTTTGTAGCTATTTTATAGCTATAATTATGCTATTGTTATGAATTGTAATGTAAATATCTAATATCCAGGATGATCTTAGGAGATTCCTGTGAAAAGGTTGCTCGACCACTAAAGGGGTCATGACTGAGAGGTTGAGAATCGTTAAACTAGACCACACCCATCCTGAGCTTACTCTCCAACACTGGTTAGGAGCTACACAATGCTAACTCCTGCATCAATTCTGCTAAGCCAACTTGATGATTCTCCTTTGAGAGACAAAGAAACCAAAGATTAGGACATATAGAAACCTGTTTGGTGGTCCCCTCTAAGGCCAAAGTCTATACTTCTGCAGTCTATACATCTCCATAAATAGCTTGTTTGAAATCATGGTTTAAGTCGGTGTCTTCCTTATGTTCTCAAGGAACAGCACAGGTGTGCAAAGCACAGCTGCAAGCTACTTCTCAGTGGCATGTGTGTTTTATATAGGGTGAAAGAAAAGGTAACATCTGCATTGCAGGTCAGTTTGACACAGCTGGCTGAAATCTGACAACAGCTTTGAAAGAAACCTTGCTGTTACTTTGTATATGTGTGTATGCTATGCATGGTGTGTGTCAGGATGCGTATGTGGTGCATACTGTGTGTCAGGATGTGTATATGTGATGCTGTGTGTGTCAGGATGTGTATATGTGGTTCATGTGTGTGTCAGGATGTGTATATTGGTGCATGGTGTGTGTCAGGATGTGTATATGTGGTGCATGGTGTGTGTCAGGATGCGTATATGTGGTGCATACTGTGTGTCAGGATGTGTATATGTGGTGCATGCTGTATGTTAGGATGTGTATATGTGGTGCACGGTATGTGTCAGGATGTGTATATGTGGTGCATGGTGTGTGTCAGGATGGTATATGTGGTGCATACTGTGTGTTCAGGATGTGTATATGTGTGCATGGTGTGTGTCAGGATTGTATATGTGGTTCATGTGTGTGTCAGGATGTGTATATGTGGTGCATGGTGTGTGTCAGGATGTGTATATGTGATGCATGGTATGTGTCAGGATGTGTATATGTGGTGCATGGTGTGTGTCAGGATGCGTATATGTGGTGCATACTGTGTGTCAGGATGTGTATATGTGATGCATGGTGTGTGTCAGGATGTGTATATGTGGTTCATGCTGTGTGTCAGGATGTGTATATGTGGTGCATGGTGTGTGTCAGGATGCGTATATGTGGTGCATACTGTGTGTCAGGATGTGTATATGTGTGCATGGTGTGTGTCAGGATGTGTATATGTGGTTCATGCTGTGTGTCAGGATGTGTATATGTGGTGCATGGTGTGTGTCAGGATGTGTATATGTGGTGCATGGTGTGTGTCAGGATGTGTATATGTGGTGCATGGTGTGTGTCAGGATGCGTATATGTGGTGCATACTGTGTGTCAGGATGCGTATATGTGGTGCATGGTGTGTGTCAGGATGTGTATATGTGGTGCATACTGTGTGTCAGGATGTGTATATGTGATGCATGGTGTGTGTCAGGATGTGTATATGTGGTGCATGGTGTGTGTCAGGATGTGTATATGTGGTTCATGCTGTGTGTCAGGATGTGTATATGTGGTTCATGCTGTGTGTCAGGATGTGTATATGTGGTGCATGGTGTGTGTCAGGATGTGTATATGTGGTGCATGGTGTGTGTCAGGATGTGTATATGTGGTGCATGGTGTGTGTCAGGATGCGTATATGTGGTGCATACTGTGTGTCAGGATGTGTATATGTGGTGCATGGTGTGTGTCAGGATGCGTATATGTGGTGCATACTGTGTGTCAGGATGTGTATATGTGGTGCATGTGTGTGTCAGATGCGTATATGTGGTGCATAGTGTGTCAGATGTGTATATGTGGTGCATGGTGTGTGTCAGGATTTTATATGTGGTGCATACTGTGTGTCAGGATGTGTATATGTGATGCATGGTGTGTGTCAGGATGTGTATATGTGGTGCATGGTGTGTGTCAGGATGTGTATAGTGTCATGCTGTGTGCAGGTGTATATGTGGTGCACGGTATGTGTCAGGATGTATATGTGGTGCATGGTGTGTGTCAGGATGCGTATATGTGGTGCATACTGTGTGTCAGGATGTGTATATGTGATGCATGGTGTGTGTCAGGATGTGTATATGTGGTTCATGCTGTGTGTCAGGATGTGTATATGTGATGCATGGTGTGTGTCAGGATGTGTATATGTGGTCATGCTGTGTGTCAGGATGTGTATATGTGGTGCATGGTATGTGTCAGGATGTGTATATGTGGTTCATGCTGTGTGTCAGGATGCGTATATGTGGTGCATGGTGTGTGTCAGGATGTGTATATGTGGTGCATGGTAGGTACTGGGGTGCACATGCATGTGGATGTTAAAGGGCAACCTCAATTGTTATGCCTCGGCGCTATCCACTTTGGAGAGTGTTCCCATTGGCCTAGAATTCACTATGCAGGCTGGCTGGATGGTCCGCCAGCCCGGGATCCGCCCATCTCTGCCTCCACAGTACTGGGGTTACAACAGAGCCCCAACACACTCAGCTTTCTGCATATGTGTCTGAGGATTGAACTGAGATCCTCGTGGTTATTTGAAACAAAGCTATCCCCAAGCCTGAAAGAGTTGCCATTATCATGACACCCACTTTGCTCGGTCTCCAACCAGAGAACTCAGTTTCTGAGCTAGTCCTATCAGTGCAACAGGCTGGCCTGATTTTAAGTAATCCTCCAGCCTCAGCTGGGATTACACACATGAACCACCATGTCCTATTATGTTTTCTGGGATTGTTGTTGTCTTGTTTTAGGCAGAGTCTCACAAGCATAGCTCAAACTGGCTTGAACTCATAGCAATCCACCTGCATCAGCCTCCTGAGTGCATGAGCCACCATGTCCGCATTCTTAATAACTAATTTCAGAAGGGAATCCCATTTATGTACAGTATGTCTTCTACTTAGCCCTTATTTACAGAGACTTACATCATCATATGAGAAATTCACAACTCCTTGTTGACCAGAATCTCGTCTGCGAAAGCTATCTGCAAAACAACATAGTAAAATATAGTTTTTTAGTCTTTTCTAAACTCAGTGCAGCTGGAACTATTTGGCATTGGGATCAAATGTCAATAACAAGCAAATTCTACAACCACTCAAGGTAAAGTCAAAGAAAATACGTAACAGTGACGGAGAGTGGCCAATGGTCATTTTCAATGTAGATCTAAGACAAATGACTGGCTTCGGCTGGTAAAAGCCGTTTAGCCTTCAAGGCCCTTTAACTGTGAAAGCACAGGATTCTGAACACTGCAATAGCATGCACACTGCTCAAGCCAGGAAGCAGATGGATAACAGAACTCGATGTGATAAGTGGGCTGTGACCAAATATCCCACCAACTCAGCCCTGCTGGCCAAAAATGACTCACTTTAATTTTACTCTTTGCAAATATCCCACAGTTGAGAATCACTCATAACTGCACTCTGGGGACAGATACCGTACAGCTCAGGCTGTGGCGGTAGCACAGCGGCTCAGAGCATGTGTGAGCCCTCCATAGCCCCAGCACCACAAACAAATCCACTAACAAAACAGACAGCTACATCTGCAGCATTTTAATAAAACGTATTACGATTACTGACTCATCTAAAAAAAAAAAACCCTCTGAATAACATATTATGCTCCATTTGTTTAATAACTGTGCTAAGGGTCTGCTAAAGCACCTCCAAAAGCATTAAAAAACCTGGGCAGAACAGAAGTTTAGAGGTATGGAGAAATGACAAATGCCATAAAAAAAAGGGTCTTTGGTAATGCTGAATGGCTTCGGGACAGACCTGTGAGGGCCCTCAGTTTGACGCAGCAGGCGATGTAGTCGTCAAAGGTTATTTTCCGCTGGTGCTGTATCGCTTTGCAACTGAATTCACAGTTTGAGGGCTCAACCTGAATCCTGGAAGGCAGAGAAGTCACCCAGCAAGAAGACTGAAGGTTAAAAACACAACAACAACAAAAACAGACGGAGAGGGGGCGGGGGAGGGAGGGAAAGAGGGAAGGAGGGGGAAGAGACTGTCTTCAAGGAGCACACACTTACTACGAGATTTATCAATTAAGGAGAGCTCTATTTGGTAATACGAACCCATCGTGGTTAGGGCCTTCTGCAGCTCCTGGGGGTCCACCGTTCCACTCCTATCGCTATCGAAACTGATGAAGTGCTGTCTCCAGCCATTCAGCACAGCCCAGAGCTCTTTGAATTCATTGAACCCCATCGTGCCGGACATATCTCTCTGGATTATAATTAAGGATGGGAACTGCCTCGTTTCACACTTTTAATGATTAGGTGAGAGAACGAAGAAGGGGGAAGGGGGAAGGGAATTCAATGCTCTTTCTGTTAAAATGGCAGAAAGACACCCCATGTTTTAGAAAGCTAGTCTATATTTTTGTTGGTATGATATAAGAAAAAGTAATGATAGTGATATAATCAATGACGTATGGATTTAAAGCTCTGAATACCCATTTTTACTGTGGGGGAAAAAAGACCACTACATGGTCTGAATAAGAGAAGACGATACAGAATTGTAAGCCGCCCTGTAAAAAGGCAGTTTTCTTACTGGAATTGGGCTACATTTCCTCGGTGCTCTAGGTTATGGGTTCTGATAGTTCCTTGGACTTCACCTGTAGAAAGTGAACTGGGGTGGAAAGTAGCACGCTAGCCAACGGAGACTGACCGCTGCCTGTCATTCTTGTGCACTTCCGTGCCTTGCTGCACTAACTCTAAGGCACACTCTCCACCCATTTCTCTTGCGACAGGATCTCTGTACCTCAGGCTAACCTCCAATTTGCAATAGGACACATGCTACCCTCACACTCACAGTGATCCTCCTGCCTCAGCATCCCAAGTGCTCTGAGATTACAGGCTTGAGCCAGCACACCTATGGCACCTTGGGCAATTTTGAACAACCTGTCTTATACTTACTAAACTTCCTGTCTGTTTCTCACACCAAATTACATCCTAACAGCTAGTTATTTCACAAAGCTTTTTGGTGGTTATTTGCAATTTTTGGAGTACTTGTTCCTCATCCTGAGATGAGTTTTTTAGAAAGACTTTTTTTTTTTTTTTTTTTTGCCATGGAAAAAAACACTGTAGACAACCATTAAGGTAAAGGATACATCCAACATTGAAACCATAAGGCGACAAGTCTCCAGGTTAAAAGCTGTTAAATCAAAGAAAGTACATGAATCAATATAATTTCAAAATTTCACATTATATTGGAATCATTCAAATTAATTATGAATTCTGTTATGAATTCACTCCTTAAAACATGCTACTCAATTTGTATGGGACAGAGCTTGCTATGTTTGGCTTATACCAATATTGTGGGACTGTGATGTAAACATGACCCAGTTTCAAAAACTGCAGTATCCATATATCTGCCCATGTTACAGATGCCCGTGGGAAGCCCAATCCCTGCGCCCCACTATTCAATCACCTTGTAAATAGGGTTAGGGTCACCTGGCAGCCCCACTGCTGTTACTCTGGTTCAGTCATTTCCTTAAGCTGTAGGACACTGTGAGCTCTTTAACAGACATCCAGCCACTCCCTAGTCCCTATAATCTGGAACTGTCTGAAGAACCTGTAGCAATACTAAAGTCCTGCAGACTGCTATCCCTGGCTGAGCAGAATATTGTGTAGACAGAATGCCATCATTCTCAAGCTAAAAAGATCTTGGACTACTTGGCACCTTTAAAAGCCAATAACTCTAACCTTTGCATCTGACCCAGTGTTCTCTTACTTCATAGAAATACTCCTTACAATGTATCACTATGCTTCGCAGACCTCTAGCATCTACCAGTACTATAGCCATGAATATTTTAACAACTGGAAGCTATGAGCCCCCACTTTGATGTAGTCAGTATACTTTTCTTTCCACCAGAGGAAATGGCAAAGGTCCTCATTCATAACTTTCTTTTATTCTTTGACTATACAGGTTCATGTGACTTGTTCTATTGCAGAACATGTCATTCAGGTGACTTAAGTCCATGTTTCTGAACTGCAGTCCTTCATGTCTGGCTCAGAATAAACTATTTATTTCCTTTAAAGTGTACTCTATTCTATACTTTCAATGTAGTCCTTACCTTCTGACTAGGGTGGCATGTGTTCTCCAATACAGAATGTTATAGGGTGTTCTGCTCTCAGGGTAAAAGCCAGAGCCCCTACATATTTTCCCACTTCACCAACAACCAGGCAGTATCTCTACAGGGTATTTGTCACTTCCAGAACTAAACCATGTTCCATCGGGGTCTTTTATATATACCATCTATATGCCTGAATTATGTACCAACATCCTCCCCACTGGCATCATTATGGTTGGACTTTTGCTTTGTCTTCAGCCTCAGGAACAATTGTGCAGGCTCACTCCTATCCAACTAGAGCAGGTTGCTGCTGGTTACGATCCCAGTCTCAGTACCTATCCCAGGGACCTTCAGCAGGTAGAACTCTCTCTGCATACCCAGTGTGACTGTCCATCCAAATATGAACTGGTTGGCTAAAGGGACGAATGAATGGATGGTCTGAATTCTCACCCCTAGATAGGAGCTGTAGTTTAGTGTAGAAGTAAGCCTCATTTGTAAAGGCACGGGAGAAGGTAGATTATTATTTTTAATAGACTATTTTGGGTTTTATTGATATTTACAGTTTATATAGTTTCAACGTGCTGTTTTCCCTGTGCTGTGCTTCTGTTCGCTCTACCAGAGTATCTCAGTCATCTTTTCTTCCAGTAGAAACAATGATCCAGGCCTAGCAAGGAAGGAATCCTCTCCCTGCTTCTGTCAAGCTTCTTGCAGAGGAACCACCAAAGTCAAGGAAAGGAAAAGCTGAGTTTTCATTTTGGAGACTGGAACTCTCCCTTCGAGTCCCCCTCTAAGGATGACTGGTTCGGATCTGTAGTATCTCATTTGCCCCTTCCACTTTCAAGTTTTTGGCCTATGATTTGAAATCTCTGTTTAAAAGAGCAATGGCTGTATAGTTAGTTTCTGTACTGTAGAACTCATGACATACACAAGTTGGGAGGTATATCATGGATGGTACAGGGAACTAAGCTAACTAACCAGATCACATGGTCCTTGTGTTTCAGGAAATGTGCTTCTCTTGTTTAGGAGCAAGCTATATGAAAAAAATTTCAAAAGCTCTTCTTTCTTGAACTAATTACCCAACTAGGAAACAGTAATTGAGCACCGAAGCCACACAAAACAAGCATGGTAACAAGAGCAACCCAGTGTTTTAAAGATGGCCATCTAGAGAATACAGCACTTCCAACAGCAGAAAGCTGGCACTGCAAATCCTTAGGTATAAGTTCTAAGCACAATGGGGCTGCACATACAGTCTGCAAAGAGTGGAGGAGGGAGCAGAAGGCTGGCATGGAGTGAAAGCAGGAAGGGGACTGTCCTCAGCATGAACACATCGTCTCAGGTGACAGAAAGAATGACCTACAAATGTCATGGCTGACAAGTGTTTGTATTACCAGGTAGTTAAGCCCAGGGCCCAGAGATCAGACGGCAAGACTGGTCACTCTCTCAGTGCCGCCAGAGTTAGGCTAGAGCAAGCACTTGGCAAAGTCAGTGGTGCTTGTTAGCGCTTAGCATTAATGACACCTGACCTGGTGGATTCCATTTCTGCACCCTAACTTGTCCTCTGTGTGGGAGGCCACCCAAATTGTTTCACTGGTTTGAATGGTCCTGGAATACAGGGAACTCAAATCCAAGAAATCTACTAACCTCTCTGGTAAACTAGAATGGCTTGTTAGGAACCATGCTCAATTAACCTTTTAAAAATAATAGCTTAATGGATGAGAAAAGTTCGGTCTCTTTAAAGGAACAATTGCAGTTCACAGCTGAAGTACAAAGAACAAGAGAATTATTAGAAAGCTCCTAAGACCACGAACTTACGTTTGTATCCTCCTGCAATGCCAGACTGTGTTAGACATCTCTGCAACTCGTCAGCATCAATTTGCCCATCCTTTAACGAACAAACAAAAACCAGGATAGGAAATCAGGGTGGTGATTTGCATTTTCACATCCTTAAGAAGCATTAGCAAGAGAAAATAATTATATGTAGCATTTTTTAAAAGGAATGCTTTTCAAAATTCAGTATTATTCTCATCCTAATTCCAAAAATAATTCAGAGGTGAGAGAATATTTGTCATGGCAAACAGTCTACACGCAGTTTGAGCCAAGAAACAATCAAAATCAATCATTTTAAAATTAGTTAACGAAACTGTTTAAAAACATAGCCCTCTAGACTCCTTTTGAAAGAGGAAGGAAATAGGATATATCACAGACTTTTAGGCATCAGTAAATACAAGGCCTGGTCCAAGGAGAAAGAGTCTCTTGGATCAATTTGATTCAGGAGACGGTTTTCCGAGCACAATTACATGTAGAAGATATAGGATACCTACTTACTGGTTGATTGAGACCAACCAATAAGACACATGACATTTTTAGGGATTTTAAATAAAATATATAAATCCAAGTTGGTGAGACCCATTAAGTTATAAAGAGGAATAGGATCAATACTTTGCAAGAAGATGAATGTGCAGACTAGAGGCCAGAGGTGCTGAAAGCCAAGTAGGTGGAGTCGCTTACATGCTGAAGACACTGGCAATCTAAGAATGCTTGTCCTGAGGTGTGCTGTGTCTTGTGGTTTCAAAGACACGGATCAATAGCATATTAAGTAGACACTTGAGAGGAAAGTCTCCCAGTCTTCAACTCAATTTTCCATTCAAATTCTCAGAGCTGTGTTTCTTAGAGTACCACTTCTTCCAAGGAGGCCAGAGGATTTTTTGCTTAGCATATTCTAGAGCATGTTTGTTTTTTGTTTGTTTGCTTGTTTGTTTGTTTGTTTGTTTTTTCAAATCATGATTTCATTCTTTCGGGCTCTTGTTTAAAACAAGTCTAAGGTGAATAAGTAGGAAGGTCCCCTCTGGATAAGTCTGGATTACGTCCACAGAATATTTACCAAACACACAGTGACCTTGCAAGCTAGGCACGTGTCCTTCCTCACAGTAGACATACACATCTGTCATACACCTCTGTGAGGGAGGAAGTGGGTCTTAGGACTTGGGACTAGCTGACCTGCATTCCTTCTGTAGGTCATCCGGCCACAACACCTAATAAGGACATAAGGAGTGAACTCCGTAACAGCAGCTGCACCTGGGGAAAAGGCTGCCTTCCCAATACTGACAGTGACTCTTGGAGGCCAATGGCTCTTTACGATTCTTCTCTACCTCCTTTGTGGGTAAACGATTAACTATCGAATTGAACTGAAAGTAGCTGTCTATCATAATTGAGTTATAGAATAATCAATTACTAATATGTCTTTAGGTTGGGCAAGCAACGGTTTTATGTTCAGGTCTTGAATTTCTTCTCTGTAAGCAGTCCTTGCTTTAGCCTGATAATACAGTCACAAAGGCATCTTTATACTTTGTAGATCTTCAAAGTATATTTATAATCCCCTTTTGGGTCAATGGAACCCCGGTTCGATCACAAGTTTCGTTTTGAACTGATGCATTATTGATACACACAATACTCTGTCCAACTTTGATCAGATCTAAAATAGTGTTTGGTTTTCCTTTCCTTTTTCCCTCTTTCAGGCAAAGGGCCTCATTTCCCTTTAATACTTGTGCCACTGCATTAAATGCTAACACAAACAGAATATAACAATTCTTCAATATTAAAGGAAAGGCTAACCTGTCCAGCCACGGCTGCAAAGTAGCCATATAGCGGATCCTGAGTTTGTCCAGGGAACGTGGGCCCCCCAGGAGCCCCTCCATACTGTAAAAAAGAAATGTAAAGGCATCAGACACAGAACTGAGTTTATTCTTTCATCATGCAAGGCTTTTGTGCAATTGTGTGACCTTCACAGGGTCTGTCTCCCCCACCACCTCACACTCCAGCTCAGTGACCCACCAGGCTTTTCCACTCCTGTTCCCATTTAAAAGCTGGAGACTTGGTCTAAAATAAGTCTTCATGAAAGTGATGCCACTATATGCAAAACCACTTAAAAATCCCCATTTAACTAGGTTACAGAGATCAATGTATCCAAAGCTAGCAATCTGGTAGCTAGGCTCGGCATTCTTTTCCTGTTAGTTTTTATGATTTTGCGATGTTTTAACGTACTTGAAGTATTAGGTAAGGCTGGAGTTAGTACAGGGCTGACAGGTGTGGCTTGGGAGGAACTGGGATAGCCAGGTTGTATCTAAGATGAGGGTCCTTCTCTCTCTGACAGTACATCTCTGACGTCTAGTCTTTCTCTAAGACTTCAGCTCATTTCTCCAGTCTTTCTGGTTTCCCTGTCACTTTCTTTTCAAGGGAGTGACCACAGAACCATTCTAGATCAAGATGGCTGTTGTTGCTTTGGGGACATTCCGAAAGAAAGCAGGAAGTCAACACCCAGCTTGCACTATCTCACGCCACATATCCGAGTCACCGAGTGGGCTTGCCGGGTCGCAGCCCACCCACCCGTGGGCCCGGGAAAGGCCCTAGGAAGAGATGGGGAATCAAAATGGAGTGGGGCCAAGGCTGCACATCAGGGTCCAGGCGAGCTCTTGGGGAGCGTCTGGGACCGCCCGCGGCGCCTCCTCCCGCGCGTCCTTGGCGCCTTCCAGTCCCGGGAGCCTAGAGGCTGCTGTGCCCTCGTCCGCTGCACTTACCCCGCCTGGGTAGTACCCTCCGCCGGCGCCAGGGTGCCCGGGATACGCCATGGTGCAGACTGCGCCTCCGCCCTGTGTGTCTGCTGCTCCGCCCGTCCGCCCGGAGCCGCCCCGGAGCGCACCACACCGCCCCGCGGGGGACGCCGCTCGCCGCCACCCACCCCGATCGCCCCGCGCCACCCTGCCCGCTGCCCGCTCCCTGCTGCCCCCTTGCTGTGTCAGCACCGCGTGCGACCCACGGTCGGGCGATGACCCAGGACCCCAGATGAGTTTACATCAGGACCCATTTTCCCTCTAGGCCTAGTGGCACATTCCGACATCCACGCACAGCCAGGGGAGTTTTCTCTGCTTCTTCCTACTGGGCTATTTGGTGGAACATTTGTTATTTACACCGGGTTGTTGGATAGGGAGGATGGATTAAGGACGCTGTGCACAATTGTAGGGAAGGGAAAAACAATTCCAGTGGGTGAAGGAGACACTTTACAAAATAGGAAAGAACTTTGAAAACCCGATGAAACCTTGAATGAGGGTGGCCTGTTCTTTGCCAACTGTGAAGCTGGGTGTAGCTCAGGGGCGATTGCTAGGCGTGGGTGTGTGGGGTGAGGTAGAAGAGGGCATTTTCTAGGCAGGACAGCCTCACCCAGATCAGAAAATTGAATTGTTTAATTTTCTGTATGATTCAAATAGAAACAACTTTGGTGGTTAACCATACTGGAAAGGATGTATAACTCACTTGGGTTGTTCAGAAGATGTTTCACAGTTTCTTTTTCGGTTTTGGTGCAATTGCAACAAGAGATAATTGTGTGCGAGCACTTGATTGTTAAGGACCGAACAGTGTTGGTTGGTTGTTGTTGTTGTTTTGTTTGTTTGTTTTTTGATTGTTTGCTCTTACTCTTTCCTTTTGAGGCCCAGGCTCTCAGGCTAGCCTCTTACGGCCTCAGACTCCAGATGAGTCACCATGGGTGCCTGGGTTGTTTGTTTGTTTCGTTTCGTTTCGTTTTTTAGCATTTTGAGAAACACTTTAATGAACACGACTGGTGTGAGACCTTAACTTCTCTCAAGTTCTTTTTGGATACATAAACTCCGAAAACAAAAGTTCTGAATAGTGAGAAACATTCCCATAGTCCTTATGGTCACATAGTAAAGGTGTGGCCTGTTTTACGTCTGCTTCTGGAGATAAAATCGCTGTTTTCAAATACTATGGTCTTTGATTAGGCATTTTGAGGTTTCATCCTGTATTTGGGAACTTTAATCAACTAGGTGATCAGGGCTGAACTCACACTTTGAGTTGAAGCTCTTCCAGGATTCAAGTTTGCAAACATCACAAAAAATATGTGTCGCTAAGAAAGTGTTTGTAACTAATGCAGGATTCATTTTATGAATAAGTGACTATACTAGTTGTTACATTAGGCATCATTAGACTCTAGTTACTCCTTCTCCCTTAAGAAGTAAATTTTAATGGAGGGCTATAAATGAAATCTTTACAATGATTGCCAACAAATTAGTAAGCCCTTGATGCTTTAGATTCAGGAAAAAATTACATGGCAACTAATAATGATAAAACACACACATATATACATATATAAAGTAATTAATGAGTGTCAGACCTTCAAAACACTCTGTGTATTTGTGTAGTCCTCATAAAGTCCTGTGAGATAGGTGCTTTTATTTTGCAGTTAAGAAACAAGAGCTGAGAGACAGCAAGGAAAAGAGGATATGAATTCAGAGCTGGGCTACTCTAGCTCCGCCCCTGGAGTAGGGATGGGAGAGAATATGTCCAGATAGTAAATATTTTCCATCACATGCTACCTGGAGTAACTTCTTGGCTCTCATAGCCTGATAGTATCTGAGGATAGACCACATGTTAACAGTGTGATTGTGTCCAGAGCAACTTTATTTATTGAATTTAATATAGGTGTTGACTGTCAGAATAACTTTTCCTGTCTTTTAAGGTGTAAATATTCCTAGCTCCCCGATGTACTCCAAAAGAGGCAGGCCAGTTGTGGCCCTCAGGCAGTAGTGTGTAAATCACGGGCAAGCTTATGACTCAGGAAGTACGGCCCTTAGCAAACAATTTTGCTGGTTTTAAAATAAAGACTACTGTATTGATAGATGAGTCACCCCAAGGAATGGTGACTTCCCCAGTGTAAGAGGCCGTGATTAAAATGGCTACGTCAGGAGCTGCCCACTGGTCAATGAGATATGAGAGGAGGACGGTGAGACCATGACTTTGCCTGTCTCCCACCCTGGGTATGTTCCAGGAGTAGCTCGAGTATTTGGTATGACAGGCTGTCTTTTCATTGTTTATGCATGCAGCACAAACCCTTTTATTCTTAGACTGAGCATTATAGAACCTAAGCAATCCGAGAAAGGGTAAAGATTCAATATCACCATGGCAAAACTGAAGTGTGATCGTCTTTCGTGGTTTCCATGTTGATTTTCACAGACAGCATGGAGATAGAAATGGGCAACTTCTCACATTCTTGGCATGTGGCAAGTGTCATGCCAGACAGTTCCTTATGGCACTCCACCATCAGAAGAAGATGTAATTATATTTTATAGGTTATGAAACTGAGTAGCAAGTAACTTTTCCAAGGTTACCTACCAGGTTTTGACTCTCAGTGTAAGTTTAAAGCCTAAGTTCTTACAATAAAAAACAGACAGTGATAGAAAGCTAACAAAGACAGGATTCTATTCTTTCTTGATATTCCCCTTGAGACCTGTCTCTAGACATATTTTCAAAACAAAAGGTAACGGATACACTCAGTCCCTAAAGCAGGGTTAATATGCACATTATATATAACATTCAGGCAGAATATCCTTATTTATATAATGGTGAGACGGACTGTCACCGTGTAACTGCAGTATTTCACCATTTCCTGCCTTGACTCAATCACAGGTCTACTGTATGGGAAGAAATGAACAATGCATTTGCCAGCGTAAGGGCTCAGCTTCCTTTTTGTTGTAATCTGGATGAGTTAACTTGTTATCTAAAGACTTCTATCTGGGGCAGGCATGTAATACTTGGGTAATGAACAACAACAACAACAACAACAAAAGAGACAGAGAAGGAAATAAAGAAAGCCCATATTGTGCCATCACGGAAAAACTCAGATCTCCAAGTTTGAGTGGGAATGAGTATCCAATAATAAGATGGGCAATTAATACTAAACCAATTTTCTTCAGTTCTTGGGAAAAGATGTGGACAGTGGTGTATTCATAAATAGAAGATGACCTTTTGCTCATTGTCATGAGCAGAGCTCAATCAGTTGTGTGCAGTGCTTACTGGCTCCCCAGAACATTACAGGTGATTATGCATTATTAACCACAGCTAGTCAATAGACATTCCTGCCACAGTGGAAACACTAACTATATGTACTATTAAATGTGATACAAGGAACTAAAATTTTTATTTAAATAGCATTGATAACTAGTGACTCCCTTGTTGGGTGGTATAAGAACTCATATATGTTGTCTTCCCTGAATCTCAGAGAAAGCTAGTATACTTTATTTGCCTGGAATAGCCAGTATAGGCAAGATAAATTATCATTACACAACACACAGTAATCCCTGATGACAAATGACCCCATGTTAGATTATTAGATGATTCCCACTTTCCAAAATGAGAAGACCCAGAGTCTGGGGCTTGTCTCTTAGTCATCACACTAGCAGAAGCAAGCAAGGTATTTCATTCTTCCCATGCTAACACTATTCACTGTTCTTTCCATGGTTTTTCTATTCCACCAGATTAATGATTGAGGAGAGAGCTATCGAGGTGGCTCAGTAGGTGAAGGTGCTTTCTGGTCAAGACTGTTGACTTGAGTTCAATTTATTGAATCCATATAAAGTTGGAAGGAGAAAGCCAGTTCCACAAAGTTGTACTTTGATGGCCAGACATCTATTGTGATACACATGCCTCCTCATACATACATACATACATACATACATACATACACACACACACACACAAAATAACAATAAACAAAATTAAAAATGAAAATTTATATAAAAAAAGAGAGAAATGAGAAAAATTTCTACTCTTCAAAAGAATGTATTTTAGAAATTACAATATATAGAGGCCTTACTGCAGTGTGGGAGGAGGAAGACATTCAAACACCTGCATGCCACTGGGCAGGAAAAGACATCCAGAGACCCACGTGTTACCACTTGGCATTGATGGGCTATAGATACCATAGCAGTGCCAGTCCTGCTGAGTCAGAACTGAAGGATCTCCACAACACAGGGCAACAATAGATAACTTGGAGGAGTCCCATTAAGGATACAATATTGATGACGTGGCAGAAGCCAGAGGCCTCCAGCGAGACCAATGACTCATTGCAATGAACATTTGTAAGTGAAGGTATTCAGACAGAGAAATATACTGTGGGAAATCTGTGATACACTACAGTTTCTATGATGACACGTTTTCTATGTTTTGTTTGTTGTTTAACTTCCTTTGGGTTGGGAAGTTGCAAGAACAGAGGCCACATACAAGGAGATGGGGAGAGGAGTAGGACTGGGGTGCATGACTTGAAACTCAAAAAGAATCAATAAAATATTGATCAGAATATTACATTTGAAGCAATTGTTCAAGGCAATGGACACCTAACAAGCTATAATACTATCAATTATAAGGGTCCATTTTAGAGTAGATCATTACTTTTGATGAACAAAAGTTATTATAGTATGATTAAAGGGAGATGGAGAAATACATTTTTTAAAAAACTGTCTGTAAACCAGGTTTATGCTTGCCTTTACAACTTTCTGTAAGGACTAAGCAGTTCTGCTTTGTTTCTGAGATCAGACCGGGTTACATGCGTTTGAGATGGACTTAAGCGTCCACCTCTTATGCATGCTGCCATCATCATATATGGGACCAGGGAGTGTTGAATGATTATTATATTAATATAGATTCATAAAACTAGTACAGCAGCAGTTACTCATTAGCCAGCTTATTCCCTAAATCACCACCCAGAGAGACTGTGATTTATTACAACTGCCTTGAACCAAATACTAAGCAATTAGAACATTCTAAACCTCCAAGCTGGTCAGACTTCCTCCCAGACAACATTCCCATTTTATTTGTATTTTTTTCATCCTTTCTTGGTCCCGCTCTCTTCTCCTGATGCTTTCTTGACTTCTCCTTGTGGCTCTCCTCCTTCCTTCCTGTCTCTTTCTCCACCCTTCCTAGAATCGGAAGTCCCACCGTATTCTCTAGAAGCTCTGTATTGGCTCACTGGCTTTTATTGGCAAGGCAGAGAATGAATGAGGAACAACGTTTATACAAACTTGGGACAAGAATAAACATAAAGGCATGTGTGGATTGAAACCAGATAATGGGATACACTGATCAGCATTTGAGATACTACAAGAGTAAACTTTACACAGTGTACAGAAACATTTTGCCATTAAGGAAAAGAGGGGAAGAGTGTGCTGGCCTCTAACCCTAAGTAAAAATTTGCTTATGCTTAACCACAGAGGTGTATGAGAACCAGTGTTCCTAACTTTGGTCTTTTGTATACAGTGAACTCCTAAGAGGGCCGGGTTCTATCCACAGGTTGTCTGCAACCAGCAATGTATTCTTCTGAAAGAGTGACTTTAAGCTTCTTCCCAGGCAGATATTCAGTGTTCTTGTGAGGAAGGCCAAGCCTAAAGCCAGGATAGAACTTGAGGAAGGAGGACTGGGAGTATCCCATCACTTCCTTAGTTGGTTTATCCTGTCATTCCTGAGGTCACAAGGTCAGTACAGAATCAGAAGGGAAGTGATAAACCATGGGGGGAAGGAGAAGAGACAGTCTCCATCCATGCCATTGACATGGGGGACAGTGGTATGAGTGGGGAGGTAAAAAAAAAAAAAAGGAAGAAAAGTTTCAAACCATGGCTCTAGAGAACGAAGAGTAACTGCTTGTAACCCAGGATCCAGAAAGAATGTATAAGGCTGACACCTAAGTCAGCAATAAGAGATTTCATTTTTGCATTTCTCTAAGTAATATTTCTGGAATTATGTGATATAATCACACCATTCCTCCCTTCTTGTTCCTATGTGCCCAGCTATGCTGACTCTCAAATTCATGGCCTATTTTTCTTTAATTTTTGATATAAGCTCCCTCTCCCTCCTCACACCCCTCTGCTGAATATATAAATAGAAACCTCACCTCAACTCAGGAATCATTCCAAAAGGGGAGCAGAAAGATTGTTAGAGCCAAAGGAACAGGAATGATTCCAAAGAATTCACAACTGTCTTTTCACTTGAAAGTTGCCCTTTTCATTTTAAAAGATAGAAACAGTACATGGTCTTTCATGAAACAATAGTTCTAGCAAATTCAATATAGCATGCAATGTAACTAAAGGTTTATTCTTTGTAGACTCTTGTACAAAGAATAAACCAGTCTCCATCAAAAACATATCAGAAGAACTACATACATCACCTTTAGTTGTGAATTCTTTGGAAACCAACGGGCTACACAGCTCGATTCTTTGAATTTCTCCTACATTTCTCAGAGTAAATCCCAAGGGTGAGAATACATTTGTTTTTCATTTTTAAACTATTTTCTTCACCATAATTGTTAACTTTAGGCTTTATTCTTACATTTAAGCCACTCTCTAGAGCACTCAGAAAGTATTTTATAGAAATAAACTTCGCAGACACTCTGCCTGAGAAACAGTGTGTCACTAGGATCACTTGTTAAGAAACTTTTCTTCCTGGTAGTGAAATTGGAAACACAAGTTGTAAGGTAAGGAACTGTCTAATGGTAAATTTGTAGTTTTTTCACTTACCTGCATCTTGAAGTGAGGCCTTGCAGGTGGAAGTGGTGATTCTTAGAGCCCTGTGTCCCTGCTTGTTGACCTCACAACTATAGAATCAAGAGGTCTGAACGTTATCAACCGTTTCCCTCTTGACCCTTGGTAATCAGTAACCAACTATTTTTTTTACAAGTCTTAAAACATTTATTGTCATGGAGGAAGGTGGATGAAGCTGTACCCTCTGGTCTAAGGGCGGGCCTGAGGTTAAATATCTTTTTGGGGGAGGAAGAGGCTCTGGGAAGGAATGCTTAATTGGCTACATCCTCTGGCCTTTAGGTATCTCATTAGTATGGAGATCTGTCTAGAGACTCTGGGGCCTAAGACCATGAAAGGATAGCATGGTTTCTGTAGAGCACTGGCTAGAGATGGCCAGAAACCCAGCAGGTTGGAGACCTCACAGGTTTCCCTGCAAGGGACAGCATGCATTTCGCCATGCTCCCAGTAACCAACTATAGCCACATTCAGACTTCCCATAGGCACCAGTGAGGTTTTCATGAAATACACTTGCTTCAGTGGCAAAAAGAAAAATCTCAGCCAGGACAAGTAGAAGCTGGCAGTAACAGTATTTACAACACACACACACACACACACACACACACACCACACACACACACACATTGATATTAAACACACCGTTCCAATTATTACCTCTATCTAAAAAAATCTTCTGAAGATCATAAAGCTGGGCACTGTAGCAGAGATGGTGGTGAGAGTTGCTCCCCCTGGCTGTTGAGAGCTGAATCTCAGGGATTTTGTCAGCTTGTCATTAAGTAGAATTAATATTATAAGTTCTTAAAAAAAAAAAACAAAAAACAAACAACCCTCAGCCTTCTGTTAGTCAAAATAAAAATATGCATGAAATTATGAAAATATAGATTAACTGTTTGCATCATAAAAGCCAGCATAAACCAGTATAAACCAGTATTGCTGTTTGAAATTTGTTTTCCAAGTTCCTAAAGCTTATTCTGTTCCCTCAATAAACAGCGCTGTGTTTGCTGAGCATTTGTTTCTGAAAGCAAATCCTTGTTCTACCTTGGTCTTGCTCTCCTGGAGCTGTGTCAGTCGGAGCAGTTGTGTTATGCACTCTCCTCTGTGCAGTTTCCAAGAACGTGAGCCATTCCAGTTGCTTGAGATTTCCAGAAATTAAAACAACCTTAAAGTCTTCATAGACATCCATTTTGCTCCATTTGAACTATGGCACCCAACTCAGAGATCGTCACACTGTTAGTAGCTTGGACATTGAATGGTAGGAACACGTGTACTATGAAAATCTGTTCCCATTATAAATGAAATGCTTTATTGCAGAAACATTGGAGAAAATATTGATAGGCCATATTAAAGTTTAAAGTGTATGTCTTCAGTCATTTTAGTATACATTGAATAAACAAAGAAAGCATTCCCCCAGAATTTCAGTTTTCTCAACTAATTAAAGCCTTGATTTGCTTTGTGAGAACTGATTGCTCTCAGTTGCGATGAGAAAGTGTTATTCGGGCTTAGGCTTAAAATACGAAGTTAAGTTCAATGAGTTGCAGGATTTCATAGGAGTAATGCAGAGACATATAGTCATCTAATCTTTGCAAAATGTTAAAAAAAAATGCTGTCACCATATGTAGAACTAAGGCAGAACTAAGTCTTGGTTTGATGCAAGCATTTTCTGAAGACAGAAAGTGGTTTAGGAATAATTCATTTATCAGATTAATTTCTCAAAACATTTAATGGGAAAGTGTTGGTGGATTGGGCTATGACTCTCTTAAGAAATCAGGATTAAATACCATGCACAGATAGGTTATCTATAGATACAGAAAAGCTTGAAATAAGCATATTATGTAAAAATCATTTGACTATATGAAATTGACAGTAAAAAGGAATATGTATTTTATTTGTAAATTGTGTATAGATATCTGTTATGGATTATTTTGATGGAGATTGTGATCTATATATTGCTTTGGTAAGATGTCCATTTTCCAATAATAATTCTACAAATCCATAAGCATCAGAACTTACCACCTTCTGGAAGTCTTCAATGTCTTTGTTCAGTGTCTTTAAGGTTTCATTGTGTAAGTCTTTCAGAATGATGGGAACCATGTCAGCCATTCATAAAGAACTTGCTCCACTGTATTTTGAGACTATTGATAATGGTATTTTTTTCACGATTTCTTTCTCAGTGTGTTTGGTGTTTGCACATAGGGAGGCTACTGACACTGCTACTTTGCTGTTTATTAAATTGTTTGTATTTAACTATTATAGGAATTTTATGTCTTTATTTTTTTCTGCCATGAATAGACATTGTGGCCATGGGAACTCTCATAAAAGAAAGCATTTATCTGGTGGCTTACTTTCAGTTTCAAAGCTTTAGTCCATTATCATTACGGTGGGGAATTTGGTAGCATGAAGGCAGGCATGCTGCTAGGGATGTAGCCCAACCCCAGTGACACAGTTCTTCCAACAAGGGCACACTTCCTAATCCTTCCTAAACAGTTCATCAACTGGGAACTAAGAAGGCAAATATATGAGCCTATAGGGGCTGTCCTTACTCAAATTACCACATGGCGCTCGCTCTCTCTCGCTCTCTCTCTCTCTCTCATTATATATTATATATATTTTATATAAAAAATCATATCAGCAAACCAGAATACTTTGGCTTCATCCTTTCCTATTTGTGTCCCCTTTCTCTTCTTCATTTGTCTTATTTAATCTGGTTATGATTTTTAAAAGCTGTCCTAACAGAAGAGGAAAATGTAGGTATCTTGTCTTGTTCCCGATTTTAGTGGAAATGCCTTGAGAGTTCTGCTGGCAATTCTTATGTCAATTTGACACTTGTTTGCTAGAGTCATTTTAGAAGCGGAAACCTCAATGGAGAAACTCTCCTCTCCAGATCAGCCTTTGGCCAAGTCTGTGGTGGATTTTCTTGATTGATGTTTGATATGGGAGGGCCTAGCTCACTGTGGGTGGTGCTGCTCCTGAACTGGTGGTTTTATGTACTATAAGGAAGAGTGAGCAAGCTGTAAGGAGCAATCCAGTAAGCAGTGCTGCCCCATGGCTTTCTGTCTGTCTCCAGGTTCCTGTCTTGAGGTCCTCTTAACTTCTTTAGATGATTATCTGTTGTATAGAAATGTACAGTAAATGAAACCTTTCTTCCCCAAGTTGCTTTTGGTCATGATGTTTTACCACAACAATAGAAACCCTGACTAAGACAAGAACAATTGTAGAAGATTGTTGTGGATAGCCTCGGCCTTGTATTTTGGTGTTAATTCCCCTTTCCTGGGACGGGCTTCAGAAGACTGAATCATTACACAGGTGACTTCTAGTGAACCTTCTGCCCACTTTACTTTATAAAATAAAGGCTGGAGCCAGTGATTGGACAGAAGAAGGGGAGGTGGAGAAATAAAAGTTGGTGGGAAGAAAGCAGGAGGAGAGAGGAGAGAGGAGAGAGAAGATGATGGAGAAGGACAAACGCAGGGGCTGGAAAACCCTCAAGTTATAAGGGTCTCATAGCTGGGGAATAGAGTAGTGAAGTGGTGAATCTGCCCAATCTAGGCTTGCAGAATATATTCATAATTATTGAGTTGTGTTTTCTTTGACCGGTCCTATTTGGGTTGGAGATTTACCACAACAGAAGATAGTCAACATTCCTCTGACCTACACACACACTCATACTCCCATGCGTGCGCACACACACACACACACACACACACACACACACGACCTCAGAGAATAGTCTGTTCATCCATCACATGAGGATATAACTAGAAGATACTATCAATGAAACGATGATGAGTATCCCCCTACTAGACATACAATCTGTTTTACTCTTGGACTTCTCTTGTCCAGGGTCTAGTCTCTAGACTTTCAGAAATATATTTATATTGCTTTTAAGCTACTTGATTAATGATATTTTATTGCAGTGTGAACTATAAAAGCATGCTTTATGAAGGTAAAACTTACAACAAACGTGTGTACGTGTGTTTCCTGATTTGTTTTTTGTCACCTTGACACATGCTAGGGAAACCTCAGTTGAGAAAGTGCCTGCATCAGGTTCCTTATAGGCAGGTCTGAGGGGGCATTTTCCCCATTAATGAGGTGGAGGAGGACCCAGTTTACTATGGGTAATGCCACCCCTGGCAGGTGGTCCTGAGTCATGTAAGAAAACAGGCTGAGAAAGTCAGGAAAACAAGCCAATAAACAGCATTCCTCCATGGTTTCTGCCCTGTCTTTCTTCCTTTCCTGATGGACCACAACCATAAGCTGAAATAAACTTTCCCTCTCAGCTTGCTTTTTACATCACTTACTACAGCCTAAAGGGCAGAGGAGTGTTGCTCACAATAGAAACAAAACAAAACATCTGTATATGAGGTTTCTATGTACTAGAATTTCACTAGCATTTAGAGAAAAGTTTATTTTTAAGGCCCCGACTTGCACTTGCCTCTTTCTGTCGTATGGCTTTAGAGTGTTCCTTCCATATTTCTGTGATGTAGAAACTTTATGCTTTACAGATCAGCCATTTTTGAAAAGCTCTTGAAATATAAAACCATGATTATACCTCAAACAGTTAACCATAGGACGCAAAAGACCTGCTCTAGTTGTTGGAAGTCATTTAGTTAAAATGTAACTATGTCACGTGCTATAACTTATAAGTTTAAGAAAGTTTAAAGTGTATGTATTAAATTTATAAAATGTAAGTAAAAAGAAAAAGGAAAAAATCACGTATTATCCAGAGAAAACCATCGCTATTATTTTGACTTTTATCCCTAGGCTACTTTCTATTGATAAAAGCTCAGGCCAGATAAACTGAACAAAGTTAATGAATAGACAATGTTCTTGCACTGGGCAACATTCCAGACCAAAGACAATCCAGAAGGTTCCACCTCACTGCATATCAGAGCTTTAGCCTGAGAAAAGTAAGTACCATGCAGAAGTGACCTCATTGGTTGGGTCAGCATTTGCTGTATATGGACATGGCCTGATCAGTGGGCAACCTGTGGTTGGATAAGCTACTGAGCTGTGAGCATCTGACAAGCTGGGGTATAGTCCAGTCTGTACAGTGTTTGCTTAGAGCGTGCTTTATTATTCAGTCATGAAGGATGCTTTGTAAAGATTTATTTCAGCTTCACATTGTGAATAAAATCCACATATGAACATGTTGTTTTGTAACTTTTTATCTATCTTAGTGACCACCATCTTCTTTCTTTCTCTCCTTTCTTGTGCTGGAGACTGAACCCAGGGCCCCTTGTGCTTGCTGAATAGATACTGTACTTCCGAGGTTTGTATCAATCTCCCTTTCCATTTTATACTCTGAGGTGGGCTCTCACGGATTCCTCAGGATGGCTGTATAGCTTCGACAGGCTTTGAACTTGCAATCCACCTGCCTCAGATCTTCGAGGAACTGCACCATCAAGTCTGGCTTTCTTTCTCAAATATAACACCATTTTGATGGCTGGAGAATATTGAATTCTGTGATTCTTCTACACATTAGTGATCATTGCCATATTATTTGATTTTCCTAATTTTAACTACTATGTAAGTTTACTGAGACCTACACATACCCATGGACACACAGGCAACTCCTCATCTTTAGACCTGCTTCCGTATATATCACTTTGACCACACCTCCCTACCCAGTAGTTTTATACCACCCTAAACCTTCATAAATTCTTTGAGAAAACACAATGATTTGTCTGTAATTACGAAACCACCCACTGGTTTTACTTAACCTTTGAAAGTTAAGTAATTGAGCTAGTTTATACCATTAGCCATTTTTAGGAGTCCTGAAAGAAAGCAGGGTCTCCTATGCTTCTATTCTCTTTCCTTTGCACCACAGTTATCTGCAAATATGTATGCAAAAACCTTTGAGATGTTCTCAACAAACTCTAAGCATAAATTTGAGGTGAGTAAGATGGGAAGACAAAAGGATTCTTTAGTTACCATAGTAACAGAATCCACAACAACTAGATGGGAGCTATCTGTTGAAACTAGTAGTTGTCCCCTTGCTAGGAACCTATATGAATATGACAGTCCGCAGAGGGAAAATCCACCCTTTGTGGAATGGCAGAAGATACATACAAAGTATTTTTCAGATAAGAAATTTAATTAATATTCAGAATAGCTAAGAATCTATTAAAATTAAAAAAACAGAACAATAACCTAATTAAAAATGGCCAAAGGACAAGGATAGGTATTTCTTCAAAGAAGATAAAAATTGATGATCTAAACATATTTGAAAGGCGCCACAAACCACTAATTGCCAAGGGAAATTCAGATTTAAAACACAAAGAGATATTACATCATATATATATTAGAAAGTTAAGATGTTTACTGATGAAACTGAAGAGGAGGACAGAGGGATCTGCCTCAGTGGTCGCAGTGCTTCTGAGCAGACTGCAGGGGCACGAGAGCTCAGCTCAGTCTCCAGGACTGTGCACAAGCCAGCAAACAAAGTACAGAAAATACATGTTAGTGCAGATGTAGAGAAAGTGGAGCGTCGAGCAACCCCCCATGACTAAGGTTGTAAAATGACACGGCCACAATAGGAAACAATATGCAGTTTCCTTCGAAGACTGAAAATCGAATTACCTTATGGCCCAGCAAACCCCAGCAAACCAAATACCTCTATTGGGTGGGCATACAAGGAGCTGAGAGCAGGGTCTGGAAGACATAACATACACTCCCATGTTCACTGCAGTGTTTTTCAAAAACGTCAAGCTACAGAAGAGATCGCAACACCTATGGGTCGATAATCAGACTGAAAAGGTAGTGTTTACACACATTTTAAAATATATTTATTTAATGCAAGTACTCTGTTGTTGTTCTCATACACACCAGAAGAAGGCGTTAGATCCCATTACCGATGGTGATGGTTGTGAGCCACCATGTGGTTGAACTCAGGAGCTCTGGAAAAGCAGCCAGTGCTCGTAACCTCTGAGCCATCTCTCCAGCCCCCCCCCCCAGACTCTTATGAAGCCACAAAAGTAAGAAATGCCCATCCTACTCTAGATCAGTGGGTTCGGCCTTCCCAAGGCTGCAACCCTTCAATACCATTCCTTATGTTGTGCTAACCCCGTAACTACAAAATTGTTTACACTGCTATTTCATAGCCGTAATTTTGCTACTGTTATAAATCACACACACACACACACTATGCAGATGGTCTTATGTGACCCCTATGAAAAGGTTGTTTGACCCCCAGAGGGGTCATGACCCACAGGTTGGGAACCACTGTTCTAGATAAACCCTAAGGACTATGTGCTAATTGAAATGAGACAATCAGAAAAAGAAATATTTTATAGCGGCACTTAAAAGTATGTAAAATAGTCAAATACAAGAACAAGATGGAAACTTGGTTGCCAGGATTGGGAGAAACATGAAGTTCTGTGGTATGGAGTTTTAGTTAACTGAGCCAAAAACTGGTCCAGAGCATTGTGGGATGATGATGATGATGATATGTATATCATACAATTCAATATTCCAATCCAAACTGAAAACTATGAAGGTAAGTGTATGCTGTTTTACACATGGAAAAAATGCATGTGATTAGTTCTTGCTGTGGGTGGATCAGCTGCTAGGCACCTAGGATTCTTCACTTCTTTTTAGAAAGGATTTGATAGTGCACAGCTACATCTGTTGCATTATTAAATGGAGGGTAAACACAACAGACTCACAGGAACCAAACCAGACGGAAGTTGTCATTCTTCTGAGAAACACATTTCTTTACTACCCAATCCTTATTCTCCATCTAGACGAGCTGGTGGATTCCCAGCACCCACATGGAAGCTCACAGACTGTAACTCCAAGATCTGACATGCTCATACAGACAGACGTGCAGGCAAAACACCAGTGCACATAAGATAAAAATAAATTGTGTACAAGTTTGAATCTTCAGCTGCTAAACATAGTTGACTATAGTATTTCAGTTTGATACCTATCTTTCTCACTGCTTGACGAAATAGCTGATGAAAACAGGTTGAAACGTTTACAGTTTGAGTGTGGAGCCCATCACGGTAGGGGAGGCTTGAGGCAAGGAGCTCGGAGTAGAGAGTGGTACTGTATCTACAGTCAGGAAGGAGGGATATAACCGAAATACAACAAAAACACTGTAAAAAATACAACGTTGATTTGGGAGATTTTTTTTAATGGATTAGTTACAGCGTCAGATGGAGATGACACTACCCTAACTTTAGCATTGAGGAAATATCTTTCCAAACGGTGGATTTAAGAACACAAAGAATGCTGTACCAAATTGCCTACCAAAGAAGCTCCTAAGCCGTCTGAGGGAGAGTTCCGTTGAGATCAGTATCTGAGGGACAGGAGGTCCACTCATGCTATATGCTTTACTTCACTTTTATTTGCAATAATCCAGAGTTGTTCCTGTTTTTCTATCAAAGCCTCTGGTTCTGGGAAAGCCTTTGGACTTGGGTAAAGAGAAGAGAAAAGACACTAACCATGCTTAATGAAGTAGAGACACCCGGGATGAATAGCAAATGAAGTCCACCAGTGTGCTGCAACAGCAGCCGCAGATGTGGGAAGGAACAGATATGGGAATGGCACAGTTACGTGGAGGATTCCACAGGCTGCACTCAGGAGGGTGCAGATACTAGTGCAGACAATCAGTAGCTCGAATTTACTCTGTAAAAAATTGTATAAACCATCAACATGGGAAAACCCATATCCTCGAAATAGACACAGCATTTAAACAAAGAGAGCCCAAGTGGGCAATATTCATATAAAAACAGATAGATGCTGTGGGTCTATCATTTGTTTCAGCCTCTTTGTTGGGTGATTTTCCAGTTCTGAATCTAAGGCTTAGGAGGCATCAAGTACTTTCACTTGCCTTCTTGTACTTCTACCACGACCATGAAAAGAGTATGTCTAGGTCAAGAAGGATCTGAGGCATACCATCAGATGTGGCTGCGATCCAGCCATGCCCAGCCTAGTTAGCCCAGGCTCTGCTGTCCTTTCTGCAGGCGTGTTGGGTTCAGAGTTGCTTTATAGTATTGATTTGGGATGGGTTATTGACTTTCACTGTTATAGCTATGCTATATGCTAGATGAAACACTGAATAGATCCAAGTAGAAAAATGTGAACTCAAGAGTTTTCAGAGGAAAGTAAGTAAAGCACTGCCACTACCAAATATAATGCTTTACTAATCCCTAACAGCAGATTATCCTGGCTTCATATAGCACATATATAAAATATATTTAAATATGTACAAATAAGATATTTGTATGTATAAATAACAATAAAAATATAATGTGAAATACATATGTGTATATATACACATATATATATATACATATCATGTACATTACATTCCTCTTGACTCCTAGGTTCTGGAATTACAGAAATGGGCCACAATTCCTGCTTCCAACTCATTTTAAAAAGAGTGAGTACATCATTGGTAAAAGAGAAGACTGGAATATAAAAGGAAAAGAAACTTATGACTCATAACTAAACAGTGAAACCTGGAATATCGAGTAGCAAGTGAACTGGATGTCAAGCATGTGAATAGTCGTGGCAAGCATGGCCTATTCCTCTGGGAGAGCCATCACGAACGGCACTGAGAGAAAATGTGAAACCGTGAAGTCTTTCTTATTATAGTAGCATAGCCTCATTGTACATGGTTCTGAGTTTCACAAAGACATTCTCACACAGATATAAAATGGACTCTGGACATGTTCCCCTCTCATGCCTCCTCAGCTCCCCTTTCTGTTTCTCTCATTTCTTCTGTCTCTTTTATTTCCTTAGACAGTTTCATTTCTACTTTAATGTCATATAAGCACAGCTGATTTTATGAATCTATAAAAAAATCTAGGAAGTACAAGACAGAGAACTCATATATTTGTCTAAGACTTGAGTATCTCAATATAATAATTTCCCAATGCATCTATTTTCCTACAAATGGTATAATTATATTCTTCTTTATGGCTGAATAAAATTCTATTGCATAAGTATATCATATTTTCTTTGCCCATCCCTCTGTTAGCGAATACCTAACCTAGTTTCATAGCCTCTGCAATGACTGCTGCAATCAATATTGCTGTACAAGTCTCTGTTTTGTGTTGACATGAAGTCCTTTGGTGAATACCAAGGATAGGTAGAACTGGGTCACATGATACATCTACTTTCCGACTTTTGAGTGAGCTGCATATTGATTTGCATTATGTCTAGACTGGTTTATTCTTTCAATTAGCAATTCACAGCTGCTCCTTTTCGTCTGCACCCTCACCAGCACCGACTGTCATTTTCTCAAGATTGCCATTCTTGAATGGGGTGAAATGGAATTTCAGCATAGTTTCACAGTGCATTTTTCTGTTGATTAGTGATATTGAACACTCTTTATGTATGCACTGGCCATTTGTACTTTATCTTTTAAAAACTGTTTATTCCCTTAGCCCACTTACTGATTAGATTTAATTTCTTGTTATTTAGGTTTTTGTAGTTCTTCATATAATCTAGATATTAATTCTCTGTCACATTTGTAGTTGGCAAAGATCTTGTGCCATTATGTAGGCTGTCATTCAGCCGTTTCCTTTAGTGTGTGAGGCTTTTTAATTTCATGAAGTCCCATCCATCAATGGTTGGTGACCTTTCCTGGGTTGTTCTTTCCAGAAAGTGAATGTCCCTGCAGCACTTTGTCTACTTATCTTCTAAACCGTTCAGAGTTTCAGACCTTACACTGAGATTTGTCTTAGTTATTTTTCCATTGTTATCATAGACACCATGATCAAGGCAACTTAGAAAAGAAAGCGTTTAACTTGGGGGCTCAAAGTTCCAGAGGGCGAGTCTATGACTATCATGTCAGGGAGCATGGTAGCAGGCAGGCAAGCATGGCACTGTGCTGAAGAGCTTACATCTAATCTACAAACATGAGAGAGAACTGGAAATGACATGAGGTTTTGAAACCCCAAATCCTACCCTGGTAAACACCCTCTCCAACAAAACTACACCCCCGTAACACCTTCTAATCATTCCCAAATATTTCACCAACTGGGAACCAAGGAATCAAACTTAAGAGCCCACTGGGGTCATTCTCATTCAAACTACTACATTCCCCTCTGTAGTCCCAATAGGCTAATGGCCATACTGTAATGCAAAACACATTCAGTCCAACTTCAAAGATCCCCATAGTCTATTACAGCCTCAGCACAGTTTAAAAGTTCAAAGTCTCTTCTGAAACTCAAGGCAATCTCTTAATTGTAACTCTCTGTAAATAATAAAAAAAAAAAAAAAAAAAAAAAAAAAACAAAACAAAAAACCCAAATTATATGTTTACAACATATAATGGCACAGAATATGTACTCCCATTCCAAAAAGGAGGAATACAGGTGTAGTGAGAGTGAACGAAAATGAGGACATGACTTCACCAAGGTATGGGTTTTACTGTAGATAGAGGGAGAGTAGAGCCAGAAGCATTTGGAAGATTCCAGACTGAACCAGGTCATGAGAGGAGAAAGGGTGAGTCGGCGAGGAGGGGAGGAGGAAGGAGGAGGAGGGAGGAGGAGGGGAGAGAAGAGAGGGCAAGTAGACCAAGAAATGAAAGAGGAGGAGCCAAAGGGAGAGAGAGAGAGAGAGAGAGAGAGGAGAGAGAGAGAGAGAGAGAGAGAGAGAGAGGAGAGAGAGAGAGGACACCGGGTGGTCTGAGAAGTTCTGAGAGAAGCCAGGACTCTGTAACAGGTATTTGCAATACTGAGAGAGCCTGGCAGCCAGCACATGCTTTGGTATGTTAAATAGACACCACACTTAGCCATTTGTCCTGAGTTTCTTTGGATCTGACACTGGACCAAAGCAAGACTGAAACTTGGGAGGGAAAATTCTAAATTCTGGAACTATATGTTTAATGTCTAAGAGTTTAGATGGCTCCCTTCTTTCAGCTTTGATGACTGCAATATACTTCTTTCTCTTGGGCTGGTTCCACCCCCTTCCTGTAGCTCTTCCTGCCAGCCATCTCAGTACTCTGACATCACCAACATTTTGGTGTTTCTAAAGTAATCCAGGCCTCACCATCATAGCTTCACTTGATGGCCTCTCCTGGCCTCCAGCCCTCCAGGCTTCCCCTAACACATGCCTGGCCTCAATGGCTTCCTTAACAGTGGCAGATTTCACAACTCCTTTACTTCTGTATCCTCCATGACTCTAAAGCCAGAACCAAGTGGCCAACATTGCTAAGTTCTGCTGCCTGCTTGGAATGGAATCTGACTTCCTGTTTGAATTATACTTTCAAATCTTTGATCTGTTAATGATTTCTTGTGTTGAGCAAGCTTTCCTTTGTTTTAGAAGATTCCTTAGGCATTTTCTTCTTGCAAGTTGGAAGTTTCCCTGTGAGCAAACGTCATTCCATTTCCAATCAGCATTTCTTTAAACTTTGCATCTCCTTGCACAAAAGGCTCCAATGTTAAACCTCATGATGTTCTTTTCCTCCTTAACTTGTACATTTTGTATTTCTTTTTGCCCAGCTTCCTCATTTCATTGTAGAACTGCATAAGGGTGATTCCTAATAGGCACATGGCAGAGTCAATACTAGGCTTCTTGAAATCTCCTCAGCCAATGAAACTAATCCCAAACTTTTTAGTTTAGCCACTGATATCTTCCTGGTTCCTAGTAGGCTGGCCTATTAAACACTGCTTAAAACATTAAACCACTTTTGTAGTCCAACAACTCAAAGTCTTCCATATTATTCCCCAAAACAGCATGATAATGCCTGTCTGAGAAATATGCCATTCCATTTTTTTTTTTTTTTTTTTTGGTTTTTCGAGACAGGGTTTCTCTGTGTAGCCCTGGCTGTCCTGGAACTCACTCTGTAGACCAGGCTGGCCTTGAACTCAGAAATCCGCCTGCCTCTGCCTCCCAAGTGCTGGGATTAAAGGCATGCGCCACCTCCGCCTGGCAAAATATGCCATTCCTACTACCAACTTCTGTCTTAGTAAAATTTCCATTGCTGTTTCAAAATGCTATAACCAAGGCAATTTATAAACTAAAGAATTTGTTTGGCGACTTTGGGCTCTAGAAGTTCATAGTCTATGACTATCTTGTCACAGATCATGTACCTCACTGTACATATGCAGTGACACACCTCCTCCAACAAGGCCACACCTCATAATCCTTCCCAAACAGTTCTTCCAAGTAGGGATCAAGCATTCAAGCATATGAGCCTAACCTGGGGTCATAGAACAATGTTGTACAGTAGCTTTAAATGCTTGGGATAAGGTTCAACAACAGGGAAAATGATCTGAACCATTTATAAAGATAACTCAGGGTTCAAATGAATCATTCACTGACTTTTTACAAAGATTAACTTCAGCTGAAAATAGAGCAATATCAGATCCAGGTCCTAGAGAAATTTTAATTGAATCTCAACTTTCAGGAATGTTAATGCTGAATGCAGAAAGGCTATTAAACCTTTAAGGGCCAGATCCACACCTATTTCTGAATGGATTAACATTACCTTGGATATTGAATCCAATGCTCACAATTAAGTTGTGGTTGGACAAATAATTACAAAAGATATGAGAGCTTAAAATGTCCAGTGCTGTGGTTGTGAAAGATCAGATCATTTCCTAAGGACTGTCGGCAAACAGTTTCTAAGGATAAGTTATTCTCTAATGATAATCCAGGGAGGAAGTTTCTTGGGATATGTAAAAGATGTGGAAGGAACAGCCAAAGGGCTTATGAATGTAGATCTTCCAGAGATATTTAAGTAAATTTCTTACTCTCAGATAACTGACTAAGGGTCTGTGATGGTTTGTATATGCTCAGCCCAGGGAATGGCACTATTAGAAGGTGTAGCCCTCCCTGTTGGAGCAGGTGTGTCACGGTGAGTGTGTACTTTAAGACCCTCATCCTAGCTGTCCAGAAGTGAGTATTCTGCTAGCAGCCTTCAGATGAAGATGTAGAACTCTCAGCTCCTCCTGCATTGTATCTACCTGGATGCAGCCATGTTCCTGACTTGATGATTCTGGACTGAATCTCTGAACCGTTAAGCCAGCCCCAACTAAATGTTGTTTTTATAAGAGTTGCCTTGGTCAAAGTGTCTGTTCAAACAGTAAAACCCTAACTAAGACAGGGGCTATATTCAGGCCCTGACCAAAACCAGCATAAGTTCTTCGTTTCCAGTCAGCCAAGAAAAATCTGTTCTAGAAAGCAACTAGAAAAACTAAAGCCTATAGGACAAACAGCAACAGTGCTGCTCAAAACTTAACTGAACTATTTAACAGAGATAGAGCAGCTCCTATAGATACAATGAGAGATTCTGAAGATAATAGAAAACAGATATTTTGGCAAACTGCTACAGATGATAAGTGATCAAAATTAAAATTACAATTAAATGAAATTGAGATTGAAGTTCTAGTGGATACGGGAGCAGATGTAACAATTTTACAATATTCTCTGAATCCACCTGGGCCAAGTCAAAAGGTATCTACATAGCTCCTAGGAATTGGGACATTGTCTCAGGTAAGGGTTCAATGTATAGGGTCAGAAGGCCTGATAGGAAGACTAACTACATATGTAGCAGACATAGCCATGAATGTATGGGGAAGAGATCTGTTGCAACAGTAAGAAGCACAGATTAGCAATCCCCCAACTTCAGGGACAAGCTGTAAAATAGGACCTGTGCTAAAAATACTGAAAAGTGATATTAAGGACAGTTATAAACTGTACAGCTTGTCCACAAGCAGGACACAGTAGAGATTAGCTCTCTAAATTTATAAGGAGGGTCATTGCAGATGGAATACCAACTGTCCTGGCATTGAAATGGCTAACTGACAAGCTTGTTTGAGTAGATCTCTGGCCTGAAATAAGAAAAAGTTACAGGCGCTAGAACAGCTGATCTAAGACCAGCTGGAGGCTCAACATACAGAGAATCTCTTTGGATTCTCCTGTATTTGTCATTAAAAAGAAATCTGGAAAGTGGAGGATGCAGACAGATCTGAGCACAATTAATAAAGTAATTCAGTCTGTGGTTCCTTACAACATGAAGTCTCTTCAACTTCTTTGTTATCTAAGGCATGGCCTATTATAGTGATTAATTTAAAAGAGTGGCTTTTCTCAATACTCCATTGAAAACAAGATAAAGTAAGATTTTCTTTCACTGTGCCCACATTTGACAATGAAACACAATCTAAGAGATACTAGTGGAGGGTCTTGCCACAAGAAAAGTTAAATAGTACCACCTTATATCAATATTTTGTGCGACCATTAGAAGTAATTTGTAAACAGCTTCCTCAATATAGACTTTATCATTATATGAATGATATCTTTTGTAACCAGTCAATATTTTCTGTGTCCACTGCAGTTCCTGAATAATGACATGGAGACTTAGTTACATATTTATGCCTAGGTCTTATGCTAAGCTTGTTCCCAAATAGCTTATTACTTATCTCGTTTATACCATTCTGTGTTCTGCCACCTGACTGGTTTACCTCTCCTTAGTTTTATATGTCCAACTTTCTCCAACTCTCTGTGGCAAATCTTCTCACATCTGACTCTTTCCCAGAGTCCCTGTCTCTTCTCTCAACTCCTACCTTCGACTTCTTGGCTTTACTATAAGTCATCAACTTTTTATTTTAACCAGAGACACATGTTCACACAATGCATATAAATAATACCCTTAAAATCTTGCTGGCTGATTCAGATGCAAATTCCTTAGGAAAAAAATTTGATAAAGAGAATTTTGCCTGGCTGGGGATTAGAAATTGCTTCTGAAAAAAAATACAGATTCTATTAATTAATTAGACTATAAGATAGGATTGCAAAAATTCTGGCCACAGAAGGTACAGATCAGAAGAGACGAATTACAACTCTTAATGATTTTCAAAAATTGCCAGAAGATATTAATTGACTTAGGCTCATAATTGGATTAACTACCCAAGAGCTAAGTAATTTATTTCAAGCCTTACTAGGTGATTCAGACCAGAAGAGTCCAAGAAAGTTATCGGCTGAAACCGAAAAAGAATTGACTGTGGAAGAGAAGAGATTACAGAATACAGTGTAGACTGCCTGGATCCAAAGCTGAGTTATATTTTAATTATTTTATCTTGTGCTTATTCTCCCACAGGAATTCTTATGCAGAGAAGATTGTAGAGAGGATATCTTGTGTATTGTATGAATGTATGGTCTGTCAATTAAAAAGCCTATGGCTTAGGCAGGAAATAGAAAATGGGACATCCATGAGGAGAATGGATTCTGGGATAGAGCCAGGGCAGAAAGAACCACCTGAAGAGATGAGAGCAGACAGATGCATGGTACCTGAACACAGGCAACCAACCACATGGCAGAATGTAGATAAAATAAATGGGTTATCTTAAGTTATGGTTCTAGTAAGAGAAGACCCTAGCTATATGTTCAGGGTATTTATAAATGAATTTTGAGTGTGAGTCTTATTTCTGGGAGCATGGGGTTGGGGGGAAGAACAGGGCCTAACTTCTTCAGAAGATAATAACTTTGAATGGATATTTTTAGCACATAAACAGTAAAAAATTAAAAAATAACTATACAGAAAATATTTCTGATTTGATTATGAAAGAAAGAAAGACTTCATCAATCAACAAGAACAGACTCAGCAGAGACTGTAGTCCCTTAAACTAATGCTGAAATTACCATATTATGGGTAATCAATAAGGACTGGCAAAGAACTTGTAATGATTTTTTGGGGACAAAGTAACAACAGGTACCCCAAAAGCAAGACTTTAGATTATAGAAAACACTAATTGGAAATTGGATTCTTCCTCTTAGTGAGAAGAACACCAATTTCTAAAGCTCCTACTTTTTATACAGATACCAAAACAAACAAACAAAAATTTCAGGAATGGCAGGTTATAAGTCAAAAACAAAAACAAAAACAAAAACAAAAACAAAAACCAAGTCCATGTGCTTCAGTTTAGAAATCAGAACATCTACTATCCTCATGGTTCTATTAGATTTTGCAGAGCCTCTTAATATAAGTTACTATGATGGTTTGTATATGATTGGTCCAGAGAGTGGCACTATTAGGAGGTGTGGCCTTTTTGGAGTATGTATGGCCTTGTTAGAGTAGGTGTGTCTCTGTGGACTTTGACTTTAATATTTTTTTTCCTTTTTTTAGATTATTTTTTATTGGATACTTTATTTACATTTCAAATGTTATCCCCTTTCCCATTTCTCCTGCTTCTATGAGGACATGCCCCCACCCACTCCCTCCTTTCCACCCCCAAATTCCCCCACGCTGGGTCATCCAGCCTTCATGGGACCAAGGACTTCCTCTCCCACCTATGCCCAACAAAGCCATCCTCCCCTACGTATACAGCTGGACTTGGGCTTTAAGATCCTCATCCTAGCAGCCTGGAAGTCAGTATTCTGCTAGCAGCCTTCAGATGAAGATGCAGAACTCTCAGCTCCTCCTGCACCATGCCTGCCTGGATGCTGCCATGCCCCACCTTGATGATACTGGACAGAACCTCTGAACCTGTAACCCTGTAATTAAATGTTGTCCTTATAAGAGTTGCCTTGGTCATTGTTTCTGTTCACATCAGTAAAACCCTAACTAAGACAGTTACTGTCTCTCAATATGCAGAGAAAGTGTTTTGCATATAGAAACTGCTGAACGTATTCCAGATGATCCAGAAGTAACTTTGTTATTTATACAACTGCAACAAGTAATTCAAAACAGAGATTACACACACACACACACACACACACACATATGGAAATAAGCCAAGAAAATTATAAAATATCTCCTACTTGTTCTTGATTTAATCAAACTACCTTCCAGGCATAACTATAATGGTAACCAAAGAAATGAAATTTGGCAGATGGATGTGTGTTTCATTTTGCAAAGTTTGGAAAATTAAAGTATGAGCATCATATAATTGATATCTATTTAAGATTTCAATGGGCTTCTGCCTTGAGTTCTGAAAAGGCAGATTCTGTAATTACACATTCATTGGAAATGATAGATACCTTAGGGATAATCTTTATATGATAAAACTGATAAAGCTCAGGCATATGTATTCAATAAAATGCAACAATTATTTAAATGATTTAACATAAAACATGTTATGGGTACATCTTATAATCCTACAGTTCAAGCACTTGTGGAAAGATCTAACTGCACTTTAAAGGAAATGCTCATAGAACAGAAGGGGGATGTGAGATCTCCCAGAGCTAGATTAAATAATGCTTTATTAACTTTAAATTTTTTAAATGTCAGTAACACAGGTAGCACAGCTGATGAGATCACTGGATTTTAGAAAGGACTGATGAATTGAACCGGCCTAGATATTATAAGGATGTGTGGCTTCAGAATGGAAGTCAGGAAACGCATTGCATTGTGGGAGAGGATGTGCTTTTGTGAGAATAAGCCCATGCAAATAACACACAACTCTGTTACAATATTTATAAGCTGCATACCTAGATTGGGCAGATACGCCACTACACTACTTGTTTCCCCAGCTGTGGGATCCCTTCCTACTTGCCGCTTCTCCAGGCCACGTGGTTCTGCTCCGTCTTCCTTCCACCTCCTCTTCCGCAGTCTTCCTGTCTCTCCTCCGTCTCCTTATTCCCCTTCTTCCTTCCTCTCTCTCCCTCTCTAAAATTTCCAGCCCCACTTTTCCTTTCCAGTGCTCAATCACAGGCCCTAGCCTTGATTCAACCAGTTAAAATGGGGAGAGGGTTCACCTGAAATCCCCTGAGAATGGGCTGGGCAGCCCTTGTTGAGGAAGTAGAATTAGCATCAAAATATAAACCACACCAGGGCAATCCACACAGATTTGTTCAGGGGAGACCCTTTTAAAACCTTAGATCATCTCAGAGACTGGCTGAGACATGGATGTCTCTGTAGTAGCCAATAAATCTTGTTGACTACAGAAGAACTCATATCTTATTATTATATGCCATCCTTTCATGTAGTATGGGTGAGGATTTATAGTACAGTTGGTTATGTAGTCCAAATGGGCTTATAAAGTTTATAGCTGGCTCTCACCTGCTCAAACATAGAGCAGAGAATTCTCTTTAGTGGAGTTGTACACACCACTCAATCCATACGTGTATTAATGCAGAAATATGTGTAACACATATTTTAAAAGTTTGTGTTTTCAGAGCCCAAAGGCAATATCATCTGGAAGAGGAAAGTACAGACAACTCCATTGAAAGGGGTTGGGGTAGGTGGTTAGGGGAGGGGATCACCTGTATATTGGATATACTGTAGCCAGGAGACGGTGGTTTGGACCTCCTTCTGAGTTCGATATTCTGTTGGAGAAGGTTAACATGAGTAAATACTGATTTGGAGCACGGACAATGTGTAGGTCAACCACTGAGTATTAAGATATCCATTAGGGTTAGCGCTTACCTATGATTCCCACTCACCATTGTTTGTTCCAAGGATTGTCAATCGAAAGCTAAAAATGAGTTTTAAGCTGGTGAGCATGGTATTGCCATGACTGGATGATTCAGTCTGGTATTCCCAATGTCTGCAACCTCCGTATGTGAAGGCAGACACCTGTGTTGAGGTAAGAAAGGCAGAGGAAGAGCTGGGGATTGCGGGCCAGACCCCAAAGTGGTCTTTTTTGTCCTTAGTTTCTTTGAGGCAGTAGAGGGGGGAAGAGCATCGGTGGAGGATAAGACTTTTTGCCTTATGAGATACTTAGGGTTGCTTTATAATACTAAAAAGTTTTACTTATTGCTTCTGTAGCTGACCTGCCTTTTGTGTTCCTCTGAGGCCAGAAACTACAGTCTCTGCACTTAACAACTCATCCTAAAGCAGCCAGAGATTAAATAAAGGATTAATTGCTAGAACCTTTTCCCTTTTGTCCAGATGCCTCTCGATTGTCAGATGAGGGGAAAGTTTGGAGCAATAAACTTCTATTGAAGCATAAACTTACATAAATTCATATACAGATTCACTCATGCATTTTCATACATTTCCATTCAAACCATTTGGGCTCAGCTTGCATACATTCTCATAATTACATACTTACACTTACACACACACATGTGAGCCAGAGGATGGGGGCGGGGGGAGACTGTCTCATGTCTGAAGCCTGTGGAGTGCTTAGTTCGCAGCCTCTTGAAGGCTGGCCTGTGGAAAGACTGTTTAAAAGACGATCTGACTTTCTGGAGGATTTATTCATGGAAGGTTGGACATCAACTGGGAATGCTGATATTCCCGACTCCTGGTAAAGTCAGGACTGGAGCTGGGCTGGGGGTTGATTGGTGTTTTGTCTGATTTGGGCTGTGGGGAGGAAGCCACAGATTATGAGGTGTCTTCTCCATTTTTCTTTGTAAGGTTCTGAAGAGTATAGCTTTTCTGGTCAGGGGAAAATGAAGCAAGCACATTCTCTCTTCTGCTGAGGGAGGAGGAGTAGAAAAAACCACAAATTGGTATGAACATTCACCTGTGTTTGTAAAAGTGTCCTGTGGAATGTTGCCTTGATGGGTCAGGGGAAAGGGGTTGGGAGGCCATGATCTGGTGTGGTGATTCCTCCACCTTTGAAATGGAGTCCTGAGGAGTGCAGGGTTACCAGGCATGTGGAGGGGAATTAGCTAACGTGACTTTTTGGTGAATTATTTATAGGGGACCTTCATAGGACCCCTATAATCCTATTTCCAATCTGAGGGGTAGGGTTTGTGTGTGTGTGTGTGTGTGTGTGTGTGTGTGTGTGTGTGTGTTTGATGAAATGAAAAGAAATGCCTTGTCCAATGAGAAAGTTTCTGCAGCCTTTTGGCTCCAGGGGATTTCATAGAAGCCCAAAACATTAAGCCTTCCTGCAGATTTTAAGAGTTCTAGTGGCCACCCTAAATGGTATTTAAAGGTACTGCACAACTGATTTTTATTTTTGTTTCAAGGAGAAATTAGATAGGGGTTGTCTTAGTTAGGGTTTTACTGCTGTGATCAGACACCATGACCAAGGCAACTCTTATAAGGACATTTAATTGGGGGCTGGCTTACAGTGTCAGAAGTTCAGTCCATTATCATCAAGGAGGAACATGGCAGCATCCAGGCAGGCATGGTGCAGGAGAAGCTGAGAGTTCTATATCTGCGTCTGAAAGCCATAGCAGAATACTGACTTCCAGGCAGCTAGGAGGAGGGTCTCATAGCCTATACCCACAGTGACACACCTACTCCAACAGGGCCACACGTTCTAATAGTGCCATTCCCTGGGCCAAACATATACAAACCATCACAGGAATCTTTGCTAATGTCCGTGTAGAATGCCGGCTTAAGGCCAACAACACCAGAGTACTCTAGTTAGAAGGCATCAGATATCCTTTCAACGTGTCTGAATCAGGGCAATGGCTCCCACCAAAAACAAAGTAGGAAAGAGATAGATAAGTTGCTTGTTCTCAGAGTCTGGAGGTGGGGTCTTTCGGTTGATGCCAAAGGCCTGGGGTGGGTGGCTCTGCTCAGGGTCCAGAGGACACTCACTCCTCCCGTCTTGCACCCTGAGGTTCTGTTGAATACACATGGACGCCATCTGTGGTTCTGGATTCCACTTCTTCCCCTTGAGGTCCAGATGCCACTGCGCACTGAGCTGGGAGGATGACGTGGCCCCAGAACGAGTGGGGTCCGCAGGATCGTGGTCCAGCTGGGAGTGATGTGTGTTGTGTGTGTGTGTGTGTGTGTGTGTGTGGTGGCGGCATCTCTGAGGATTTCAAAGTTACAGCTCTTTTGGACAACAGCTGTCTTAGACAATCTTCATTGAAACAGCTTGTGCGCATACATTCTTTCTGTTACACAAGGGCTATATGTGAACCTTGGAGAGAGGAAAGGAGTTTTCAGGGTGAATGTAAATCACTTGGCTGGAGTTAAGTACCACAAATGCCTCATTTACCTGGAGAGGCAGGGACTTGCTAGGCAGGTTCTTATGTGTGCGGGGCGGGGAGAATGGGGTCGGCGGGGGGGGGGGGACAACTATGGAAGAGGAACTTGTAGGTTTGCCAAGGACTGTGAGACCTTCTTCAGGTGGAGGGTGTGGGTGTCAGGCTCCCCGATAGAGTTAGGCAGAGAAGAGGAATCCTTGCTGGAAAAGGGACTGTTTAAAAAGACTGTTACCTTAAGTATTAATTTTCCTGCAGACATAGACCCAGACAAGGCCTTTATCGGCAGCATGAGCCAGGATCTCACCACAGTCTAAAGTGGCAGTGCAGGCTATTCACATGAGGCTGTTTCTCACCACCCGTGTGTCTCCAGTTTTACCTCTCTTTATAGTGCACAAACTTTCCACTTCTCTTCTCTCCCAACTCTCTGCCCCATACTTGCTCATCTTAGTGGCACCCTGTAGGAGGAACTAAGGTGGGACGAGTTAGGAGAGGAAGAGGAAAAGGAAGAGGAAGAGTTAGGTGAGGAAGAGATAAAAGGAAGAGGAGGAGCAAGAGAGAGGCAGAGATGTAGGAGCGATGGAGACAGATATTCACATGTCTGTAGCAGTCAAAGGTAGTTGGTATACCTAGGTTGGGTATTGGTTACACTTCTGATTGTATGGGTATCTTGTTACTGATCATTGCCAAATATATAAGCTTTAATTAATCTATAAAGAATTAAAGTCTCATTCTCTTACTGGGCCCACATAGATGGCAGAATGGTCTGGGCAATGCCTTGCCTTGTGGAGACAGTGTGGAAGATTGGCAGAGCCAATCTAGTGGGTGGCAGGGCTGGTGTTTCTGGTTGCAGCGTGCACTCTGCCTCAGGCCGAGAAACATGGTGGCTGGGCTAGGCAGAGCAGCTGCAGTTTAGATAGTTGGCTGAACCAGAGACCATTTTAAATAATTACAACAACAGCACCCACCCTGCCCTGTGGCCCCACTTAAATTTTCAAAATGTTAACATTTTGTTCATACATGGGAAAGTTAATTTGTCGAGAGAAGTGACTCTTATCTGTTATGAGCAGGCTATGATAAGGGGTTAGAATCCCCCGATGGGAGAAGAGCCACAGGTCCTTCTTCACTCAGGGATCCTATACTGGATTTGACTGTGAGACCATCAGCTCCTCGAGAGGGAAGAGAGAGTACACCAGAGAGACAGAGGTTTTGGAATTTAGTTATTCTTTAATAATGCACAGCAAGCAATATACTTATCATCAATGTTAAGGCTATTGCTACAACAAGATATTGACTATTACCAATGCTAAGGCAATTGTTACAACAAGATACTGCCACATTTCCTATGCATTGCCTCTAACAATATGCACCATGAGCACAAATAATAAGTTGCTAATTACCAAAGAAATAAGCATAGCAATAAACACATGATTCATTCATGGATTATACGACCTGAGTCCTTTTGATGGTTTCGAGTTACAGGTCTGGTGTCCGGGAAGGTGGAGTCAGGCTGTGGCTTCCAGATAGTTGAGTTGATAATTTGACCTCGAAGGGTGCTTGACCACGAAGGAGCTGGAGGCATTGGTCTCTCGGTTGTCTCTTTGATGACCAGGTCCTGAGGAGACTTGTTGAAGTATCATGCTAGGTCATGACCAGGTCCTGAGGAGGCTTGTTGAAGTATCATGCTAGGTCATGACCAGGTGTGAGGAGGCTTGTCTGGAGGATCACGTTGGCCAGTCATGGCTACAAGTGTGATGAAGTGCTCCGATTGGGCTCCTCTTTTATGTTGGATTTGGCGTTACTGCTGACGTGCATGGCAGATAACCACTCGTGTCTGGTTATCGCCGGGCTCTGACCTCATCACAGCTGGTTATCACAGCACAACTTTACTTCCAGACTTATCTTTACAAGTACCACACATATCCTAACAAGTTTCCTATTACAAAATGGAGTTGGTCCTGTGTAAGGGCCTGCTCCTTACATAATTAAAATAAAGGAAAATATATTGCTGTCAGAAAATATGAGAGTAAGCTAAGCTTATAAAATGTGCAAGATTTTAGAAAAGTTTACTAGCTATTTCAACATAAAATATTTTAAGCTTACTCACCTAAAACAAATTACTAATATGGAATCTTGGGGGACAGTTTGTGCACTTACAGAAGTGAAAGTGTTGCCTGTGTCATTTTTATTTAAAATACATAAACTCAAAAAGACAACATAGGCTCAAAAAGATGATCAGGTAGGAACGTAAGAAAACATTTCTTAAAATGAGAAATTAAGGTTCTGACCTCATCCTTGCTGCTATTTTTGTGAAGTACTATGTTCTACTACCCTGCCAGCTACACATCATTGAATCTTCACTGTATTTGCTAACATTATACCAATTTTATGGATGAAGAAACTGAGGGTCAAACTGGCTGTGGTGGCTCATGTTTGTAACCCTAGCACTTGAGAGGTTGAGGCAGGAAAATTGCCATCAATTTACGGCCAGCCTGGGCTATATGTTGAGTTATGAGATAGCCTGGGTTATGAAGTGGACTCTGTCTTGAAAAAAAATCTAAAACTGAATCGAACAACTCCTCCAAACAAAAATAAAAATATCCATGTCTGGGCTTAGGATGGTTAGAGAGGGGGAAGCTCGGACGCATGGTGACACGGTCAGCACACCCCAAGGCAGCGCTGCTTGTCAGGAAGTGGGCTGGGTGCAGTCAGCTGACCTCAGGGGCATGCTCTTAACACCTTTCACTTCCATAATAAAAATAACTAATATCGACTGTGTGATATTGTGTTAGGGTGATATGGAAATTATATGAATCACTGTTTAAAACTAATCAGTTAAGGGAGAACCAATACTTAAAAACAAAACAAACAGCAAAAAACAGAAAAGTAGAGCCCAGCATGGGGCAGCTGTAATACTGAAAACAGAGTAAGAAGATCGGTATAAATTTGAGTCCAGCTTTGTTTATGTGGTGAGAACTTGCCTCTAAAACAAACAAACAAACAAACACACCAAAATTGGTTAGGAGATGCTTAGTTTTAGTAAAATGAAATTCTTTGCTGTAAAATGGTCAGAGTTGTTTTTGTATTTTTTTAAAAGTAATCTTTTTTTTTCTTTTTTAAAAAAAGGGTTTCTAGTTTTTAGTTTATGTGTAGCTTATGAGTGTTGTGTCTGTAAAAATTTTACATACTGCTGTGTATAGGCCTGTAGAGGTCAGATGAGGTCCTTAGATCCTCCAAAGCTAGAGTTACAGACAGTGGTGAGCCCTCATGTGTGGGACTGCGTAAGGGTATCCTGGTTCTTGGTTGGGCATGGGCCTGGAACCCCGAGACTCCAAGGGAGAAACGGCAGGAGTTCGGCCACGCCCCCAGAACCCAGGGCCTGACAAGCAGTCTAGTCTCCGATGACCTACATTGTTCAGTCATGTAGGCCACTACAGCCCCTCCCAAAGTGACACAGGTAGAGGGTGTGACTAAGGCCTCAGGCCCTAGAGATTTACATACTAATGAAGGCCAGAGGGCAGAGCCAATTAAACCTTCTTCTCTAGAACCTCCCCTCTTCTCCCCCCTATTTAACTGTGTTTGGGGGGGGGTACATCCAGATCCATCCACCACCCGCCATGAAAATAAACCCTTTTTGAACAAAGGACTTTCTGTATCATTGGGGCCTGCCGTTGCCAAAGCTTCCAGCCTCTGGAACCTTAGACTTTCTCCATATGTGGGACCCGCCACCTGGAAGCCTCAGGACTCCACCACTGCGGCCCCTTTTCCCATACTCATCTAGGTACTAGGAACTGAACCTGGGTCCTCTGCAAGATGAGCAATTGCTCTTAACTACTGAGCCATCTTGTCACCCCCTACCCACTCATTTTCTTGGCACAATTGTTATTTGTTATTTTGGTTTTTGATCCTCTTGCCTCACCCTTCCAAGTGCTGGGATTATAGGTATGTGCTCTCAGGCCCGTTATCTTAATGGAAGTACATGCAATTGTCCTTCTCAGTTTCGTAAATGTTACCTATGTTGACTAACACTGCTCAAAGGGATCAAGTGTTTAATGTTTTACAAAGCACAGCAATTGTTATCAATACCCAGCAGAAGTATTCCTGATCCAAAGGTTACTCTGAGGTAACCCACTATTGACACTTAGTTTCCTAAGTTCCTCTGCAGTCTACCCATCCTTTACTCATTGATTAGAGCAATCCCTGACTGGCTGACTGGCCTGCCTTAGTATCAGGCACAGAGTTCTAGACTGCTATGAAGCTCTTTCCAGGCATATACAATGTCAAAATTTTGTTTCTAGTCATGTAAAGGTGACCAAACAACTGGTAGATCCTGAAGGGCTCTTCTCTACTCTTCTTTCTCTAAGGTTTTATGTTTCCCCCAAATGGGCACTAATGAACTTCTCTACAGTTCCCTTGCAGTTAGCTTGGGCCCTGTTATATCTGCTATGTTTGGCTTGGTGACTAGTTGCATCTATTCATTCATGTATGCAGTATTTGTCAGGCCCTTATTACTTAAGAGCTCTGTGATGTGGATAGAATGTAAGAATGAGTTTATGTTATTTTTTAATTTTTTTTTTTATTTTTGAGGCTTGAAATAAATCATCTCTTCTGGGATTCTGTTTTTTTGTGCATGCTTGGATACCCAAGTTTTAATGTAGTGGTATAGTTATTTTTCTACATATACTGTTAATTTCCAGCACTTGTCATAATTTATGATACACATTGGGCATCTACATGCTTTATGAATATGTAATGTGGACAGAAAGAAGTATGACATCTACATAGGTCACAATTCTGTCAAAACAAGTAACAGCTCTATTAGTAATAAAAAAAACACTGCAACTATGAGAAAATAAAGAAATCAGAGTATTCCTCTGAAAGAGCATTTTTTATCATTCATCATTAAATGCATTTTCTAATCACCACTCTTGCCTAAATGAATTCTAAGAACACTGGCGTTGTGATGTTATTCTTAGCACACAGGTTTTGAAACTTCAGTTAGTTAGATCTGCCTCATTATCTAATAGTGTCTCCAGTGTTCACAAATCCTTAACCCTTGGGTAAGCTACAGAGGCAGGGAATGATTTATCCCTCCATGGCTCAGTCTGTAATAAGTACCCTGTGACTGTGAGGTCACTACCAGATGATGGGCTTGGGGATTTTCAAGAATAATGTAGCATCTTATTGTCCCTCTAATTTCACAGCATGGTCAACCAATGCTCCATGTGCTGATTTCTCCTTACCACCAATTTTGTAATAGTAAACAGCTGGGCATCTTGTAATTCCACCTAATTCTGACAATACCTCCCTGGAGGTAACTTCAGATGCATAGATGAGGACTCACTCCTAAGACTGCCTTGCTCACGTCAGGAACGACCCACAGTATGTGTAACCCATACTTCTGACCAACTAGCTATATATCAGGGTTCCTACAATCTCCTTTCTCTGGTTGAATTAATTTGCTAGAGGGGCTCACATGACCCAGGGGGACTCGTTAACACATTATTACCAAGAAACTTACAAAGTATACAATATGAGGGAAGGTCACCAAGCTTCCTGATGTCTCCAGGGGTGTTGCACTCTGGGAATCTGTGGTGGTTTGAATAGGTTTGGCCTTCATTGACTCATTTGGTTGAGTGCTTGGCCAAAGGAATGATACTTTCAGATTGTGTGGCCTTATTGGAGGCTCTTTAGAGGAAGTATATCACTGTGGAGGCAGGACTTAGAGGTCTTAATACTCAAGTTATGTCAGTGTGAAACATCCAGTCTCTTGCTGCCTGCAGATCCAGATGTAGAACTCAGGTCCTCCAGCACCAAGTCTGCCTGAATGCGACCTGCTTCCTACCACGTTGATAATGGATTAAACCACTGACACTGTAAGCCAGCCCAAATTAAATGTTTTTCTTTCTTTTTCTTTCTTCTTTTTCTTGTCCCCCACCCCAGAGAAATATTTTTATTTGAAGAGCAGTGTGGACATAAGAAGAACAGATGACAGAAAGCAAGAAAGGGGGATTCAAGGCGTTGGCACCTTCTCAGCAACCCCTCCAGGGGGCTGCCCAGAGATGGCTGGCAGATGTTTTTCTTTCTTGAGTTGCTTTGTCATAGTGTCTTGCCACAGCAATAGATCCTAATTAAGACAGAAATTGGTACCAGAGACTAGGGTATTGCTGTGATTGGATGACCATACTTCTGTTTGAGGAATTCTGGAACTTATGAGCATCTGGTCAGAACATGGAAGACTGTGGTTTGAGGTGATTTAACTGTGGGGGCTGGCTAAAGACGTTCAAAGGAGAGAATTTTAGTTTTTGCTAGAGATCATTCTTGTGAAATTTTGGTAAAGAATGTAGCTGCTTTTGTCTGAAGAGTCTACCTGAGGCTAAAGTCAAGAGATTCAGATAGATTGCATTGACAAAGGAAATCTCAAAATGCCCTAGCCTAGATTCTGTCCTATGGTTCACCCTTATGAAGAGCATTTTAATCAAATATAGCAAGCTGAGAAAGGAAAAATACAAAATGTATGGTTCAAGAGATTAAAGGGGCACCAGGAAGTAAAATGGAGCTAAATCTTATGTTCCAGGAGATAAAACAGATTAAACATATTAAATGGAATTAAGGATATCATGATCTTGGTGCAAGATCCCACACAGCTAAGTTTCATCTTGTGAAAAGGAAAAGGATGTTGTACAAAAGGCATTGGCACAGATTCTAAATTTACAACGTGTTTGTGGTTGGACAAGAGATAGTTATGTCATGTTAGGTGTTATTATGACCTATTTATTGTTTTCATTTATAAGGAGATATAATTGTGTGGCAAGTTGACAAGGGGTAGATTGTGATGACTATTCTTCATTGTCAATTTGATTATTTCTGGAACAAACTACAGTACAGTAATGTAGGGCATACCTGATCGGATCCTGAGGCAGGATGACAACAAGTCTTTGATCCAGAGCTTGAGGCTGTAAGACACATACTTTTGATTCAGATTGATACATGCCTTTAATCCAGATCTTCAGGCATAGTGGCCATGCTTATAAAGACCTATAATGAAAATAAATTACGGAAAGTTTAGGTCCTGCATTGTGGTACACACCTTTAATCCCAGCACTTAGGAGACAGAGGCATGCAGATCTCTGAGTTCAAGGCCAGCCTACTCTACAGAGCAAGTTCTAGAACAACCAAGTTTAGGTAGTGAAGGAAACTATTGAAAACAGAAAGCTGGCGAAGATGTAATTGAACAAGGGGATCATTTTCCTGCCCCAGAAAGCAGCAGAACTTGGCAGCTTTGGCTATCTGGCTCTGACTTTAGAATAAAGGATGGAATTTCCTTCTGTGACTAAGGAAAGCTGCTAAGACTATGAATGTATCAGGGGTGTTCCTGCATAGAGGCCCAGAAAGGCCATTGTGTGAGACGGCCAAGGTTATATTTTGTGCTGGCAGCTGGATTTGATAATGTACAAGAATCCCCAGTTTGTACTGATTTTGAAGGCATAAATGAGTTACAGAGAATGTTGGACTCTAAGATCCAAACCGGGGGACGCACTCTCACAGAAACACACACGGACAGGGAATTCACTGCAAAAACATGAGGTTTAATGATAATAACCAGTGCACTGAAGTTCCCTCACATAGGCAAGAGGAACCCTGAGTTGAAGCTAAGAACAGTTTTTATACAGCTTAAGGGGTGGACTAGAGAAACAGTGACTAGGCACAATATGATTGGCAGAACAGTGTGACTTTTAAACTGATTGGTCTTTGGGGAATGGGGTTGAAAGAACCTCCCTTGTCTGTAAGTGGCAAGGATTGGTCCATCCTTTGGAATGTGTCTATGTGCTCTGGGCCTTCCCCACCTGCAGGTGGGTTCCCTTCCCTGTGGTCTGAGGAATGCTAATCAGCCTCTCCCTTCTTCCTCTGAGTGTTAATCCAGCAGGTGTCCTCTAACTAAGGAATGTGCTCCTCCTGGGGCAGTTAATTTTAAAGTTTAACCTAATTCCTACAAGAACATCTGAGGCTTAATATTAGGAGAGGCCATTGGAGAAGATAATGCCTCAGTGTCAGTTGAAGCCCAGGATTTAAGGACTCATACAAAGAATTTGAGGCTTGGTACCATGAAGAGAGCCTACAAGAGGCCATTGGAAAGTGTAGTCCAGTTACAGCAGAAGACCCCATCCTTTTGGAGATGCCAGTATATGACCAGTATGACTACCAAAAACAGCAGCAGTAGAACCTGTGTTCCAAAAACTGTGAAGGTGGAACCTGGATTGACTTGGAGACCCAAAGAGTTAGAGATGCCAGATATGTGGGATAGCTGCCAAGGAAAGCTGCTAACAGTAAGTGAACCAACCCAAGAGAAAAAAATTCGTTGCAATCAACAAAGATGAAAGAAGTTAGAGCTTTGAAGAGTGCTTTGTACTAAGAACCAGCCTAGCTTTGAGAGGGGTTCTGACAGAATGGGTATCTGGGAGTGGTGAAACAAATGATTGGAAGTCAAATTGTGGGTCCAAGCAGACGGCCTAATGCTTGGCTCAAGATAGCTTTCTGATTGCTCTGTCTTTCTGTGTCTGTTTGAGATAGCTTCTCAGATTGTTCTCTGTGTCCTACTCTGCTTCAGACAGCTTTCACTTGCAATTCTAAAAACTCTCTGTATAGCTCATCTCTTACAGTTCAAAAGCCCAATTGTTTCTTTTTTTTACATACCAATTCGATCATTACCTCAGGATCCCTTTTGATTATCCCATGAACAAGCATCCCATGACCCCAGCCCTTGATTCTTAGAAAGAGGTATCAAGCGAAAGCACAGACAATAAAATAGCTGGGTGCGAGCCCATCTTGAATTTACCATTCTACCACACTTGGGTGGGTCTGAACCTAAACTCCCTCTGTCTCAGGGTGACCTTGAACTCAGGAATTTTCCTGCCTTTGTAAGCATAAACAAACAAACAAAACTTAGAAGGTGGAATCTTACCCTACAATCACCACTCCTTAAATCTCTTTATCTCCTTCCTTAATAATTTTCTGACAAGTTGGCTCATAGTGCAACTGCCTCTGTTACTTTAGATCTGTGAAGCTCCTTATACAGTTCATATTGCATCCTTATATTTTGCATAGCTGAGAAATTATATATTTTTGAGCTCATGTTTTCAGCATTCTTTCTCACAGCCTTGAGTGCTGTCCTGAAAAATTACAACATTCTATTATTTTGCTGAGACATAGACATGACCTTGCCTCCTGGACTTGTGCTTTCTGATTTTCATGGAGTCATTTGCCTTGGCAGAGTGGACATTCTTTGAAGGAGGAATGTAGGAGAAGCTAAGATGGGAGGAGTTAGGAGACTAAGAGGAAGAGGAGGAGAAAGGAGGAGATGAGGAAAAGGAAGAGGAGGGCTAGGAGAGAGAGACAGAGAGGAGATGGAGGCAGATGTTCACATGTCTGTAGCAGTCAAAGGTAGTTGGTATATCTAGGTTGGGTATTGGGTTACACTTCTGATTGTATGGGTATCTTGTTACTGATTATTACCAAATATATAAACCTTTGATTAATCTTTAAGCATTAGAGTCTCATCTTTCTACTGGGCCCATGTGGATTGTAGGATGGTCTAGGCAATGCCCAGCCTTGCAGAGACAGCATGGAAGATTGGTAGAGCCATCTCCCATGCTGCCATCTCGTGGGTGGCAGGGCTGGTGTTTCTAGTTGGCCATTTCTAGCTGCAGCACTCACGTGGCCTCCGGCCGAGAAACATGGTGGCTGGGCTGGACAAAGCCGCTGCATCTTAGATAGTCAGATTAACCAGAGGCCGCATTAAATAATTACTACAACAGAGGAATGTGAAAATATGTACACTATTATACAAATAAGCCTTACACCCACAGCAACCACCAACACTCATGGAAGCGCTCATACCCTTTGACAGAGGCTTTGACAAGAGGCACAGAGATATAGAATTTGAAGTCTGTCCATCTGGTGTTTTGTTTTAAAAAATAATACCCAAAATGTTATTTTTACCAAATGAAGACTCAGGAGCCAGATGCTGTGGTAAAAGCCTGTTAGCACAGAGAGACACAGAAAGCACCTAGCTGACCTTCTTACTCCACTGACGCTCCAGAAGGAAAAAGTTCTTTCTCCTTTTCTGCACCGTCTTAAATACCTTCTAACTCCATGTCCCCCCTTTCTGATTACTTATGTTCATTCACTTCGGTTGGGCTTGCTGACTAAGGTCAAAGTCTGACACTACTGGAGTCCTGAGCTTGGTATAAAATGGTGGACTCCCTCACTCTCTTTCTCTGATCTTGTCTGGGGAGCTTGAAACCCTTATACATGTCAATGACCAGCTTTGGCATCCATGTGGTGGGTAAACTGAGGCAGGCAGCTGATGGGGGTCAGTGCCTAGAGATGCTGAGAAGGGTAGATCTAGATGCCTACAAGGCTCCTGCCTATGACAGCCAATGGTTAGAGAAATTACTTAGCAGATCTTTTTATTCCTGAGGGAACAAATCTTAATTTACTGGGGTTGGCTTTCCCTGAGGCCAGCAGAAAACTAATTCCTTGGGTTGGGCAAGAAAGATAAGAGAGAAAATTCACACACACATACATACACACACACACACACACTACATACACACACACACACACACACACAGAGAGAGAGAGAGAGAGAGAGAGAGAGAGAGAGAGAGAGAGAGAGGATGAAACAAACGGCAGAGTCCAATAACATCATACATACAAATTCTTACATACATGCATATATAGACATATATGCATATAAACATGCATACAGACCTACAGACAGACATGTACACATTTACACATAAAATTATTAGAGCAAAGCTCCAGTAAGCAGGCTCCAAGCGTTTTACACATACACTTACATCATGTATTCACTGAAGTGAACATCCATAATTGGTGGATGGAGCAGGCTCTAACATAGCCCCAGACCAGCTTTACACATGTACATATACATTCACACAGTTGATGGGTGGAAGGAAGAATGTTCCAACACCAACTCACAGAAACTTTGCACATATACATACATGCACATACTTGATGGATGGAAGGAACGATGTTCCAACCCCCACACTTTATTCTTTCTTCCATTGCTTATATAGCTCAGCAAAATCGTTTTCAAGCAGTATAAAATTACAATGTGATTATGTTTCAGTTTTCTTCTAGTGAAAGATTGTGAAAAAAAAAAAACAGAGTGTTCCCCAATAGCTTTACAAGAAGTAACATTACATAGTACAGGTAGAGAAAACAAATTATTCCCAAGAACCCACGTACATTCGTAACTAAGCAACTTGTTATAGATTAACAAAGTGTAGGCGAGCAAGGGAAGTTTTCTCAGCCAGTTTCTTGTAACAACAAATGCGGTTACAAAGCAAGTAATTATTTTATTATTTATCTTTAAAAGTAATCTTGTATGAATCTTAAAACTTTTATATAAAAATTAGTCATATCTACCTTAAATCTTCAGAATGCATATCAACTCATTATCAGTTCTTAATAAATCATATCAGGAAGCTGAGGACAAAAATGAGTATAAGATATTTTTAACACCAGTCCAGCCTCAGTGAGAGTCACGTCAGCCAGTCCTGCCAGTGTTCTTGTCCTTGATCATAAAAGTCCCTAGCTTAACTAATAAGAGTGTGCCTTTTGGAGCTTTAAATTGTTCCCTAAGATTTACTACATTAGAGCCAGTAATAAAAACATCTCTAACCTAGCTTCACTTACATTTTTATTCTTTCAAGTGCTTTCTAAGTGTGTTGGTCACTGCTCACAATCTCCATCTCTATGTTCTTTCCTAGTGTGGTGATTGAATCATTAATCTGTTCCATCAGCACTGAAAGAGATCAAGCATTTTATTGTAAGAGCCACAAATGCTGCCCCGAGAGGGGCTGGAAGACCCTTAAAGTTTTCATATAATTCTTAGATTAAGAGGGATGTGAAGGTAGCAAGGCGAGCGGAACTCCGTAACAGCACTCGAAGTCCTCAAGACACATGTTTGATGGCTCTTCTTCCTTCATCCTCATGGGCCAGTGGCTAACAACCTGGTGATTTGGTAGCCACTTAAAAGTGGTGGTGAGGATGACTACAGATTTCTTGCTCTGCAGAAAGGCTGGTGTTTGTTGGGGCAGTCAATACTCCGTGGCTGAATAGCCTTGGGACATTGAGCGTCTCTGGTAGCACTTCCCCTCTTTTCTATCATAGGGAATATTTCATCTCATAAAACATCCACTCAGGCTGGAAAAATGTGGGCCCTATGAAGTTCCCTATAAAGGAACTCACTAAAAAGCCACGTGAGCTCTCAATCCCTTCTTCTCCTTCTCTTGCCCGTTCCTCCTCTGGCCAGGAAAGCTGCTCTCTTGATGACCTTTCCAAAGAAAAAATGGAGGAAACTCCTCAGCCAAGAGCAGAGACAGCACCTGCGAGTGCCTCAGCTGGCCCAATTCCCCCTCTGTTTGTGGCCTTGCAGGGAGTCTGGAGCCCTGGACATCCTCCGTTAATGACCACGGGACCCGCTGGGGCTGGATGCCCACAGAGGCAAATCATCGCTTCAAACAGTTTCCACAGCTAATACAGCAGAGGGCTACAGCTGAGGATGCCTCTGCCAGCTTCGGGTTTGAGACAGAATTGCCCTGCTGTCTGGCTCACTGGACTCCATCTCTGCCCTGACAGCACACTCAGCCGGTCAACCTCTTCATTGTCTGCTTTCATGGGAGGGAGGGGTGCGGACAGAGAGGTGCTCTCCTCCTGCAGAGGCAACTGCTACCCATCAGGCTGAGTTGGCTAGCAGTCAGGGGGTCAACAAACTGCCTTAGTACTAGTAGGGGTGGGAGTGGGGGTGCAGAGCAAAACCAGGTGCACCCCCCCCCAAGCCCCTCAGGCCTGTCAGGAGCACTTACTTTATCCCTTAAAGGGTAATACAAGGCCCATGACAGTCAAAGTGAACAGCTGGCAGTGCCAAGGTGGGCTTCTCCCCCAGGTTAGGAGCGGGAAGGACCCACCAGGTCATGGCACAGCTGGACTCTCACAGCCAAGTTAAATCCTCTGGGCAGACTGACTACACATGGTTGTTGCCTGTCAGCTCATGGGGAGCACAGCCTTAAAAACCTAAACGGAAAGAATGACTGGTGGAGTTTTGCCTCTACAGTTTGAGATAACGTAGATTATCTCATCCAAAACTTAAAATTCTCACGTTTCTTTGTCTGAATTTTGTTTAAATACTTGTTTCTCCCTAATAAGAGGAATAACTAAAAAGGTTTTGGTTGAATGCTTGTTTTTCCCTAATAACAGGAATAACTGTTTGATCTTCCTTAATAAGAAAAATAACTAAAAGAATGTTTATGCTGTTATCCCAAGGTTATTTCCCAGGACTCTACCATGACACAAAGATGTATGCATACTGTCTTTAAAGATTCTTTTAAGCTTCAGAGAATCATCTTGGGTCTACCCCTCACAGGTCAGATGGACTATATCAACAACTATGGGAGTCTTGTGTCCCTCCATTGATAGATGAGCCCTCTGACTGGGGCCTAAGGACTGCTAATCTTAGAAGGGCTGGTATAATATTGAGAAAAAAATGTTATGCCTATGTAAGCAAATCAAATGGTGTTTGAGACCAATGGTAATATTCTTAAAAACAAAAACAACAAAACAAACCAAAACAAAACCCAAAAATCTCTGCACAAACTTGCTCTTGAAATTTCAATGCACTGAGCAAATTTAGGTTGGTTCAGTAATACCTTGCCTTTCTGACTCCCTCCCCTCATTATCTCTCTGGGTTTTGTTGTATTTTATTTTGATGTTTACAC
>JAJTUV010000092.1:0-22500 GCA_021653895.1 Mastomys natalensis
GGTTCTGATTTCCTCTGATTCCTTACTAAACCGACTGCCGCATTTCACTTGGCTGCCCATGAACATCCACCTCCCAAGTCACGCTTTAATAAAACACGCTCACAAATGCACCCAGAAAATTGATGCCAAACTATAATGTTTGGCTTAAGTGTATGAACTCATACTTCCTGTTTCAAAAGAGTCCTCTACTATCCCTTCTCCTAAACTCCCTGGGCTGGCTGATTCCCTGATATGGACCTATTTATAGTAAACTTAAAGCAGCTTATAGCAAATTTAAATAACTTAAAAGTGTCTATTAAAATACCAAAATATAAATCAATGTAGAAAGACATCAAAAAAAACCTAAGTATAAACAGAAGATGAGCATGACCCAAAGGGGGCCACAATATGCATTTAGTTGCCCCAAGCTGTTCTCAGTGAAGCAACTGTTTGACTGGTGCCTCTTGTGGCCAAAACTAGAAAGCAGAAAGCTTAAAGGGGTATAGCATCCTTCCAAGTAAGGCAAGCCACTCACTGTGAGTTACCAATGCCAGGTACATGCAGTTACAGGTTCTTAAGCAATTCAGGCATGAAGTCATGTGTGCCCCAGGCAAACCAGCCTCAGAGGGTGAAAAAGAAAAGTAAGGAAGAGGGAGATAGCAAAGAATATCTACAGAGCACTGAAGTTCAGCCCTGCCTGGTCCAAATTCTGTTAGCACTGGCCATTTAGATCTCTCACATGCTCACTCCCAACATACTGACTTCTACCCACTGTGGAGAAAGATCTGGAAGAAATTTTTGATTCTCTGACTCAGATCTATTCCAAGTGTGGTGCTGGTAAAGATGATAATCATGACAGATGATGATGATGATGATGATGGATGTTGGCGATGGGGATGATGATGATGGCAATGGGATTGCGATGATGATGTTGATGATGATGATGATGATGATGATGGGAAGGGTCATGATGGCAATGACAACAAGGATACTGTGCAGACAGGCAATGTTTTATGAAAATGGAAAGGCAAGTCCAAGATTCTCCAACCAACTCCCAGGTGAGAGAGTTGTTGCCAAGGCAACGGAGCAAATTGCTTGGATAATTTTCAGGCAGTCATAGTGCAACTGGGCCATTCCAGAGTCCTGGCTCGCCTTCATTCACTAGCTAAAGCAGACAGTGTAGATGCTAACAAAGTCTTCAGGGCTTCTCCACCTCCTGCCTTCCTCTGCAGTTGACTTGGTCCAAATGAACCTGGGTAAAACTATGATATAATCCCTTAGAGTAATCCAAAGTGACCCTTCGGTTTGAGTTCTTCCCTTGCTCTGGCAACTGGGGAGGACATATGCTCCATGTGGGGTGGCTACATCCCGCTGTGACATGAGGAAGATAGAAACTTCATTATGCTGAGTCACTGAGATTTCAGAGTCTGCTCCACATGAGAGAGTTTTTTTACAGAGGCCCAGATTCTATTACCAGCACACACACACACACTCCACAACTCACACACACAACAGCTCACAACCATCTGTAATTTCGTTCCAGGGATCTAACACCCTTTATTGATCTTCTTGGGTACCAGCACTCCCATGGTCCACAGACATGCATGCAGTGCAGGCAAAACACTTGTGAAAATACATAAATTTTAAGATAACAGTCACCTCACTTTTTATAAGTCATGGTTTATTAGTTTTATTGTGGTGTTAAATATTTCAGAGTGAATATTTTTATAAAAGTATTAACTTAGAGAATCTTAAGATGGGAATATCTTTGTATGTGTACTTTAACAAATGTAAGAAAGAGAGAAGAGAGACAGACAGACAGACAGACAGACAGAGAGAGATCTCCTGGCTCCCTATAGCATGCCTTCTTAGTGTAGGAAGATACAAATATGATTAGAAAGATAAATAGTGAGTGTCGGGGTAGATAATAGACAGTGAAACAGAACACTTAGGCATGCTTGTCAGGATGTCACCACACTTCCCCAAGTGGCACAAATGCCACCGCTGTTAATTTATAAACATTGGCATCAGGTACTGACAGGCAGAATGATCACAGCAATTAGGAAGCAATAGAGGAGTTTTGCTTTGTATTTTTAACATGAATACTTCTGCCCAGAGCCTGTATCGAATCCTCTCTGTACTGCCTTGACTTAATTATTTCTCGTTCATCAGTCAATTTTGCCAACAGCCAATGCTGCTTAAGCATCCAGATGTTCCTGCTTCTGTATCCTGACAACTCATGTCCTTCTCACCAATGGGATGAAGGACAGATGTCATAGAACAGTGTAGACTGCCTGTTCTCTTAGAGAATATTTATTTACGGCTGGAGAGATGGCTCAATGGCTAAGAGCATTGGCACTCTTCCAGAGGCCTCAGGTTTCATTAGCAGCACACACACATGCACACAAAGGCATACACGCACACATGCACGTATGCACTCACACACTCACAGAGGCACACACAGGACAGCTCACAACCATCTGTAATGTCACTTCCAGGGGATATTTACTGGCCTCTTAGGTACCAGGCACACCCATGGTTCACAGACATACTTGCATGTAAAACACTCGTGAAAATAGATAAATTTTAAGAGAACAGAATATTCATTTACTGGTTTGTTATAAATCTTTGCAAACTTATCATTTCAAACTCTTGGCTCCTCTATTTAAGAATATTTTTTCTAGTTTTTCCTTTTAGTTTATTTAATTGATTTTCCTCTATTTCCTTCAACCTTTTCCTTGAGATTCTCAGCATGATTGCCAAGTGCTGCTGCCTGAAAACCAATGTGAGCACAGACTTACAAGTCCTGTGTGCCAACCATTTAATTCAACAACCTCTGTCTGCTTTAGAGCCATGTCTACCTAAAGGCTATGAGGCCTTAATTTTGCTGAGGGCTTTTGCTTTTATTCCTAGTCAGTTTCCCAAGGACACAAATGAATGTCTCTACTCCATCTCCTAGATTTGAAGTGCATCTTTACCATATGGCAAATCACCTGCAGCACAGCAAGGAGAGCACCCAATTCTCAACCCCTAGTGAAAATGACTTTAGTGTTTATGTTTCAAAAAATACGTTAGTGTCTGGTCAGATCTAGTGTTATTACATCAGATATTGTTGTTTATTTGTAGCAGAGGACGGCCAAGACCTTCTAATCCTCCTGCCTCTATGTCTGAGTGTTAGGATCACAGGTTTGTATCACCATGCCCACTTTATCTTGAGGGACTGGAGAATTTTGTGCTCTATAATGTTTGCCAAGAACTCATTCTTGAAATCATTAGGGACTGGCATTTTTCTAAGAATTAAATTTTAATATGTCTTTTGTGATGTCTTTTAAGTTCTTTACTGGTTTTTTTTCCTAGTTCCCACGTAATTAATTGTTTTAACAATGGCTCATTTTTAAAATATCTATTTCTCACTTATATAATTTGCATTAGCACGTATTCATATAGAATGCTTCTTTATCTGATTGATGCGTATAACCAGATTGAACTGACTACATAGTTACATCTTAGTCATTACTGGTAATTTATTTTGTTAATTCTCTTTATCTCTCTAATTACTTTTACAAGAATTTTGTCTCTTTTATTGGTCTCAATTCTTTAAAGAGAGAGGGGAGCTGGAGAAGCCTCAGCAGTTTAGAGGCCTGCTGCCTTCTCAGAGGATGGGAGTTCAGCTTCTAGCACCCACATCTGATAGCTCGAAATCACCTATAACTCCAGGAGATAAGATGCTTTCTTCTGACCTCTCAGGACACAACAAGCACACGCACAAACTACACACACACACACACACACAGAGAGAGAGAGAGAGAGAGAGAGAGAGAGAGAGAGAGAGAGAGAGAGAGAGAGAGAGAGATTCTACTGTGTTGTTTATTGCTCTCAGATCTATAACTCCTGTCTATGTTTTGGGTCATTTCTTCCTTGGATATCATCGTTAAATGCAATCCATCAAATCATTAAATGCAATGCATCAAATTCTGACTGATCTGTTTTCATTCTGATATCTAGGTCGTATTTAAAGTCATACTTCTCACAATTACCTTTACTTTGGAATTTCTCTTTTTTTCCTTGTTTTCTCCTTTTTTAAAATTATATACATTACTGAATAAGTCAACTGTGGGCTATTCTGCTGGCTATGTTTATGTCAACTTGACTCAAGCTAGAGCCAATTTTCAAATGAGAAAATGCCCCCACCCAACTGGCCAGAGGAGAAGCCTGTCATGCATCTTCTTGACTGGTGATAGAGGGATGGCTCAGCCCTCTGTGGGTGGTACCACTCCTGCACTGGACCTGGGTGTGATAGGAAAGAAGACTGAGAAAGCCTTGGGAGAAAGCCAGTAAGCAGCACTCTTCTGTGTCCTCTGCATCATTTCCTGCCTCTAGGTTCCTGCTTTGAGTTCCTACCCTGACTTCCTTTGGTGATGGACTGTGAACTCTAAGTTGAAATAAACACTTTCCTCCCCAAGTTGTCTTTGGGAATGGTGTGTTTGTCACAGCAATCAAACCCTGAGAACAGTGTCCTTCAGGAACATTTTATAACATTTATTTTTGCTGATGTCTACTCCTTTGCTTAAAATTCCATACAGAATTCTGTTTCCTTTTGGTTCAAATTGCATGCAAAAAAAGTTCATCCCATCATTTCTAGGATTTCTTCTTCAATTTGTTTATCAGTGCCTACTGAAAATCTCATATGGCTGGATATCCCATATTCTATAAGTTTTCACAATTACGTTTGACAGATAGGTTTCATGGCCCCTAAATATCTTATTTCCATAGTATTCTGCAAGATGTTTTTAAACACAGGAAACCACAAGTAGGATCAGAATGGACATGCACATTTGAGTGCCTATGCATACACATTTATGTGCCCACACGAGAATGTTCATCTGCTCTTGTATGTGTGTGTACATGGATGTTAGTGTATACATGCATGTTTAGCAGCCAAAAATGACTGCAGTGTTTAAAAGGTAACCAAAACAATAAAGGCCAGGAAAAAAATGTCCTGAACATTTTTATTGATTCTTCAAACACACGCTGCCTCCTAGCATAGCAAGTGAGGTGGTCGCATACAATAGAGTGAGTTCTGTTCCCTAAGTAGGCAGAGGCCTAGAGGAAGCTTAAGGTGACCAGATATGGAAATTCCAAAGGACAGGTGAGGGAGTGTTTTAAATAAAAGACTGAAAGTAAAGGACTGAGATGATAGTGACTGTGTAAACATGATCCCCTGCACGCACGAAGCAGCTGAGTGTGGTGGTGACAGTTACAGTCCTAGGACTGGAGAGGCAGAAACAAGCTCCCTTGAAATCACCCAGCAAACACACACACACACACACACACACACACACACATACACACACACATACACACGTGCACACACACACAGAAAGAGAGAGAAACAAACATGTACACACGTGCACACGGGGGGGGGGAGAGAAGCATTCACACACACACAGAGGCATGTGTGTGCGCACACACACACACACACACACACACACATACACACACACACACATACACACACATGACTGCAATCAAGACTTAATGACAGATAACACTTCAGCTAATGCAGAATTTTCTTTTACACCCTGTCCCTTTAGGTGTCAAGTGGTCATAGCTTGCTGGGCCTTTAACTAATACCTTGCTGTATCCTAAAATAACCAAATTTATAACCAGGCCCTATGGTGTCTTTCAACTTAACTCTTGATCTCACACCCACAGGCTCATTCTGGCCCCCACCCTGTCTTGCCCGACTCATGAAACGTTCCCTTCAGAGTACTGCACTCGGGCAGCCTACCTGAGCTCCTAAACGAATCTGAGGTGAGACTCAGAAAGATCACTGGCCCCACAGGGTCACTGCCATCTGCCAGACCCTGTGGTTGAGCTGACTCCACCTTCTGTTGGCAGGAAGAGTGGCTCCATGGCTTGCCAAAAAGAGGAGGTGAAATCTGGGCTTCCTGAAATGTGTTCGTGAACCATGCTGTGTAGGAATTCAGTAGCGGACAGACAAGTGGCTCTCTCCCTCCATTCTGCAGAGAAAGGCCTGCTCCCACTCACACAAAACTCAAAACAAATCCAGAAGAACTATGCTTTCTACACAAATGTATAAACTGGCTGACTCCTTTTTTTCTTTAAAAAACAACAACACCCAAGCATGCTAATGTATTCCTGTAATCTCAGCACTCGGGGTGCCAAGGCAGAGGACTCAAGAGCTTGATGTCACTCTGGGATCCCTATGAATCCTGAAGCCAACATGGACTGCATAGAACAACCTGTCTCAAAGAAATTGTTTAAATACAGGAAGAAATAGCACAGCATAGACCTGCATATTAGCACAGGCATTTGAAAGTGAGTTCAATCAGCTACCTTCATTTAAAAAAAAAAAAGTGTTTGTCTTTCCTGCAAACTGTTTTTTCCCTTTTATGGTCCTCAAGTGGATCTTACCTGCTCCACAAACTAACAGAGGTATCAGGGAAAACACGGGTCATATATGTAAATGGCCATCCCAGGAGGAAAGCATGATGGGTAACAAGTCATCCTCACACACTTGTTTCCTCTGGAGGGCAACTGTGCCTGTAAGATGCACCATGCCTTTGATGCAAGTGTCCTGATAGCCTAGGAGAGTACCTGCATGGGTACTAGTCCATCTCACTAGCACCCTGTTGTGGGTAGCTCAAAGAGTTACTGTTCTACCATAGATGGCCCTGTTCCAAGATGCCACAGGGTTGGTATCCAAGAGGCCCTGGATATTCCATCAAGAATGGCTTTATACTCTAGTCTCTCCTTCTCAATCACTTTTTAGGCATATGGTGAAAAACCAATGAATACCATAAAGAACGAATGAGGCACAGGTGTCTAAGGACAATAAACCCAACCCATTAAAGAGATTTAAGTGAGCTACTCTCTCCTTCAGCAGGTTTTTATTGTAGATTACACCCATTTTCACAAAACAGAAGTCGGATGTGTGTTCCTGAAAGATGCCTGGCTAGCAGGCTCGGGTTGGAAGAGAGCCGTGTTGCTCCAGGGGAGAATCCTGACAGACTATCTGTGTGACACTATTTTTGAGAAACAGGAACAACATCTACTCAGCCCAGACAGGGAACTGATGACAGAGCAAAGGAAGGATTCCAGCAAACTCCAACCCTGTGAACGAATGAGCTTTACTGGGGTTACCTACTGGAGAACCTGTGAGGGGTTACAAACAGAAGCATGATTGACAGAGACAGGTGTGTCACTCAGAACCCCACTGTAACATAGATAATGAAAGGTGTGACCCTGGATCCCTGTAACATGCAATGAGATCAAAAAGTCCAAGAATCGCTCTCCTCAGCTGCCCTCTCTGCTTATAGAATCTCAAGACAGGAAACCTTGTGAATCTGGTGTCAGAACTTCCAGACACTTACGAGTCATTTACTTCCTAAGTCCTAATGACCCATCTGCAGAATTTACTGGGTTGCTGGGGCCTTCTCTCCAGGATGGGATTTTTCAATTCAGGACACTGCTACTCAAGACTCTCTCTCCAGGAGCTTGGGAAGCCACTCTATGTCCAAGTCCAGAAGGGGGTGGGTGTCAGATGTCTTAGCAAAGCCTGATTTGCCACCTTGTTTTCTCCTTCTAACCCCTCTCCTGAAGGCAGAGTCCATTTATAACCACAAAGAGAAATAGTCACCTTTCCTAACCATTATCTGTCCCTGGTTCCCTGAATCTCAGTCAATGGACAACCCTGATACATAACCTTAATCAAGTTTGGAAACTCTGAGCTAAGTATACAAGACTGCTGAGTGGCATATGGACATTGTCGGAGACCATGTGACCTGAATGTGGAGGTGTGACTGTTTCTCTGGTCCATTTGGCCAGCTGTGGCTAGTCATAGTGTCAGGCCAGAGGTCAGCTCAAACCTTCTGTAGTTCTTGCTTCCAAGGGTTGCAGGAGTGAATTCTGGCTCACAGTGGTAAAATCTCAAATAACCCTCACATGGTTCATTAAGACAGATGCTTTCAGAAGGACATCCTCATGTTGTGTAAAAGATACAAATCTGAAGATGCTACTGGTCCACACATCTACCGGCATGCCTTCCAATCCTGTCATGGAGTTTATTTCTCCATCTGGACGAAGAGGTCAAGGGAAAAGGAAAAATAGGTAAATGAAGTCAAAGCAAAATTAAGTTAAATGACAAATCAACTGATGGTACAGTTTACCTCTTCTCTGGTCTTCAACTATAAAAACACCCCATATACAATAAAAAAGATCAAGAATATTTCTGTGGCAGGTTTGCCTCATCTTGGAAGACCACCATTCAGAATAGCCAGAACACTGCAAGGCAACCCACCACGAATGAAACCATGCCACTAACCATGCTAAAACTGCTCTCTGAGGCACAAGTTTCATGGCAAAAAATGACAGAAAGAGCCAAAGACCAAAAACTTGGTAGATTCTTCTGTGTTGTTACCATGGTTACCAGCAGAGGCATCAAAAATGAGTGTGCTCTGCAAACATCAAACAGGAATCCAGAAAGTATAAATAGCCACTGCTATTTTCAGCTCAGGAATAAGCAAGCCATCACCTCCTGACTTGTGCCGCTCCAGGGCTGCAGTTGCCTCACAGCATGGATGACTAGCTCTCCAGAGGCGCCCTTCCTCTGAGACTGGAATGTAAGGCAATCATCACCCTGGTCTTTCTAACCTCAGACAGGGTCTCTCCACAGCTTGGTTCTGTTTTCACAGCCCTTCATGTAGCAAGAAGGTAGGAAGTAACACTCCAAACAGCCCTATCACACCTCAATATTAAGGAAATCGTGGCGCTAAACAGTTATCAAGAGTGGTGGAATGGGGGAAAGTTTGTTACAGTGTCGTGCTTAACTTTTAACATTGTTTTTTAGATTTATTTATTTTACTTTATGTGTATAAAGTTTTTGCCAGGATATAAATGTACCACGTGCATGCCTGGTGCCAGCAAAGATTAGAAGAGAGCATTGGATCTTCTGGCAATAGGGTTACAGAAGGCTGTGAGCCACCATATGGGTGCTGGGGACCAAACCTGGGTCCTCTGCCAGAGCAACAAGTGTTCTAAACCACCTCGCCATCTCTCCAGCCCTGCGATATCAACTTGACACAACCTAAAAATTACCTAGGCAGAGTCTCAGTGAGGGGTTGTCTACATTGGGTTGTCTTTCGAGCATGTTTATGGTGTCTTGTCTTAAGTAAATTAACTTATGTGATAAGACACAGCCCAGTGTGGGCGGCACCATTCTCTAGGTAGGGGATCTGAAATGTATAGGAGTAGAGAAATCCAGCTCAGCATAAACAAGCAAATGAGCCTATGTGCATCCATTTCTCTCTGCTCTTCACTGGACCTGTATGACCAGCTGACTTAAGTTCCTGCTTCTGTGACTTGACTTCTCCACAGTTACAGAATATACCCTGGTATATTTGAAGCTGGAATAAACCCCTTCGTCCTCTACATTGTCAAAGGCATTTCATCCCAGCAACAGAAATGAAGCTAGAACACTCAGTGTGGACTGCAGACTCAACACCCCCAACACCCTCTGCTCTGAACAACATATTTATTGTAGCAGTTTGGACTAAACAAAAGCAGTGCCAATAGAGTCTATGTAACAACACTGAGTGAGCAGTGCTGTCAGAATGACCAAACAAAAATGCTAACGTTCCATCTAGCCACAGTGTTCCTTGACATTGTCTGCCATTTTGGCCCCCGACCATACCAAAAATAAGAACAAAAAATAAATACAAGTCAGAAAGTTTGGGTTGACTTGTCCTAGGAAGGAAATTAGCATTGAGTGTAATTGCCAAATTCCAGTGCTTTGTGAAAGCTGTAAAGGCTGTTTAGATACATAGTACAAAGGGAAAATAAACAATCCACCGGCTTGCTGGAAAACAATTCGGATAAAAGTACTACTGCAAGATTCATAATAGTTCAAAATGCTGGGAATAAGCTGTGAGCTGCGAATAGGACATGAACCTTCTCCCATCATTCCCCAGGCTCCAGGAACATCGAGGAGGAGAAGAGAGAAAGAATGTAAGCATGGGAGCTAGGATGAGCGCTGTGAAATGCTGTCCTCTGGACCTGACATGGCTATCACGCTGCTAAATTCACAGAAGCTAGGGCTGCATTCACAGGATCCTTCCAGTTACCATTTCCTGTGTGGATAGGGGAGGAGCTATCGCAGGCCCCACCTCTAGCTGAAGAGCACCAATGACAGAAGAAGGAAGGGAGAATAATTTTACTTTCAGGGCGTGGCCACTGGTAAATTGCTCAAACTCCAATTGATGTCCCAGGTCCATGCACATATGGGCATCACTAACTGGACTCAATGGGATATAAAAGAGAAGGAGGGGGGAGATGAGGGAAGGGGAGGGGAAGAAAGAGAGAGACACAGAGACACAGACAGACAGACAGATAGACAGAGACAGAAATAGACAGAGAGAGAGACAGAGAAGCTGGGAAAGAGACCAACTGGAGGAGGGAGGTCTGGAGTAGGTTGAAGGGAAAGAAAAGGAAAGATAAGATCAATATATGCTGTCTACCTGAATGAACTTTTCATCACAGAATAAATAAAACTATTATTGATTTTTTAATGTAATTAGTCCTGTTAAGAGGAGGAGGTAAAGAAAACAGAAGTAAACATCGGTAGGAAACCCTGCACAATGACAGGACTTATCTAAACTAGACCATGCTGCTTCTGCCAGCCAGGGCCAACCCCAGCCACCAGAGATAGAAGGCGCCAAGCTGCAGAAGGGCAATGGGAGGACGCATGAGGCATGCGCAGAGAGCAGGCACAGAGAGCACCTTGCGGTGCTCATGTTAAAGTACGGACCCTTTCTTGCCAGTGTTGTCTGGCCAAGTTACATGGAAGTCATGAAGGGTGCTGGGAAGCTAACAATGGACAGAGGAAACTGAATAACGTGGGTGGATATCCCATACTCTGTAGGGACCTCCATCACAGAAGGCACTTTATGAGGAAAGAACCAACCCCTAGTCAGAGGCAAGCTCCAAGTCAGGGAAGCTCCAGACCAAGGAATTCTGACAGAGAATGGACTCATCAGAGGACATTGACTTAACTTGTTTCTCTTGCTGAGATTAGCAGTCTCCCTCTGACCAGTGGAGACTGACAGGGAAGATAATCTAAAGGGAGGAAGAAGCCGTATCACCCCAGTGAGGAAGAAACACTGACAGAGAGTAAAATAACCTTGTACTCAGATTAGTGCTTATTTTATTAATTTATTCATTTTATTTTGATCTTTAATTTCCTGTTTTTATTTTATATTTTATTATTATTGATAACTTTGTTCTTTAATTGTTTTATTGTTGTATTTTGGGTATAATCTTGCTGAATGAAAATATCTGATGATTGTGCTAGTTTTTATGTCAATTTGACACAAGCTGGAGTCATCTGGAAAGATGGATCCTCAACTGAGAAAGTGCCGGTCAGATGTGCCAAGTCTGAGGACATTTTTTTTTCTTTGATTAGTGATAGTTGTGAGAAGGACCAGCTCACTATGGGTGGTCCTCCACTTGGGCAGGTGATTTGGGGATGTATAAGTAAAAAAGCTGAGTAAGCCACAAGAAGCAATCCAGTAAGCAGTAAATAATCTCTCCATGCCTTCAGATTCCTGCTTCTAGTTTCTGCCTTGACCTCCCTCATTGATGGACTGTGACCTGGGAGGCTGTATTAGAGTTTTATTGTTATGAAGAGACACTATAACCATAGCAACTCTCATAAACAAAAGGATTTAATTGGGGCTGGTTACAGTTCAGAGGCTTAGTCGTCACAGTGGGAAGCATGGAAGCCTGCAAGCAGACTTAGTGCTGGAGAAGTAGCTGAGAATAATACATCTGGATCCAAAGGCAGCAGGAAAAAGAGTGAAACATTGGGCCTGGCTTAAGCATCTAAAACTCCAAGCACCACCCCAATGACACACTTCCTCCAACAAAGCCACGCCCACTCCAACAAGAGCATACCTCCTAATAAGGCCCCTCCCTGTGGTTCTATGAGGACCCTTTTATTCAAACCATCTCCAAGCCAAACAAACCCTCTCCCGGCCCAGTTGTATTAGTCATGGTTTTATTGCAGCAACAGATAGCAAACAGAAACAATCATTGTTGGTTCTTCACACTGGCAATAGGTATAAAGGACATAACCAACCCAAGTTCAAGTAAGAGTGGAAGCAAGAGTTGATCTTATATCTATCCAAACTAATATTATCAAGCCAGGAAGAGACCTCTGGATTATATTTACAAACCTTGGATATTGTTTTATCTTCCTTGCATGCCCCATTTGACTACATTTGTATTAAAATTAACATACATGTTTATAAAATAATGTAGTCATTATTCTTTTAAAAATAAAAAACAAGAATAATGTAAACAAAAATACAGCCTATACACAAAAGCCAGGGAAGAAATGTATGTTTCCCTTAGCAACAGGGAAGCAGATTTTTTAAACATAATCAGCATTCAGTGAACACATAATTTAGCAATCAACAAATAACTGACAATCAGCTTGTAAATTATTCATGTTTTAATTTTTCGACTGTTTACTCTCCTCAAATATTTATTTATCCCTTCAACCAAACACACTCATTCAGTAATCTCAGGTTTTTAAAAGAAGAAGAAGAAGAAGAAGAAGAAGAAGAAGAAGAAGAAGAAGAAGAAGAAGAAGAAGAAGAAGAAGAAGAAGAAGAAGAAAAAAGAAGAGAAAACTTTGTATCAAGCTGAGTTTAAAGGGCAATGCTGGAGACTGGGGTCCAATAGGAAGAAGAGGGACCAAAGTTCCCAGGAAAAAGTCACACCTGTGTTAAACAGTCTACAAGGTAACTGCGAGGTCAAAACCATGGAATGTTAGAAGGTTACAGGTCCAGAAACACCTTATCTTTGGTTATTATAAGTGTCCTCAGTAGTCATTTATTACCCTCCTCAGTTTTTAACATCCTCATGACTGCCAGAAAATCCTTTTGGAAAGTGCGAACAAGACTCCTGGGTCCAGCAGCCAGAAGCTAAGAATGTCATCGGATAACATCTGAAGCCTCCAGTAGAGTTTCCCCACCTTGCCACAGCCCGCCTACCTGGTGTCTTCGCCAATGTGTTTTTAAGGTACCTTGTTATGGCTTTCTCTGTTACCATTACCATGAAACCATTGCTATACTGCACCAAGGTATAGCAGTACCTAAATGCAGTCCCTGGGGCATGGTCACCCACACGTGACTCCACAATGAGTTGTCTCCTCTTCTCGTTGATCTAACATCCAATTGGTGACAACAGCCCAAACGCTAAATGGTTCCAGTGCTGTGTGCTTTATTGAACTCAATTTCTTTACAGCCCAATTTCCACTTCGAATATTATCTCCTCCCCTTACCAAGGGCATTCAGTCTTCTAAACCAGATAAGAAATGCTTGCCACTCAACATTCCCTTCTCTGTCATTCATGGCATCCAGCTATAGCTACTTCTGGCTCATTCTCAAAAAAGTACCAAACAGGTTCCCCTATGGACCAGTTCCCATAGTCCTGATTGTCTAGTACCCAGGCTGGCTCCCTATTCAGGCTGCTCTCCTCCTCTTCCCCTATATAAGTGTGTGTGTGTGTAACTGTGTGTCTGTGTGTGTGTCTAATTGTGTGTCTGTGTGTGTATGTCTGTGTGTGTATGTCTGTGTGTGTATGTCTGTGTGTGTATCTGTGTCTGTGTGTGTGCCTGTGTGTGTATATGTACTGCATTTGTGTATATGTGTGTATGTATGTGTATCTGTGTAAATGTTCATGTGTATCAGTGTGTGTCTGTATCCATGTGTGTATGTGGCTGTGTGTGTATGTATGTACATATGTGTATGTTTGTGCATGTGTCTGTGTATTGTGTGTCTGTGTGTGTCTATGTGTATTTGTACATGTGTCTGTGTTCTATGTGCATATGTGTATGTCTGTGTGATTTGTGTATGTATATAGTATGTGTGTATCTGAGTGTGTGTATCTGTATGTGTAAGTGTGTGTTTGTATATGGGTGTATGTGTGGGTGTGGGTGTGATTGTATGTGTATGAGTGTGAGTGTTTATGTGTATGTGTATCTATGTGTGTCTCTCCCTCCTCTCTCTCTGTCTCTCTCTGTCTCTCTCTGTCTCTCTCTGTCTCTCTCTCTCTCTCTCTCTCTCTGTGTGTGTGTGTGTGTGTGTGTGTGTGTGACACAAAGCCAGAGGTCTCAGAGACAGAGATGGGGAGAGATGTGGGGCAGAGAATGATGTGTGCAGATGTAAGAGAACAACTCTGTGATATTACCCATTCTCTCCTTGCACATTTCAATGGGTTCTGAGAGTCAGGCTTGCACACAGCACCATGACTACCTGAGCCATCATGCTGGGACCTCTCTCCCCCTTTTATTCAGTTTTCATCCATTCCTGGGTAAGTTACTTTCCTCCTTATAACAAAATAACCAACAAAAATAACTTGAGAATTTTCTGCTCACAGTTTGACACTGCTAGGAGGTGTGAGCATGACGATCGATCACAAACAGGAGGAAGGGGATACTACAAGGAAATAGGAATGGCTGTCTGCTGGAGGCCTGTGTGTGGTATCCATGACAATCTTGAAGAGGAGGTAGAGTACCACAAGGAAAGAGAACAGTTCCGCTCATCTGACCCCCAGTGTATTAGGATGCTGAGAGACAGATTTTATTTTTTATTTTTATGTATCTGTGTGTCTTTGTGTGAGTGTGTACACATGAGTACAGTATCTGAGGAGGCCAAAAGATGGTATAGGATCTCCGACAGCTGGAATTGCAGGTGGTTATAATAAGGGTTGGCCATCCCAGCACTCTCCTGGTACTCTTAACCACTGAGCCATCTCTCCAGCCCCTGAGTAAGTTCTTGGCATGTTCATGTGAAGTCACACTGAACTGATAACACACAAAAGAAAACACCTGTAATTGTATGATTGACGATAAGTGAGTAGACAAATTTTCAAAAGAGCTCTTGCAAATCAATAGGAAAATCCACATGTGCAAGCAATCAGATAACTATAATAACATGTAATTAACCCTAAAATAAATAAAAATATACAGTATATATGTAAAAAATTATGTAAAGGTTTAATAATCCAAGGAAATTATTTTATACATAGAAATCTTAAACTGGCAAAAAATGTAGGAGAGTGAAAAAACTGAACAATACTAGTATCTATCATCGCTAGTTGGTTAAAGAGTGAGTTTGAATTCTTTTCAAGTAAAACTTGTAATATATATGTGTGTGTGTGTGCGTGTGTGCGTGTGTGTGTGTGTGTGTTGTGTGTGTGTGTGTGTGTTTGTTCTTTTAAGTGCACAGTCTAGACTGGAAAGATGGGGCTTGTAGTTAAGAGCACTTACTTTTACAGAAGACCTGGGTTGGGGTTCCAGCACCCACACTATAATGCTTACAAATATCTGTACCTCTGGTTCCAAGTGATCTGACACCCTCTTCTGGCCTCCATGAGCAACTGCTGTCACTTGCACAGAATCCCACATATGTACATATATAGAAATAATTTTTAATGAATCTCAAAAGACCACATAGTTTTTAACTCTATCATTCAAAAATATATCTGACAGGAAATTGAGACAAAATCGGAGACTTCAATTTTCCCTGTTCTTTATCCAGACGAAACAGATTTCTAATGCTCAGTTAATATTTAATTAGGATATAATCATTAAATACTATAATAGACAATTAAAAAACCTAAATGCCTATTATGAATATATAAAAACATGACATTTCTGATACATTTGTAGTATAAAAAATATTACTGAAAAATTGATAAGTAATTCTAATTAATTTTTATTAAGAAAAAAATATAGTTCTCAAATGAATTTTGAAACCCTATAGTTTAATATTAATGACTTTTCTCCAGAACATGGGATTCAAGGTTATTTTAATTAGAGTTTTTCTATGTGTGATGATTTTTGTGATTATTATTTATTAAGTTTTAAAATTCTACAATTAAAAATAAAAGAGTTGCCTTGTCAGAGAGCAAGAAAAGGGGAGAACTCTGATTTTTGGACATATATCCCTAAATAAGTTTGATCACAAAATCACAAAAGTTACTCTGCTTAGATCAAAAGGACTTTTAAAATACAAATATATAATGCTAAGTTTCAAGGCAAAAATAAACCTTTTAAGTTGTTTAAAAAACAAACAAAACAAAAAAAAACAAATAGCAAAAAAACTAAAATGGCTCTCATCTCAAAGGAATAAGAGTTACTTTATTCTGGAGCCAACTGCCCAGGAACTCAAGATTCAGACAGTATGTCCTTCTGTAGATCCCTGTCATGAAGTTTTTAACAGTACCAGAGAACAGGAAGAAGATAATAAATCAAACTATTTAAAAAGAATACTTTGGTTGGGGGGTGACAGAAGATGGTACTTTCTGCAATTCCAGGGGACCAGGATTCAGTTCCCAGATCCTACTGATGCCTCACAACAATCTAACTCCAGTTCCAGGGATCTGATGGCTTCTTCTGACCCCCATGGTCACCAGGCAAGCACATGGTGCAGACTGAGTCATTCAGACACTCAACACACATGTGACATAAAATAAATGCATCTAAAATAATGTGTAAACATCACAAAGATGGGTTACAGCAAAGCAGGAAACATTCCAACTCTCCACACGACCAGTCAGTCAGTCAGCCATGCAGAATGGCTAACACAAACATGGCTTTTCTCCACCTGCAAACCCCTGATCACACCCAGACCAGTCGAGGAAGTTTAGATCTCTTTTAAGATGGCCAAAAGAGTGTTGAGAAAGCCTTTTAATGAACCGTCCTCTCTCTATCTCTAGAGAGATGATAAAATACTAATTTAAATACAAAGGCTTTTAAATCTGCAGCAAAGGCACCTTTCCTTCAGTAAAGACTCATATTGTGATTTTCTTGTATCTGTTCAGGTGTCTGTCTCATCATCTCCGGCATGCCTTCCTCACATACCTCTGATGTGTTGCCTGTGGCAACTGACCCTAAGGAAAAGACTAAAAGGTGGTGACTGACTAATCCCCATGTGACTGACTCTACTCCAGTTACAGATACTGTCACAAGTCCTGTAGTAGCCTAGTACCCTACTGCTGAATGACCTGTTCATTCATTCCGATGCTGATGTATGAGAGAATCAGATGTTAACTCTCAGGAGAAAGCCAGACCAACATGACCAAAACCAAGAAAAAGACAAAGGCCAAAGTTCTTACAACTGTCTGAGGATATTCAGAATGGCATCGTTAAAGAGATGGAGATTTCAGGTCAAAATCCTGAAGATGGGTAAGCAAGCCAAGCAACAAAGGCTTGACAAGTGTCACAGTTTACGTGATGACCACCATAACCAAAAACAACTTATGAGGAAGGGATCTAGCTGGCTTATACCTCACCATCACAATCCATCTTTGAGGGAAGTTGGGGCAGGAACTCAGGAGCAGAGGCCAGAACCAAGAGAGAAAGCTGCTTGCTGGTCTGCGCCCAATTGCCTCTTCAGAGCCTGTTTTCTCATACAACCAAGGACCTGCCCAGAGTGACACTACCCACCCACATCTATCATCAATCAAGAAAATGCCACATTCACATCAATCATCATCATCAATCAAGAAAATGTCCCACCCACATCAACCATCAACCAAGAAATGCCCCACCCACATCAACCATCAATCAAAAAAATGTCCCAAATCAATCATCAATCAAGAATGCCCACCCACATCAATCATCAATCAAGAAAATGCCCCACCCACATCAAACATCAATCAAGAAAATGACTTCTACCTTTTACTGTAACTGTCTTTTGCTTATGTATTATGGTATCCAATTCTGTATTTTTATGGTTTATATGTGTGTGTGTGTGTGTGTAGGACATGTGCATGTCTGCATGTATATGTGTCTCTCAGTGCTTTTCCTTTGTTTATTTGTGTTTCATTTGTCAGTTTACTTTGTTTTGTTTGTTTATTGGCCTGTTTGTTTTCTAAACAGAGAGAAAGAAGGCAGGTAGGACCAAAGGCTAAGCCAGGGACACCTTAGGCTTTGCTTCTCCTTTCCTTTCCTTAAAAAAATTTTAGATTTTTTTCATTTGCTATAAATTTATTTTTATTATTTTATTATTCTCTTAAATTTTCTTAAATTTTCATATTTATATATATACATATATAGTATGTCAATTATATGGACCCCCCATAACTCTCCATCCAACATCCCCCCACACTCTTCCAACATGCCTCCTCAGCAACTGAGTCCCCTTGCTGTGTGCATGGCAAGGGGCCATACACTGGGAACCTTCCAGTAAGCATGCTCCCAAAGAAAAATGACTGTCACCAACAGCAATCAACTGTCAGTTGAGAAGTAATAATTACATATTTATGGGGTGAAGCGTCATGTTTTGATATATGTAGTAAGATAATTGTATCAGGCCACTAGTATACCTTGTGCCTGCTCTCCCACATACCTTTTCTTTCTGTACAATATGTTGACATCTTTCTTTTTCTCTAAACTCTAGCAGTATTTATTATATTATATAATATAGCAATATTCTATAGCTAGAAGGCTCTCAAATCTATTTTCTGCAAGGAGCTTCATTGTTCATTGTTTTATATAACATTTATTTAAGTTACATTTATGATGATCTTATCCTAGGAGGGTTAGGAAAAAAAGAAACTGTATGTCAAATGGCATAGGGCATTTTTCAATGGGTTATTATTGTGGTTTTCCCCTTAAGGAGAAATTACAATAAAAATTATATAACTGTGTGTGTGTTAGATATTAAGTGTATTTTAGTTTGAACTATGCAATAAATCAGTGGGACCTGGCGAGGTATATGTTTTTATTTGTATTATAAGTGGAGGGCCCAGTAATCCTATTTTGTTCTTCTTCCTAGCACAATTATTAATGCCTCTCATTTCCACTCCCAGAAAGCTCTTGTTTTGAAAAATAAATTATATGGTCATTCTAATCACTTAACTTTTGTCCCCTTATAAAAGCAAAATGTTTAGAATAATTGGGCCAAGTGCCTCTGAGGATGGGAGCTATTGAGAAGCAATTCTTCACTCCTGATATTACAACCTTGGGGAAAAGGAACCAATGCAAAGCTACAGAACAAGACCAGAGAAGGGGTGTGTTATGAAACGGGTAGTATGAGGACAGATGGGATTGCTGCATTGGACGGACACAGCCACACTCTCTCAGTCGCTTTAAATGACCTTATCCATCATCAGAGAATGGACCTGCTTCCTGCGCCATCCACCTGGGCCACTGAAGCTTGTCTTCCATTAGTGTTAGCAGCACCAACAAGTGAGACACATTTTCTTTTGGTAGACTTTGAAAAGGCTCATGGGAAATTAAGTATAGAGTTAGTAAACAGTATGAGTCTGTCCAGAAAACAGACTTCAATAGCCTTCCTAAAGGATACTCTTTAACTTTTTTTCTAACATATATTTTTAATCTAAGATCTTTTCCATTTATAATAAAGAGAAACTTTCCAAGATTCTCTAAATTTGTTTTTGCTTTTTTTTACTTAATATTGACACTCTATGACCTTGATGAATTATTCTGACTTATCTTATTAATAGAAATTCACTTGCTTAAAATAATTTGTCCAAATTGATTTCTTAATTTTCACTACTGTTTTGATGAGACAGAAGAGAAAGGTAGAAAGGAGACACATGAACACACAGACAGATACACACACACACACCTCACACACAAACACACACACCACTTCTATATGCAATGCTAGAAAAGGACCTTATGCTCGGATACTCTCATTCAGCACTAGGAGATCTACATCTGCCCAGGATTGGGATCTGGGTGCCACTAAGCTCTCTAATTTAAATGTCCAAGAATTTAGGAACAATAGAAGGAGAAGGAAAGATTTTTTTCATTTACTATCAGGAGTCTTTTTAATAATATGGAAATAGCTTTGGATACCTGTAGAGTGATTCAGAACAGGCAATGTGCTGGTGAGTTCTGTCAGTTTGACTAAAGTAAACATAGGAGGAGATGGAGCCTCAGCTGAGGAATCATCTCCATCAGCTTCACCCATGTCAAGTCTGTAGGACATTTTCTTGATTGATGATTGATGATTGATGATTGATGCAGAAGAACCATGCTCATTGTGGGTGGTGCCGCTCTTGGGCAGGTAGTTCTGTGTTGTATGAAAAAGAAGACTGAGCAAGCCAGGGGGAGTAAGCCATGGTCTCTGCTTCAGTTCATGCCTGGTGAGCTCCTGCCCTGACTTTCCTCAATGACTGACTGTGATCAGGAAATGTAAGCAAATAAACCCTTCCTTCCCCAAGTTGTTTTTGGTCATGGTATTTGTCAAAGCAATAGAAAGCACATGAGGACAGAGAACAGTATTGCTAGGAGATAAATGTTTTCTTCAGCTCATAAATCATCTGTCCTTTCTCAAGATATTCCATCTAATCAAGCAGAAGGAGGCTGACTCGTACCAGAACCTTAGCCCCAGATATGCCAGGTCATGGGTTTCAGCTCATCACCCACATCCCAAGTCATTTGTTATTCTCTTCCCAGAAAAATCATCTCATACCATACTGAGTTTGTTGGAAAACCTAGCATGACCATATCCTCACCTCCTCCCTCTCCCATCCACATACACAAGAAGGCTTGATGCACTTAACTGTTTATCTTGGACTGACTTCAGTGGAAGTCCACAGATACGTTCCTACTTATTTAAACCAATGTCTAAATCCATCATAGTACATGAATACTTCAGATTACAAGCAACCTGTCTTATTTGGGCTTTTATTGCTGTGAAGACACACCCTGACCATGACAACTCTTACAAAAGAAAACATTTAATTGAGACTTGCTTACACTTCAGAGGTTTAGTCCAATAAGTTAGGGACCATGGCAGCATGCACACAAACCTGAAGCTGGAGAGGCAGCTGAGAATTCTACAACTGGATCCAGAAGCAACAGGAAGAAAACGCCACACTGAGCCTGACTTGGACATCTAAAATCTCAAAGCCCACCCCTAATGACAGTTCCTCCAACAAAGTCACACCTCCTAGTAGTGTCATTCCCTGTGGGCCTATGGGGGGGGGCTATTTTTATTCAAGAAACCACGCAACCCAAAGAGAATTCTTTAGTCAGATTACATGTCAAAGTGGTCGGTATCTCTCCCTATCTAAGACTGTTAGCAACACTGCTTCCACCAACAATGAAACTACTCTGACATCAGGAGGTGTGGCATACCAAGTAGATGTGATGCCCCTCTTCAGATGGTAGCCCTGGGTGTCTCTCTCAGCCTTGCCTAGCTCTGGAATCAAACATCCCTTTTACTAAAGGGACTGGAGTTCCATGATGTATTATGAAATGCAAACTTCTAAGAAGCTCCTTAGTGGTACCACCTTCCTCCACCTGGGATGCAAGGCTGCAATTGTTGCTAGGTAGGGATACAGCAAGATCACCACACTCTGCTGCTTACGCATACAGATGATTCTTACTGTATCACTGTTCTGTGGTCTAGAGAGGTTAGTTTAAAGCTGAGCTAGGAAGGTATAGTGTGGAATTAGAGGCTACAGCTTTTGTTGCTAATTCCGTTGAGCTACTGAGCGGATACTAACAACTTAAGACCATCAACTTAACAGTATTTTTTTAATGTATAAGTTTAGTACTTTTAACTTTGAGTTCCACCTACACATGCCTGCTAAAGCTGTGGATGATTGGAGGACATGTAGTGACAGTCTCAGGGATGAAAGGAACCTAGGAGAAGCTTGAGGGCTCTGAGGGCCTCTTGAGGGATTTGCAAAGTCTGCAGAGTGTTTCATCCATGCGCCTCTCCTCTGTTTTAAACATCAAAAAAAAGCAGAGGTAAAGTGAAGGGGATGATTTAAATTTCCAGGAGGAAGAATAAATGTGTGGACCTTTGGACCAGACTGTCCCCACCTGGGAAAACAAACAAAGTATGTATATTAACAGTGAAGAGATGAAAGCACTGTGGCTGTATTTGCAGCTAGGAGACCAATCAGTTTAAGAAATACACCTAGAATGTGGATGGAGACCCTCTACTTCCCATGTTCCAACCATATGAACTTTCCCAGGGTGCATTGTTGCTTAGTTTTGTCTATTAACCTCACACAGAACACTCACAGAACAAAGGAAGCATTCTGCCCAAATCCAGCTTGGAGAACCAGTCAGCTTACTGCGGTTCTTTACCATAGCACACTTAGGCAAGAGGTTGCTTACAGGGGCCCCAGTGATGACACAAAACCAGTTTTACTGGTGTTGCCTGCACAGTTGACAGGCAGTTACACCATAGGCCATCTCCCTTGTACCAGCAGAGAATTACCACTTACATGACATGAGTTTCTTGCCAGTTTCCTGAGCCTTCCAAGCCTCCCTTTTCCTACAACGAGGGCATGTTTCAATCTACAGGGAACAGCTACACAATGGTCTTTCAAGGTGTTTGTCTCCATGATAGTCTTGCTTAGCAATGATAGGTCATTCAGGGGGTGTTATTTAAGCTTCCACATCTTGGCCTTTCCTGCTCTACTGATCTACTAGTGCTC